>OY804595.1:55029101-55629101 GCA_963680895.1 Fragum sueziense
GGGTACCAGTCTATAGCCACTTCAGCAAGTCACATGATAAGATCTGACTGTCATAATCACTAAGTGTGGATCTCAATATTCAAGTGTCCATAACCTTTGTTCAGTATGATACTTTTACTCATAGTAAAAAAAATCATAAAATGTTGAAATCTATAACTTAGATCGGCCACGAATCATTTTTTTAAATGGTGCAGATAACAATTAAAAAATATACAAAGATATTGTCCAGCAAGATTAACCCGGGACATCTGCATATGTAATGACCTCACCTCGTCATTGTTTTGTTTAGACGCTCCACTAACGGACTTTGCGCACGAAAATTAAGTTGTCCCGGGTTAATCTTGTTGGACAATAGTGATATCTTTAATGTGGACATTCAGAAGTTAGATCAAAGAAAACAATTCCTAGAAAAACGCTCCAATATTATGCCTTTCATTGACCAATTCCCAAACGACAAAAAATGATCTGTTCAAATTGAAAAGCTGCAAACATTATTGGGTGTAGCCTAAATGAATATGAATGTGTACATCGTAGCAAATATTGCAGGAAAATCAGAACAATATATACAAGTTTTATGTATAGTGTATTGGGAAAGATTTCATTTACAAATAATATGATAAAATCTCACAAAACTACCAAATAAGTGCGGTACTTGAAATGGTATGTACGCAGATCTAATTATAATACACAAACGTTACTTATAAAATACTTTAAACATGCAGTATTATATGAGTATGGTCACGGTACGGAAACTACAGAGACAGAGCCAATGGCTCTGCCATCTAAATCCTCTGGGGCGCTTCTGGTCACGTGTGGCTCTGTCTCTGGGAGCAGGATTTTTGGACAAAAACAGGTGAGTGTTTAACTTTGTTGTTCAATTATTTTCTTTCTGTGCTTAAAAGCGAAAAAACGGGAATGTCATGCTCCCCTTAGACCATTTATCTGTTTGTTCTAATTCTGTGGGCTTCAAAGTCGGCCGGGTTTTCACAGGATCATTGTCGTCGTGAGTCGACCCTATGTGATTTTTCTTGTTTACATCATGTATTTATGTACATTCCAACGGTAAATAGCCAATTGCCGCAGCCAAAACATGTTATATACTAATCGAGGGATACTCTCGATTAGACATCCCTTTCCCATGTCTCAAAACCTAAGAAATGATTCGCTAAAATAAAATTTGAGCAATTTCTATCAGTGGCTCTGTCTCTGGTGGCTGGCTCTGTCTCTGGCGGCTGGCTCTGTCTCTGTGTGCTAGGTTTAAATCTTAATCCTTCACAAAATTAGTGTCGAAGTAATATACCTAATTAGCTCACACACACTGAATAGATCATATTGCGCATCGCGAATGGCTCAGTCACTGAGTAAACGCCTTCCAAAACATTAAAATTTCAGTGCTGTTCAATTTCAAAGCTACTACGGGCGACAAAGTGGGTGTAACTATTGACAAAGATAGGCTACAGTAGGCTAAGTGTACGTTTTGTCACATAAAAAGCTGCAGTAAACGAAGAAAATACTGGTTATCATGTCTTTTTATTGTACATAAATAATGTAATCCGGTATCTTTCCATTTTTATTTTTTTTTTTCAAACAACTCATTGTTCTGGTGCATTGCGAGAACAGAAAGCGGCTGATAACCAGCATTTTCACATTTTTTGTCACAGATTTCAATGATAAATATTACATATTTTGTACTTCGGAACCATTGATAGATCCATACATTTCTCTCTCATTAGGGGCGACGGCCGCGACGCCCATCTGGATCTAAGCCTGTCTGGATATCATTTCAAATTGGAGCAGTCCTAAACAAGAAATATATCACTAAAGTGATAAAAAAAAACCCTGTCACTACATTTGCCCGTACAAGCGTTTTGTCGAAAACAAAGGACAATAACCCACAAAATAAGGAAGAGTAATGCTCCTTGTGCACAGAACTATCAGATCTATCTACCCATGAAGTTTCATGATCATAGCTACTATACTTTCAGAGATATGCTCCGAACAAGTATTTTGTACCTAGACGGACTGACAGATAGACGGACATGCAAACAGACATGCTGGTTCCAGTATACCCCTTGAAATATTCGTTTTGTGGGGATATACTAGTAATGATGCCGTTTGAGAAGGGTCGATGTTAGCTAAGAACCAATAGTGTTTTTAACATAGGGGCCTACACATGAACCTTTTCAGCATATGCCAGAAGAACCAAATCGAATTCAAATCGGTTTCGTAATACCAGGATTATTGAAAAAAAATATTGAAATTATGTCACATGATTCCCCGCCGTGATTTTGATTATTGCATTTTGGAAGTTTATAACTATTTAATTGAAAAGATTATGCTTTCCAAGAAAGAATGTCCATTTCAACATTATCTTGCAGACACCTCTAGCATTGTCATACAAGAAGGCCAAGATGGCTATGGACGATACGCAACAACCTTCCAATCAACATTGAACAAGAAAACGAGAGATTCAACCACTTCAGAAACTAGAACACTGTGGAATTAGAGGCAAAACAAATAAATGGTTAGAAGCTTTCCTGAAAAACAGAAGACAAACAGTTGTAGTTGCAGGCAATTCTTCGGCCCCAATGAAAGTCCAGTCTGGCGTCCCCCAAGGGCCAGTGCTATGTCATAGTCTATTCCTGTTCTACATCAACGACATTCATGGAGACTTATATGCAAAGGTTAGACTCTTTGCTGATGATTCCATAGCCTACATCACAGGCTAGCAATAGACCCAAATCAATACTTTAGCAAACCAACCAGACATTTAAGGAACATGCAAGGAGACAGTTATGCGATCACATACAATAAAACAACAACAAGACAACATAACTTCTTCCCACGAACCACCCGAGACTGGAAACATCTCCAAACAGATGTATGGTCAGCAGGCTCAATTGACGCCTTCAAGGCCAAACAAGCCAACCACTATTTCTAAGTCTGTCTTATATCTTTAAACTTTCACTGTATATATGTCTAACACCTTTCAACATTTTAACCTATATCTTTTACGCAAACCTGTCGCAAAATAATCGACCTGTTGATTGTTACCAGTATATGGAAGAAGCGGTAAATAGTAACAAATCCATATTCTCAGATAACAAATATTTAAGTTAAAGATTAAGTTTTCAGAAAAAGATCAATATTAGGAATATTCATTATAACATATGTTTGATAATAAGCTAATCCATTATGTTATTAAATTCAGGGCATACATGGTTCCGAAGAATCAAATATGTAATATTTATCATTGAAATCTGTGACAAAAAAAAAAGAGATAAAAATGCTGGTTATCAGCCACATTCTTTTCTCGCAATGCATCTGATCAGAACAATGTCTTGTTTGGGAAAAAAATAAGAAATAGAAAGATATCGGATTACATTGATGCACAATAAAAAAGACCTGATAACTATTATTTTCTTCGTTTGCTGCAGCTTTTAAAATGACAAAACGTACACTAATTGTTTCTTTTTCAACAGTTACACCAACATTGTCACCTGTTGTAGTTTTAATCAATGTTTCGGAAAGCGTTTACTGAACCATTCGCCATGCACAATACGATCTATTCAGTGTGTGTGAGTTAATTAGGTACATTACTTCGACACTAATTTTGTGATGGATTAAGATTTAAACCTAGCGCACAGAGACAGAGCCAGCCGCCAGAGACAGAGCCAGCCACCAGAGACAGAGCCACTGATAGAAATTGCTCAAATTTTATTTTTGCGAATCATTTCTTAGGTTTTGAGACATGGGAAAGGGATGTCTAATCGAGAGTATCCATCGATTAGTATATAACATGTTTTGGCTGCGGCAATTGGCTATTTACCGTTGGAATGTACATAAATACATGATGTAAACAAGAAAAATCACATAGGGTTGACTCACGACGACAATGATCCTGTGAAAACCTGGCCGACTTTGAAGCCCACAGAATTAGAACAAACAGATAAATGGTCTTAGGGGAGCATGACATTCCCGTTTTTTCGCTTTTAAGCACTAAATGAAAATAATTGAACAACAAAGTTGAACACTCACCTGTTTTTGTCCAAAAATCCTGCTCCCAGAGACAGAGCCACATGTGGCCGGAAGCGCCCCAGAGGATTTAGATGGCAGAGCCATTGGCTCTGTCTCTGTAGTTTCCGTACCGTGATGGTATGGGCAACAAACAAAATCTTGTATAGATCAACATGATAGGGCCTACGGCGAATGATCTACTTAAAGTGACATTTTACATTTATTTCATCTTTTAAAAGTATGTCTTGATGCAAAGATTCATTATTCTAATGCGTAGAAATGCTATCAGTTTTTTTGAAGTTGTTATCTGTACGCCTTCAGAGTTGAGACAGAAATGACAAATTCTATATAGATCTGAACTGTTGTCCACAACAATTTGTTTAATCTTACCACAAAAATATATAGATCTATTTCTCGTAAACAGTTCAATATTTTGGCTTGAAATTTTCAGAATTTTCATAAGAAAACATGCTCTTTCAGATAGAATAAAAGTAAAATTTATGTAAAAGTAATCGTGAAATGTCACTTTAAGGTCATGTAAATTTCGGTTAATAAAATACTAAAGTCCGAGTCAACACTTTTTTTCATAAGTTCGAACGTAATTTCACTTTTCTACACTGTTCTACCACAACTAGAATTCGAATCAAGAACAACAAAAAAGTCCACAAGTCTTTGGTAACATAAGAAAATGAATAATGTATAGAAAAACTCGACCTTTGATCTTTCACTGAATGTTGTTGGACTAAAGGCCCTACTGCCAAATGGTAGAATACCCGTAATGTGGCCATTTTGAGATTCACAAAACATCGGCTTTTTTCGTGCGTCGTCATTACGTATCCGAACCTATTCGGGCGGGGTCATAAACATTCGGCGGTGGAAAGTTCCACCGTCGAATGTTTTCGACTTCGCCCGAATAGTTCCGACATCGCGCTAATCTCTTTATGGGTATTTTACCTTAATATACAAAAGTCAAGAAAAAGTGAAGAAATTTAAGATGAGTAACCCCAATGGCAAAATGGACTGTTTACTGGGAATTTGCTGCAGACGACACAACGGATGTTACAAAAGAAAAGAATGCAAACGAAATAATACAGAAAATATTGAGACATAAGGAGAAAATGTCGATTATCAGCATTCGAAATCATCAACTTTTTCTATGCTGGACACGTAAAACGTAATTTTGCAACATTTTGACATCTATGACTTTGTAGATATTTTCATGTGGATCATTGTCCATAAAAGTTTCGTTGTTTTGGGGGCAGGGTTAACCTGCATTGACGGATGGCTTGGTATAATAATGAAACCCCGAAAATAGACCAGTTGCTAAGTGGTAGGCTACACATGTAATTGTTGACAATAAGAACTTTTTTGAACTGCCGTAGAAATAGCATGGTAGCAAAAGCTTCCTGGACGACCCACGCAGTACTCTCTTAAGAACAGAGCACATTCTCTCTTCATTCCATCATGATTATGATAGAATGATGCTCTGTTCTCGCGGGGTCATTTCACGTCTAATCTCGGGGCCTTGGCGGGATTTCGGTATCCAATCGTTGGCTATACACAACAAGACAATTTAAAAATCTGATACAAACTTTCATTGGCTGACGCTTCAAATTACCGGCTTCAGCCAAAAATAGAAGCGACGTAATGTATGTGTACGTAATCAAACAAGATAAAACTGAATGATTTTGATTCGATAATTCAAACGTTACCGGCTTAAGCCAAAAATAGAAGCGACGAATGTATACGCAATGATCATGCAAGATAAAACTGAATGATTTTGATTCGATTATTCAAACGATGTACTATAATTAGATTATGACGACCAAATAGGCTGTTGGTGTACCAAAAACGGCAGAGGTAATATTTGATGGTTAATCAATAGACCTTGGCTTTGGAGAGTACCCACGCGGTAACAAAATCGTTTTGCATACAAAACCTGATTTTGACGTTCCTGGTAGAGTAGGCCTAATCCGACTTTTCTCTGATGAAATTTGCTCTTTGATATGTTGATGTCGCTCATTTTTAAATGAGCGACATCAACATATCAAAGAGCGAATTTCATCAGAGAAAACTCGGATTACTGGTAGAGTAGAACCAGTCTGATAAATTTCTCTCTTTAACTTTCTCTGGTCTAAATACCAACACGATCATGGTCTAAATACCAACACGATCAAAAACTGGTGCGTCAATATGTAACGGGTATGGCAATCTTTTATAAAAGACTGTGTTGTCTTATTGACCAAATTGTAGGCCTATATTGACGACTGGACCAAGGCTATGATAGAGATGCCTTTACCATTTCCACAATAGGCTTCGATTTTCCGTGTGAACAAATACGTCATCGTCACGCCTCACTGGTCTAAAAATAGATTGGGAATCCCTTATCGTACAAATATGACTGTGAATCTCGGGAAGATTTTCCACGTTCAGCTTGCCGGAGATAACATTCTAAGAGCTTGATTGCTGTAATCATTTGTTGAGAAACATTCTAATTCCGAGTTGAGAAGGTTGCTGCACTGTCGTGTACTTTAAAAGATCGGTAACTATGAAATGAGCAGTTGACAAGTAATGTTTACATATACGGACATGTCCTGACTTCATCGTGCCGCTCGTGCGTGCTCGCTTACCCTTTCCAAAACGACATAATGTCTTGTTGGGCTAAAATGAAAAAAAAAAAGTCTGCAGACGACAAAACGGATGTGAATATCTTTAGTGTTTTATCTCGGAGAAAATATTGAGGCAAAAGAAGGATGATCATCAATATCCAAAGAAGTTATTCACACCCATTTTGTCTGCTGTGCATGCCTTTTCGATTTTGTCGATCATCATTTTCTTCTTTAGCCTCAATGTTTTCCCAAGGATTTTCTGTTGGGGACGTCAAAACCGGTCTTGTTTGGGAAAGGGTTAATAAAGAAAAAACTAGAATTTGTCGCTGAATGTGATTCGATACCCCATAGGCTTTCACTACAACAATGGGCAATAACTCACAAAATAAGCAAGATAGAGTTATGTTCCTTGTACATTGCACTTCTCCTTGGTGAGATCTATCTACCAGAGAAGTTTCATGATCATAGCTACTTTACTTTCAGACTTTTCGACGTTTTTTCTGGTTAAGCTGCTGAGGATCTCAAGAAAAAACGTTTGTCATTTCTGGTCTGTCTCCGTATCTGGAAGCAATGTTGCATGTTGCATATGCGCAATGTTTCGTAGTTTTAGTTCCCGCCTGCATTATCTATGATCGACTAATATCGCGCTTGAAAATAATATTTTTTTGCTAACACGGTTACGAAAAATTGTCCGATTCATTGACCGATAAACAAAATATTAGACTGGTACCCGGCAAACGTTGTTGGGGTATTCCCATCGGAAATCTATTTTTAGCACACGAACGCGGGAAAACTGTTCGCTATTGCACCTGGCTTCAACGATTCTCGTAGCATTTAGAAAGCATTGAGTCAAAACGAGAAAATGCTGATAACTAGTATATCTTTATTATTTATTTGTGTGTACCTACATCATCTTTCAAATTGGAGTGCTCTGTCATTTTATCTTTTGGGGACGGGCTAACAATGCTGACAAGTATTCCCATCTTTTCCCTTTAAAATTCATTAATACGTGTTACCGTAGTTTCTTTTCTATACAACCGGCCCGTAGCAACAAAAGGAGGGAGGTGGGACAAAGTCGGCCAAAATGCCGAATTTTTCCTATTTAACACCAAAAAATTTGGTCCGGTCAATTCTTCTTATATTTGTATTGATACGTATTGTATTGGGAGAAGGGTAATAGTCTATGCCCGTGGGAGATTTTTTTTCACCGAATGGTGTGTGTGTGTGTGGGGGGGGGGGGGGGGGTAACCATTAAAATTGCAAGTTCGCAACACACGTTTTAATGTCTCTAATAGAACTGATTTTAAAAACAACGAGGGAAAAGAAGAAAAGAGGGCCGTTGGCCCTAGGTCGCTCACCTGAGATGGGGTTTTATAACAGAACAGATTTCTTACATGTTATGTAATAAAATAGATGCTATGCCCATGATATGCAAATTTTAACAAGAAGTCCCCTTTTTCTGTGACAAGACTTCATATTGAAAAACAAAGAAAATTGCATCTTAGCAATATCATAAGTAAAGCAAATATGAAGTTTTGTCAAATTTGGCCCTGTGGTTATGGAGAAATAGCTTCTGACAGATTTCGTGTTATTTCTCTTTTTTCTGTTGCCATGGCAACCAGAGTTTTTTTTTATATAGATTTCAATTCTTTTAGCAATTTGTAAAGGGGACCTCCAAAGCAATATTTCTGCTAAGTTTGGTTGAAATTTATTTTAGGAGTTTAGTTTAGGAGGAGATGTCATTTAAAGATGACATGTCATTGAGATTTGGTCGAATTTCTCCTTTTCTGTTGCCATGGCAACCAGAGCTTTAATTGGATTTCGATTCTTTTATTCTTAAAAGAAACCTCCTTAGGAATAGTTCTGCCAAGTTTGGTTGAAATTGGCCTAGTAGTTTAGGAGGATATGTTGTTCAAAGAAATCAATGAGATTTAGTCAAATTTCTCCTTTTCTGTTGCCATGGCAACCAAAGTTTTTCATGGATTTCGATTCCTTTAGCAATTTTTAACAAGGACCTCCTAAGGAATAATTCTGTCAAGTTTGGTTGAAATTGGCACGATAGTTTAGGAGGAGATGTCGTTCGAAGATGTTATTGAGATTTAGTCAAAATTCTCCTTTTCTGTTGCAATGGCAACCAGAGTTTTTTTATGGATTTCAATTCTTTTAGCAAATTTTAAAGGGGATCACCTTAGGAACATTCCTGCCATGTTTGGTTGGAATTGGCCAAGTTGTTTAGGAGGAGGTGTCATTTAAAGAAATTGTTGACGGCCGACGCACTGACGCAGGAAAAAGGGTGATCACAATAGCTCACTTGAGCAACTTGTGATCAGGTAAGCTGAAAATGGTAAAACTCAACGCTTTCTTGCTTAAAATTATCTCAACACTTTCCATAATGAAAATGAACAACATCTTAACACACAAAGTAGGCCTAACACTGATTTCCTTATATGCAGCACATTTCACTTTTCATGAGTCTTGTTGTTTTATTGTTTAACCTTTTCCCAAACGACAAAATTTTCTGCTTCTGTCACAATATTTTCCTAAGAATTTTCTGTTGTAGACGTTAAAACTAAGTCTTGTGATAATTGTTGAATGATCTGTTTAAACACCGAATAGAAAATGTTTAAGAAAACATAGTGCTCAACAGAATAAGAAAATGCTGATAATAAGCATTTTTTCCATTTGCCACAATATTTTCAGTGCTATATTGTTAACAAAATGTTCTTTTTAGCAACACTCATTTTGTCGTCTGCAGTAGCTTCCAGTTGGGACAGTCAAAACTTGAAACTCCAATCTTGGTAAAAAAAATCAAAGGGCTGAAAGGACTGTATTACCAGTAGTCAATCAAAGACGATTGGTGGGGTGGGGTTATAATGAAACGCAACACATGGTCAGATTTAAAGCTGAAGCTGTTTACATTTTATTCTTCTCAAAATGGTTCATGAACAATATGACAATATAAAGGACAAAGTAACAACAATTAAGAGCACTGATTAATTATACACATGGGTTCCTATGCTCGGTACCAGGGGGCCTTTTAACTACAGCCCCTATGAATATTGTCTTTGTTAATCTTAACATTTTGTTTTTTGAATTTTTCTACAGTTTTTTTACAACTTTTGTTCAAATTTACGAAAATAAAGTTTGTAAAGCTTTCATAAAATGGGGCAAAATTTAATGTGCTTAAATCTAATTTATATCATGTAACAAAATCTTATTCAGGTTTCACATAGAGAGTTCCTGTACAGGAATAAGTGAATGCGATATAAACTATGAAGAATTAGATAGCATTAATTTGTTACCTGAAATAGCTTTTAAATGGAAAATGTGTTAGAGACGGTTGGATTTTTTTGGCACAATAATCTAGGTGATAAAAAGTCAGACATAATTGCATCTATATAACAGACCTATGACAATAACCCATTTTTTTCTGTAAAAAAAAAACAACAATTGAGCATAAACATCTAATTTTATAGTAGCTATGTCAAAATTATTTTTTCAAAATTATATTAGGCCAATCATGTACTGGCGCTTTTTGATGCCCCCACAAGATATAGGCTTTGTAAAATATTGTGGAAAATAGATTGTTTGAGACAAACATTTTCTTAAACATATTCCACAATGCTTCTTAAAACAATGTGACATCAATAGTAAAAATAGTTTGGGAAAATATTGCGAGAAAAGAATAAACGGCTGACAATCAGCAATTTCTTCTTTTCCCTGAATATTTTCCGTGCGATAAAATTAACATACATATTTCTACTTTTGACAACAATAATTTTGTTGTCTACAACAGTTTTACATTGGAACAGTCAAACTTTTTGTCATTTTGGAAAAGATCAAAGATAAATTCTGTCATCATTGACTTTTGATCTTTGAACATGCACTTAAATCTTTTTTCTGTATTACAAAATCACCATCTATTATATTTTTCCATCAACTTGGTGTATCTGAAAAGGGCAAAATATTGTGACATGAAATTGGTGTGGAGAAAGAAGTTGTGAAAGACTAAAAAGGAAGTTTTGTTCATAATGTAACATTCCTTACAAAATATCTGATGGTTTTACAAAGGGAATAGGGATTGACATTCAGCAAATTAAGACTAAGTATCGTCTGGCAGATTGAATCTGAGAAATTCTGGTGATATGGTCACAAATTAACAAATTGTTTAATGATTTCCAGCAAATTGTCATTGTTTGTGTTGTGTCACATGATTCCCACTGTGTTTTATGATGAAAATAAGTAGCATCATTGCATTTGCAGAATGTCTCAAGTTAATTTTGCCAGTCTATACTTTACATGACTTATCACACAAAAAGCACAGTGTATAATCATGTGACTCAGAATTTCCGATAATCTTCAATATCTTTTTTAATACTTGACCAATTTGAATTCAGTTTGAAGCAGAGAAGGCGGGAAAATGCCAGGAATAAGCTGGACGTGTTGGATTTTTGAAAAATCAACTGATAAAAAAGTTATTGAAGATAAACCAAAATTTTGGTTTATCTTCAATAACTTTTTTATCAGTTGATTTTTCAAAAATCAACTATATCCATGTAATGGGTGACGTCTGTCCACATTCTCTGCTCCAAACCAAATTCAAATTGATCAAGTATTGTCAAGGTTATTGAAGATTATCGGAAATTCTAAGTCACGTGATTATACACCGTGAAAAGGACCGTCTGGGAACTGTGAAAAGTATTATAACCCTAGTCAGTCTCCGTAGATCAAGTAAGCTGAAAAAGAGTAGAACTTTTTAATCAAAGATTTACGTCAAAATCTATTGTGATTTTCTATGTTACTAACTAATAGGTTCAACTTTAAAATGCCATATCTTGAGTTATTGACCTCTGCTGGGTCATATCTAGCTTTCACACCGTTGCTTTTCTACGAAAACCTCATAAATGCAGCTTGTTTTAAGCTGCAGTTATGAGGTTTTCATTGAAAAGTATTGAATTATGTTTTATTACTTCCTAGATTGCCCATTTTCATGTGACAGGTCACATAATTATAATTATATGAAGGGACAAGGGACAAAGAGAAATTTGTGGCATTTCAGACAAAAAAGGAACCCAGATCAGTCTGCCTCAAAGTACAGCTTGATCAGGGCCAAGCTGCAGAGCTACAGATTAGAAGGGGTAATGGCATTTTAAAAATACAATATTTCATTTATTCTTCATAAAACCCAATGTTGTTGGTAATCATTTTAATTGTCTCGTTGAGATGATTTAAATGAGTACCCATCACATAGGGTTTAGATTTTAAATACATGTACATGTAACAAATATTTATTATAAAATACCTTTACTCCCTCTTATTTGTTTTTCTGAATAAATATATTGAATTCCTGTAATGTTTCCTTAATGTCATGAAAAGGTAACAAGATAACAACATGGATCCTGATTAAACTATTTCCATGCAGAAGCTGATCTAGATCCATGTTAGTCTCAATTAACACAGGGTCCCTTTTTTATAATCAAATTATAGATATAATACATCTTTAAAAGCAAAATATACAACTTACATTTAGGTGGGTCAAAAAGCAGTTTGTGACATGTATGTAATCTCTTTTCTTCAACAAAATCTGCATTTTTTTTATTTGTCCAGTTTTGCTCTGATAAAAAATAAAAAATGATGGTATGATAAGTTGCGTAGTATAGGCAAATATCGGTGCTTTTCAACAAAAACCTCATAACTGCAGCTTAAAACAAGCTGCAGTTACAAGGTTTTTGTAGAAAAGCGACAATATGTAGCCTTAGATCAGCTTGAAAAAAAAGCAGTCTGAATGAATAAAGTAACAACCATCTGTGATACAACATAAGTTTTCAGCAAAACATTGGTTTAAATGATGCGCCAGGGAAAATGATAATCTGTTAAAAAATGTTTTTGAATTTGAAAAAAATATTTAACCCTCAGTCCTTCAAAGCAAAATTGTGTAAAAAATATCATCTTCATAATACTACCATTTAAAATCTATAGTTTCAGCAGTTTTCATAGAAAAGTGGCTTTAAGTACGCATTAAGTATTTTTCAAGTGCAACTGTATATCTGAACAATCGATCTATAGATACTTTAACTTCCTCACAACTACTTCCCTCTTTAAATAATTTTTCACCTTTTTACTTTTGAGTAATTATAACATTTGTATCATTAAAGGGGGATGAGCTAGGCTGTCGAAATGCAAATGGCACAATAATTACAAACCAGAAATAATGTATGAAATTACCAACCTTAAGGGGTAGATCACTTATCTCCATTCTTAGCACTCACCAAGCTTTATTAAGTTTTAAAATCCAAGTCAATGAATAACATGCTGTCAGTTTTGTTTTGTCCTTGTTTTTGTTTTGTAACAGTTAGATATGCCCAACATTCAAAAATCAATTACGTCAGAGGTACGTCATCTGTGCTCAGCGAGATTCAACGCACCGTTTAACCGGCTGCGTCAAAAGTTTGAGAAGACAGATTCGGCATCTGATGTCATGTGCATGTTAGGTCAAATGAATTTACTTTTATAAATCAACGAAAGGATCTTTGGTATTCTATAGTTGATAAATATGCGTAATAATGTTCAGTGCTTGTACAAAATAAACCTTTTCACGTATCCCTCGCAAATAAGGTCACAGTCATCGACAAAGCCCGTTGTACGGTGTGTTAATACCGCGGAGGTGTGTCTCATTGACCTTGAACTTGTCTCGTTTTGAAGTAAAAATAGAATGTGTATACACGCTTGTAAAGGATTGATCTATAGCAAAGGAAAGATGGTTATTCGCCATGATTAAGGTTTTTATGCATTGCAAATTGTTTTTCCATGCACATATATGAGTTCCCGAACAGTTCGGAAGCATAAAAACCTAGCATGGGCCCCTTTAACTAGATCTATTATCCATATCCCAAACAGTTCCTTGTTTTAATGTCTGTTATAGAAAACCCTTGATACAAAGAGGAAAAAGTTTCCAACAATTTTTAACGATTTGACATACATATATAATAATTTCATTGATGTTTAACCCTTTCCCAAATGGCAAAATTTTATGGTGATCAAATTTGAAAGCTACTGCAGATGACAAAGTGGATGTCCCGAAAGAAGGGATTTGCGTATAATAAAGCACAGAAAATATTGAGGCAAAAGGAGAAAATGCTGATTATCAGCATTTGCTTCTTTTGCCTCATTGCTTTCCTAAGCTTATATCATTAGGGAGGTCAAAACCAGGTGTTGTTTGGGAAAGGGATAATTTTGTCACATGTAGCAACTTTGTAATTCCATTTGTCTGTGATTAATGTCTGGTCTCATGAAAACAAGGGACAAGGGACAACACTCTTACATCCAAAATGTCTGACAGTGATCTTGTATTATTTCCCTTGCATCCAATCTGACCAACAGAAATATGCACATTTTCTCCTTTTCCAATTTCTATGGAAGAGTAAACTGTCAACACTAACATTTGCAACACAAATAATATTGTACAGGGCACCAAAATTAACCCTGCACAACTTTTTCTTTGTCAAGTCCATTAGTTGAGCGTTTTAACCCATTTCCAGACAGCAAAATTTTAGACTTGTCCAAATTCGAAGATGTTGCTGACAACAATTTTAAGTGGCCGAAATTAAATTTTGTCTTTTGTGATAGAAAATATTGTAGAAAATGAAGAAATTGCTTGTCACAAGCAATTTCTTTATTTTCAACAATGCTTTCCAAAGCCATTATCTTGTGAGGAGTCAAAAAGAGTCACTGTGTGGTAATGGGTTAAGAAAACATTGCCTAAATGACATATCCATATGTCCAAGGTTAATTCTGCTGCACTATACCGCAAAAGGAGTACCTTACAAAGAATATAAACAACTAACAAATCATAAAGTATCCTCAAAATACTCAACTTAAAATACAGCATGTAGTAATACAAAATATAAAGGCTAAAAATTATAATGGCTAATAAAAACAAGCAAATTCGTTGAATTGATATCCCCCGCCGAACATATTTTCATTGTCAATAAAGTAGCGCGGAAACGAATTTAAGGACAGATCCTCCATTTATTTCCCACGGTAAGATATTTTTGATTTTTTCTGTACTGATATTTAAATATATGAGAAGTAAAAAAATGACTTAAAAACTATAGGTCACCAAGCGATTTAAAAAGTTATTGAATTTCAAGGGAGACTACTCTTGTCTAAAATTGCAAAAATGAGGTGTCACTTAAATACCTACAAAAAGGTGTTCGAAATGAATAGGATTACATAAATAAGTCTTTATTGTGTTCAATATGTTTTATTCTGTCTAAATGAGTATCAATTTGGGAAAATTTAGTGATGATTTTGAAATTTTTAGTAAAACATTCTTTCAAAAGTAGCTGAAATTGCTCTTTTTTCGCAACGTTTCTGATAATAAAAATATTCCAGCGGTAAGATTTTTTTCTTTTTAGGTATAGACATAGTGCTTGGTCATACCTACAAAAGCAAAAAAAGAAAAATATATCAAACCAAGCGTTTTTCTTAGCTATAAGTAAAATTTGGTTTACTTTTTACAGCTCTGTCCGAAATTGTTCCACTACTTTTATCCATTTTCTTCCTTATTGCCAGCTTTAGATAATAAAACGTGTCATCTTTTGTGTCCATCTGAAGCGGACTATCTCATAAAGACACCACTTTGCTTTTGTTGTCTCCGTTTCCTATAGCTAACGCCACATTTTGAACGCGTAACAGAAAGCGAAATGTACCATCCGAGTACTATTACACTTTAATTGACCAAACAGAGAAAATTGAAATAACCGAAAAGTGTCTTGTCATTTATCAACCAAGCATTAACTAAATGTAAGAAATACATTTGCTGAAAAGGGCCAATTACCGAAACAGCTTTATTTCGTTATTTAGGATATGCGCAGTAAGTTGCGCAGTAACAACTGGAGGATCTGTCCTTAACTCTGTATGTATATGGCTTCAACAGAACGAATATCACTCTGTATGTATATGGCTTCAACAGAACGAATATCACTGTATGTATATGGCTAAAACAGTCAGGGGCAGTAACTCTAAATTCGGCGGTCGAACCGGGTAACCCCGACGATATGCGCATGTCCTCATTGTAGTAAAGCTGTGTGCCAAGTTTCATTGAAATCCGGTGTATAGTTTTCAAGAAATAGCGCGGAAACGAATATCACTGTATGTATATGGCTTAAACAGTCAGGGGCAGTAACTCTAAATTCGGCGGTCCAACCGGGTAACCCCGACGATATGCATAGCGCGGAAACGAATATCACTGTATGTATATGGCTAAAACAGTCAGGGGCAGTAACTCTAAATTCGACGGTCAAACCGGGTAACCCCGACGATATGCGCATGTCCACTTTGTAGTGAAGCTGTGAGCCAAGTTTCATTGAAATCCGATCCATAGTTTTCAAGAAATAGCGCGGAAACGAATATCACTCTGTATGTATATGGCTTAAACAGTCAGGGGCAGTAACTCTAAATTCGGCGGTCGAACCTGGTAACCCCGACGATATGCGCATGTCCACTTTGTAGTGAAGCTGTGTGCCAAGTTTCATCGAAATCCAGTCTATAGTTTTCAAGAAATAGCGCGGAAACGAATATCACTGTATGTATATGGCTAAAACAGTCAGGGGCAGTAACTCTAAATTCGGCGGTCGAACCGGGTAACCCCGACGATATGCGCATGTCCACTTTGTAGTAAAGCTGTGTGCCAAGTTTCATCTAAATCCGGTATACAGTTTCCAAGAAATAGCGCGGAAACGAATATCACTCTGTATGTATATGGCTTAAACAGTCAGGGGCAGTAACTCTAAATTCGACGGTTGAACCGGGTAACCCCGACGATATGCGCATGTCCTCATTGTAGTAAAGCTGTGTGCCAAGTTTCATCGAAATCCGGTCTATAGTTTCCAAGAAATAGCGCGGAAACGAATATCACTCTGTATGTATATGGCTAAAACAGTCAGGGGCAGTAACTCTAAATTCGGCGGTCGAACCAGGTAACCCCGACGATATGCGCATGTTCACTTTGTAGTAAAGCTGTGTGCCAAGTTTCATCGAAATCCAGTCTACAGTTTTCAAGAAATAGCGCGGAAACGAATATCACTCTGTATATATATGGTTTAAACAGTCAGGGGCAGTAACTCTAAATTCAATGGTCGAACCGGGTAACCCCGACGATATGCGCATGTCCTCTTTGTAGTGAAGCTGTGTGCCAAGTTTCATCGAAATCCGGTCTATAGTTTCCAAGAAATAGTGCGGAAACGAATGTCGGACGGACGGACGGACGGAAGGACGGAAGGACGGACGGACATGGCAAAAACAATATCCCCCCCGAAAAATTTTTTCGGCGGGGGATAATTAACAAAGGGCAATATCTAATAGTGAATGATCAAATTCATATTGTAGATCTAGATATATTTGAGCCAGGATCTGGAAAAAGGCCCTTAAAGCATTTGAGACAGCCATGCTTCAAGGTCAGGCTGTTCCTAGATTCAATCTAACTTGAATCCATGTTATTCTCATATGGTTCATACAGGTCATGACGAAGCTAATGAAGAACAACATGGTTCCTGATCAGACTGCATGTATACACAGGCTGATCTGGAACCATGTTGAGATCAAAAGCCTGAAGGGACCTTTTTCCAGATCATTACAAATACCACAACCAATGCTGTGGGTATTTATTTGAAAAAGATAGTCAAAATGACACAAAAGTGCTCAGTGAGTAACAGTACTCAAAACTAAGGATACATATATATAAAGCAATAACTAGTAACATTGTACTTTGTAAAAGAGAAAATTCTAACAAAAAGAAAAAGTTTCAACTATCGCCAGGCAGTGCAGACTGAACAAAGTTGAAACTTTTTGCTGTTGTAAAATAAACCCTGATTGATATGAAATAAAGTATGTATATCTATAATAATTGAAAAGACTAGTCAATTAAATGAGACCTAAAAAGCAAAAAGCAAACTATTATGTAGATCTATACTGAACAAAAGTGAAAACGCTACACCTACTTTGCTTGTTTTATTTCTTCTAAAAACAACAAGTAAAAAAAATCAAATGAAAGTGTTTCGCATTGTTCATTTACTTGGTTGTGCCAAGCACTAAACATTTTGTGGATCTTATTTACGGGAATGAAAAACGGACCCTTCTAATGTGATAGGGGTCCGTTTTTTCAGGTGTACAATTTGAACGGAAATTATACACAATTTAAACCTTCAAAAATCCAGGCAGAAGAATGCAAACTATGCCATACTTTACGGAATGGTAGTCTGACGAGTTACCAGTCAGAAAATGAAAAGAAACTTACGTAACATTGTTGCAGCGTTTAGAAAATGATGTTTGAAAAGCGGAATTTTCATTAGGTTCCAAAGCTTGAAAATTTTACAATGTAATCTCCATAGGAAATTGAAATCGCTATTGCATGGAAATCTGGGTACAATCCTTGTCGAAGAAAGGGTTCAAAAATTCCCTGTAAGGCCTGCATGATGTTGCAAAAAACCCAATCGAAAACCGTAATAAACTTGTGAATACCAAACATTTTAAATTCCCTATTTGTTTATGTTAAAGGGAGGTAATTTGCAAAATTGACTGATTAGACCTTGATTTTAGAGCTTGCTACAAGAGATTAGTGAGATTTTAAGTGTTTTTTCGACAACCCGGATATGACCAATTCCGAAGAAATAATGAACTGTTTTCTGCGCATGCGCATATGCGATATTAGATGAAATCAGCTCTAAACGCATTAAGGCCTATAACTCTGACATTAAAGGAGACAAGGCAATGAAGTTTTGACAAAACGATAGCTGAAAGCCTGGGAAATGACGTCAAAATATATTTCAAGCTATTAGTTAGATACTTTTCCAGAAATAAGAAATCTTGCAGTGTAGCGTTTTCACTTTTGTTCAGTATATATAAAATGAAAATCAAGGCATAAGTGCAAACCTATTGTACATAGATTTGAGTGAGTGTTTTGAAAAAGGTGTTATGGCATTTTAGAGCATCAGGATACAGATCAACCTTTATCTGAATGTAGTCTGATTAGGTCTATGTTGCACACAAAGAGTTCCAATAGATAGGGTAGATAATTTTGAGGAGAATGAAGAAACTGCTTCTTACCACGGTAGACATCTACGTAGGCAATGTTTGCCTTTCTTGATGCGTTATGCTTGTAACTATCTTGTCATAATCTTGTACAGAGTTTAAAAGCATCTATATGTGGGAATGGGTTAACCCATTACCAAACAACAAAATTTTAGCCTAGTCCAAACTCAGAGGTGTTGCAGACGACAAGTTCAATTGAACAAAATTTAACATTTTTTGGTCTTTCTTGGTAGAAAACATTGTGGGAAATGAAGAAATTGCTGGTCACAAGCAATTTCTTCATGTTCCACAATGTTTTCCAAAGCCTTTATTGTGTGGGGCGTCCAAAAGCGTCAATGTGTGGGAAGGGTTAAGAGAACAGCAAAGATGTTGCATATGCAAAGGCTGATCTGGATCCTTGTTGTTCTCAAAAGCTTTTTCCAGATCCCCCTCCAAATATAATCATATCAACAGATTTGCGCCAACCCCTAGAAATTTACTGGCAACCTTTTTGGAAGATTATTATTGTACATTAGGCAATGAGCAACAAATCATAACATCACAACATGTACTACAGATATGATAGACATTGTTATTGGCAACGAAATGTAAAACCACTTTTATGCCAAATTTAAACCTTATTCTTTAACATTATAATAACTATATGCTGCCAAACAAGATCTGGTTTAGACGTCCCTAAAAAGCTTGTGAAAACATTAATGCAAATGAAGAAAATGCTGACAAAAACAACATTTTATCCTTTTGTCTAAATATTTCCTTTGCTTTACTGAATACAAATCAACAGAAATTTTGCCTTCTGAAACAGCTTTCAAATTAGAAAAGTCTATCTTTTAATATTTGGGAAAGGTTCATGTGGTTTTTTAAACGATCTGGTTTAAGTATAGTATGTCCTGATTAAACTGACACTGATGAATATTCTATATGTTTTCGTATCAACGATTGCTATAAATAGCCAACGAATGATTTAAATAAAACGATAAATTGCATGTAGTACCTGCCGTACAACAAAGTCTCTGATGGCGTAATGGGTTAAGCGCCGGCCTTCAAGACCGAAAGTCACGGGTTCGAGACTCGGTATATTCATGGCCCAATCGTTTATATTTTTCTTACAACAAAAATGTTTTTCTGTTCATAAGTACCCACGTATGTCACATGATTTTTATCCCTGAACAGTGAAAACAATCATGCCTATCGAAACATGTTCTCAATATATATTTTGACTGATAAACCAAAAAGTAATACAAAACATCATTAGTAGGTCTATATACATGTAGTATATAGCAGATTAATCATTATATAATTACAAAAATAAATTAATTCAACAAATCAAAAAACAAGTCAAGAACTAATTTAAGA
This sequence comes from Fragum sueziense, assembly GCA_963680895.1. Lineage (NCBI taxonomy): Eukaryota > Metazoa > Mollusca > Bivalvia > Cardiida > Cardiidae > Fragum > Fragum sueziense. The sequence goes on from OY804595.1 coordinate 55,049,174, forward strand.
TTGAAAATTAAGTTTGTGAAATAAAAAAAAATCGATCCGATTGGGAACCGAACTTGGATCATTCAAGCTTCGAGTCCAGTGCCCATACCGCTCGACCACTATCTACGACAATTGATACCGAGTTGAAATAACTTTGTTTTTGTTCCAAGTAGGTAAATGTGCCTCAGTGACATATGCAAATAGCGATGGAAATTAATCAGTATCAGTTTAATGTGGTCAGACAATACTAGTGTAAATGGTATGAAGATTTATATACTGTACACGTTTACAGAAGTTTTGCTGAAATCATGAAGTCTACGAAATGTCATGTAATTTACAGTTTACTGGCATTTAGCTTAACATACAATAGTACACAATGTCACAATGTTAAAATCTCACATCGTAAAAGGTTTTGATTTTATTTGTGAATATCTGTTAAAATAAGACAGAACAAACTTCTAGATGAGAGAAAATTATTTGATTCACAATCTTACTGGCATATTCCATTATAATACTTTGATGCCTTTTGACAGCCCAAAATATTAACGTTTTTGGAAAATATTGTGGAAAATATAGAAATTGCCTGTGACAAGTAATTTCTTCACTTCCCACAAGAACATTTTTTTTTTAAATTTTGTCATGATTATGGCAAACTTATCAAATTTTATAACACAACATCTAGATTAACAACATTTATTGCCCTCCGGTTCCTCTTCGTCTAAATGCACTGGTGCTCGCTCTTCCGTGCGATTAAAACCCGGCTTAATTCCATCCCAACCTTCTTCAATTTTCACCCGTCCTTCCTCCAACAGTCTATTTATATCTTTGGCAAGCAGGAGAAAAGCGTCTTCCACATTTTGCCCTGTCTTTGCAGAAGTTTCGATATATCTGAGTCCGTTTAATTGTGCAAATTGCGACGCTTCGCGATACGTAACTTGTCTTTCACTATCACAGTCCGCTTTATGACCCACGACCATGTACACGGCTTGGTGTGGCTCTATGTGAAACTTGGCTTCCGCTAACCAGCTTGTTATGTTCTCAAAACTTTGGCGCTTTGTAATATCGTACACTATAAGTACTCCGACTGAATTTCTGTAGTAAGATCTTGTTATTGATCTGAAAAGAAATATAGAAAACATTTAGGATAGGATCTGAAACATGAGTTGTATGCAGACACAGATTGTTTAATCCTTTCCCAAACAAGACCTGTTTTGAAGTTTCCGGTAGAATAGGCATTGTAGCAAAAGAAGAAAATGTTGATCATCAGCATTTTCTCCTTTTGGCTCAATATTTTCTGGACTTTACTGTGAACATACTGTTTCTTTAGCAACATCAATTTTGTAATCTAAAACAGCTTTCAAATTGGACAACCCTAAATATTTGTTGTTTGGGAAAGGGTTAACTAAAGCTTGTCACAAAAAAGTTATACTGCAAGGTCAAGGTCATGGTTCAAAATGAAAGATCATGGTAAGAAGTATCCATGTGACAAACAATGCTCCATTTTAAAGTTATAAACAAGGACCTGGTAAAAGTTTGTGCCAAACTCCTTGCAGGTAAAAGACGTAGAAAATTCAAATGTGACCTTGACATTTGACCTACAAGAATAACTTCCTGAATACGTACAAGGCTGAATGGCTTTAGTCCTATTTGTGACAGTTCAGTTTAAATACATGAACACCAATGGATATAAAAGTGACGGTCCACTTAGCCCATTACCAGATGGCAAAATTTTAGACTGGTTCAAATTCAAAGATGTTGCAGACTACAATTTCAAGTTAATAACATTTTACATTTTTAGGTCATTCCTGATATAAAACATTGTGGAAAATGAAGAAATTGATTGGAAGAAGCAATTTCTTTGTTTTCCACAATGTTTTCCAAAGCTGTCATATTGCGGAGCCTCAAAATGCGTCACTATTTGGCAATGGGTTAAAACTCTAATTAAGATGTAACCTTCAACTTTTACAAAAAGTCATAAAAAGGTTGAAAGTGCACATTAGGCAATTAAAGTGCACAATTGTGTAAATAAAGATAAAGGAATAAGGTGAATGGCCTGGCCATTTCCCAAACCCTTGGCCTGGTTTTGACATCTCTTATTTCTCCTTGAACGAAATAACTAAAGGAAAAAGTTGAGGATAAAAAAAGAAAATGCTGATAATGAGCAATTTATCCATTTACCTAACCATTTTGTATCACTTGAATTATCAGCATGGATTACCTCATCTGAAGCAACTTCCAATTTGAAACCTTTGGGAAGGGGTTAGAAATAAGTTCAAGTATGAAGAGATTATAACAGCCACCAGGATTGATTGGAAAGATAAAACTGATAAAATGTACTTTAAAATGTTCAGTGCACACATGTGACTATTAAATGATGCAATACATGCACATGAATGTTGCAGTTCAACAGTTACAGTGCCCCTGCAGCTTTCAAGATTTGGAGAGACTACAATAATTATAATTTGGATAAATTCTACTGGATGATAACTATTGTGTAAGAGGAATATTAATACATAGTGGTCAAACATAGCTACATGTAACAGGGGTGGTAGCTTTTCGAAATGCAGGGATAATTCTGGCTCTAAAATTGCTTGAGAGAAAATGTCTCATTTAGCCAAAACTTATGAGAGAAAATGAATTTTCAGTGAGAGATTTGTCCAACTTTCTTACTATTTTACATTTTTCTATGAGATTTTTCTCCAATTGAGCAAATTTGAGTGAGATTTCTGGCAGAAAAATGAGAGAATTTGCACAAATCTCGCCCCAAAATTATCCATGAAAATGCAGTATTTCTTTCATTGTTCATAAAACCCTGTGTTGTGGGTACTTATGAAGTTATTGGAATTATCTTGTCGAGACAATAATAGAAAGTGAGAACCCATAATATTAAGTTTAAATGTAAAATAAAAATGTTAGAATGCCTCTGCCTGCTCTTACCTGTTGCCCTGGTCAAGCTTTCTTTGCTTTAATTAACCCATTCGCACACATTAACTCTTTTTGACTCCCCTAAAGAAAAAGGCTTTGGAAAACATTGTGGACAAAGAAGAAATTGTCTGTGACAAGCAATTTCTTCATTTCCCACAATGCTTTCTACCTCAAAACGCAAATAACTTTTAAAAATCCTTCACTAGAGATTATCTTCTGCAACATCTTTGATTTTGGAACAGTCCAAAATTCTGTTGTTGGTAAAGGGTTAAATTGGGTTAATCAATTTAAGGAAAAGATATTCTATGTATAAGTGCATTAGAATTTTGCACAATATGCAGATATATAATTATGTCTTTGCTGCTCTAAGATTTTCCTTAACCTTTTCCTACTAAATTAATTAACATTTCTTTATTAACAATAGAGAGGTTTCGATTTCAAACTTGTACGTGTACGTGTACGTGTACTTGTAACTACACGTACACGTACACGTTTCTATCTAGGGAAGGTTTCGATTTCCAACTTGTACGCGTACGTGTACTTGTGATTTGGGAAAGGGTTAAAAGGGTTAAAAAATTGTACCCGTTTCAAAACTAGAAGTGTTTTTGGAAAGCACCAGCGGAAAAGAAGAAAATTCCAGCATTTTCCCCCCAATTCCAGATCTACCCTTATTGAAAAACTTCAGCAAAAAATATTAAAAATGGTCAGAATTTCCTTCGGAAACTTATCTGAAAATGACAGTAGATCTATAAATTTCAGTTTAATAAACTTGATCTAGATCTACTAAGTTTGAAAAGGCGTCAACTGCATAAATCCTATGCAGGGTTAGTGGGTAAATACTTGCGGTACTGACTCTATGTCCTGGCATAAATTGGGTTAGGAAAGGTCGTTGATACGACCTGTATTAAACACGCTGTAACTTTAAAACTATTCTTGTTAGGATACCACTCACAAGTATATTCTCATTAAAAAATGCATGAATTACCTCATGCATTCATTTAAACACCTAGAAACTGTACCAATTAAGAATAAAAAGATACAAGTTTTTACTTACGTGTAAACCGGCCTCTACAAGTTTTCGACGTGTAGCGAGAGTGATAAATAATCACAAAGTGATGACGTCATAGTGACGTTTCGCACAAAAATTACTCGTACACGTAGAAGTAGGCGTACAAGTTCGGAATCGAAACCTCTCTAATATGAAACATTTTCACAAACTTTCTAATTTGGATATGAATTATTTTTTGTCTGCAACTACTTTCTTATTGGGACAGAAAGATAGAAAATGCAAAAGCCAAGGATTTTCTCCTTTTGCCTCAGTATCTCCTGTTCTATTACAAAAGTTCTATATTTTTACATCTTTAAAGTTTTTGTCGTCTGAAGCAGGTTACAACATTGACTGGTCTAAAATGTGTTGTTTGATAAGGGAACTTGCACCACTGGTCTATCTTGAAACCTTAATTAGGCATTAGAACAGATTCACTCTGATTTGTATTGTAACTGTTGACCCATTGAAGACCTTGCAAAAGTGAAAGTAAGTTTTGAAATGTTTGATTAATCAATGCTAATTGTTTGATAATACAGTAGTGTCATTATTTAGTGCATGTATTAATCAAAATATTTGGATCGTTTCTTTAGAAGAGATGTTCTTTTCTTTATTTCAAAGTGGGCAATCAGAGAAATAGGTCAACTCATGAAAACAAAACATATATTGCCTAATCATCAGCCATGTTGAATAAATTAATCCCACGCGTAATGATGGCACCATCCCAAGATGCTCACAGAACAATGTAGGTTACTGCGTCGTCTCACCTGAACCGCTCCTGGCCCGCCGTGTCCCACAGTTGTAGCTTCACTCTGATCCCATTCTTCACTTCTATCAATCGGGCAAAGAAATCAACCCCAACAGTCGGGTCGCAAGTCTCTGAAAATTTCCCATCTGTAAAATATTTCAGAAGCGAAGATTTTCCGACTGTGCTGTCACCGATCAAGATCAGGCGGAACTGGTAGTCGAAGATTGGTTCCACCATGTCGTTGTAGCGTTCTGGAGGCGACGGAGAATCTAATTCATTCGCATTATACTTCGATTTTAAGAAATTAAATTTGCTGTCTGCTAGTAAGTCGAAATGTAAACACATTGTACTTGGATCGTACTAAATGCAAACCGCAACCATTACTAAAACACAACCCCAACCTTTTGACCCGGTACTGTAATAATCACATGTGCGTGATTTTTATTTTCCGCATGGTATATTACTTCCGCTTGGCATTTTCTTTCCGTTTAGAATAAAATGAAGATATATAGTTGGATTCGCTTTGCAAATGTTGAGATTTTAAAGGATTTATAGCTTTTTAAATATTTTAATGAGTTGATATTATAATTTCGGTCAATTAACCCTTTCCAAAACTGCAAAATTTTAGGGTGATCCAAATTAAAAGCTGCTGCAGACGACAAAACTGATATTGATAAAGATAGGTTTTGTGTGCATTATAGCATAGAAAACATTGAGGCAAAAGGAGCAAATGCTGATTATCAGCGTTTTTCTTTTGTGTCAATAACGTTTCAAAAGCTAATTCAAATAGAGACTCAAAACAAGATCTTGTTTGAATTAGGGGTAAATAGTGTTTTCGGATTGTACATTTTCAATTTGATTGCCTTTTTTGTTAAACTATGAAACTGGGATAATTTATTCGTCCCAATTAGAGAGGCCAAAAAATCGCAAATTAATTGTCTAGAATAGAGGCATCGGATGCATTTAAGCGCTTACGACAACTGCTGAGCGTTTAACTCTTTATAAAACAAGTCCTGGTGGTGTAATTCATTTTTTTATATACAAGAACAATAACTAAATAAATAAGTGAAAAATGAAATGGACAAAAATATTATGAAGCATGTCCCATTTAAGTAGCATTGTTACGTTATGCACCAACACACTATCTTGAGTAGTCCAGAGACATAGATAAACATTGTTATTATATGTCTCTGAGTAGTCTGTGTATTGTATGGTGGAAAAGGCGTTTTAACAGCGTCAATGTGACCTTATATGGTTTGAACGCACGAGCGCCGTAGGCCCGAGAGGGGGAAGCACGAGAGGGAGTATACTCGCTCTTAACCATTTTCCAAATGTCAAAATTTTAGGGTGATCCACTTCCAAAAAAGCCAAAAATGACAAAATGGATGTTATGAAAGATTGCATTTGTGTAAAATATGACAAAGAAAATATTAAGACAAAAGGAGAAACTGCTGGTTATCAGCAGTTTCTTCTTTTGTTTCAATATTTTCCCAAGCCCTTTCTATAAGGGACGTCGAAATCAGGTTTTGTTTGGGAATATGTTAAGGTGGTTCGGGTGTTCCTCCAGAGAAATTATGGTTTTGTAAGACTTGTTTTCGTGCATTCTATGTGATTTTCAGACATACAAACGGATGTGCATATTATGCGTGATGGGCGCTCCACCCTTGTATGATGGATGATCTGTTTTCGCGTCAATTTGACCTTGTGGTTTGCACCAACATAATTCTACATGATACATGATGGATAACCTGTTTAAGAGTCAATGTGACATTGAGGTTTGCACCAACATAAATCTATACAATACACAGTGAATGACCCCGATTAAGTGTCAATGTGACCATGTGATTTGTACCAACAAAATTCTATATGATACATGATAGATAACCCGTTATATTGTCAATGTGACCCTGTGGTTTGCACCAACATAGTTTTATATTATACATTGTGGATGACACATTTTAGTGTCAATGTGACCTTGTTGTTTGTACCAACACAATTCTGCATAAGACACGGGAGATGATCAGTTTTAGCGTCGATTTGACCTTGTGGTTTGCACCAACACAAATCTATGCAATACATAGTGAAGGACCCTTTTTAACGTCAATGTGACCCTGTGGTTTGCATCAACACAATTCTATAAGAACTATGAAAGATGACCCGTTCTAGCGTCAATGTGACCTTGTGGTTAGCACCAAAACAATTATATATGGTAAAGATGGAAGACCCGTTTTAGGGTCAATGTGACCTTGTGGTTTGCATCAACACAATTATATTTGATAAATGGAGGATGAACCGGTTTAGCCTCAATGTAACCTTGTGGTTTGCATCAACTCAATTCTATAAGAATCATGGCTGATGACCCGTTTTGGCGTCAATGTGACCTTGTGGTTTGCACCAACACAATCCTATAAGAATCATGATGGATGACCCGTTTAATCGTCAATGTCACCTTGTGGTTTGCACCAACATAATTCTATATGATATATGGTGGCTGACCAGTATAAGTGTCGATATGACCTTGTGGTTTGCACCAACACAGTTCTATACATAACATTGTTGAGGACCAGTTTTCAAGATCAATGTGACCTTGTGGATTGCACCAACACAATTGTATATGAAACATTGTGGGAGAGCCGTTTTAGTGTAAATGTGACATTGTGGTTTGCACCAACACAATTGTATATGAAACATTGTGGGAGAGCCGTTTTAGTGTAAATGTGACATTGTGGTTTGCACCAACACAATTGTATATGTAACATTGTGGAAGAGCCGTTTTAGTGTAAATGTGACCTTGTGGTTTGCACCAACACAATTGTATATGAAACATTGTGGGAGAGCCGTTTTAGTGTAAATGTGACATTGTGGTTTGCACCAACATAATTGTATATGTAACATTGTGGAAGAGCCGTTTTAGTGTAAATGTGACCTTGTGGTTTGCATCAACACAATTTCATATAATAGTTGGTGAATGACCCATTTTAGCGTCAATGCGACCTTGTGGTTTACACCAACATAATTCTATACAATAGATGGTTGATGATCCGTTTAAGATAAGTGTGACCTTGAGGTTTGCACCAAAACAATTATATGATAAATGGTAAATGACCCGTTTTAGTGTCAATGTGACCTTGTGGTTTGCACCAACACAATTCTATATAATACATTGTTGATGACCCGTTTTAGCGTCAATGTTGCTTTGTGGTTTGCACCAACACAATTCTATACATAACATTGTGGATGACCCGTTTTAGCGTCAATGTCACATTGTAGTTTGCACCAATATAATTCTATATGATGAATTGTAGATGGCCAGTTTTAAGATCAATGTGACCTTTTGATTTGCACCAACACAGTTGTATATGAAACATTGTGGAAGAGCCGTTTTAGTGTCAATGTGACATTGTTGTTTACATCAACACAATTCTGTACAATACATGGTGGTTGACAAGTTTTAGCGTCAATGTGACCTTGTGGTTAGCACCAAAAAATTATATATGGTACACGGTGGATGACCGGTTTTATGGTCAATGTGACCTTGTGGTTTGTACCAACACAATTCTATATGATAAATGGTAGATGACCTGTTTTAGCGTCGATATGACCTTGTGGTTTGCACCAACACAATTCTATACATAACATTGTGGATGATCCGTTTTAGCGTCAATGTGACCTTGTGGTTTGCACCAACACAATTCTATATGATAAATGGTAGATGACCCGTTTTAGCGTCAATGTGACCTTGTGGTTTACACCAACACAATTCTATACAATAGATGGTTGATGATCCGTTTAAAGATTAGTGTGACCTTGAGGTTTGTACCAAAACAATTATATGATATATGGTAGATAACCTGTTTTTGTATTGTATTAACCGTGTGGTTTGCATCAACACAATTTAATATGATACATGGTACATGACCCGTTGTAGTGTCAATGTGACCTTGTGGGTTTAATCAACATAATTCTACATGATACATGTTAGATAACATGTTATAATGTCAATGTCCAAGTGACCTTGTGGTTTGTACCAACATAATTCTATATGATACATGATGGATATCCCGTTTTAGCGTCAATGTGAGATTGTGGTTTGCACTAACACAATTCCGCATGATACACGGGGATGACCAGTTTTAGCGTCGATGTGACCTTGTGGTTTGCACCAACACAAATCTTTAGAATACACAGTGAATTACCCGATTTAGTGTCAATGTGACCTTGTGGTTTGGACCAACATAATTCTATATGATACATGTAAGATGACCCGATATAATGTCAATATGACCTTGTGATTTGCACAAACATAATGCTATACAATACATGCATATTGGATGATCCGTTGTAGCGTCAATATCACCTTGTAGTTTGCAGCAACATACTTCTATACGATGCATGGCCAATGACCCGTTTTATCGTCAATGTGACCTTGTGGTTTGCACCAACACCATTCTGTACGAAGTATTGTGGTTGACCGGTTTTAGCGTCAATATGACATTGTGGTTTGCACCAACACATCATATACGAATAATGGTGGTTGACCCGCTTTAGCGTCACTGTGACCTTGTGGTTAGCACCAACACAATTCTATACAATACATTGTAGATGATCCGTTTTAGCGTCAATGTGACCTTGTGGTTTGCACCAACACAATTCTATACGATACATAGTGGATGGCCCGTTTTAGCGTCAAAGTGACCTTGTGGTTTGCTCCAACACACTTCTATATGATACACAGTCGATGACTCGTTTTAGTGTCAATGTGACCTTGTGGTTTGCATCAACACAATTCTATACAATACATAATGGATGACTCCTTTTAGTGTCAATATGGCCTTGTGGTTTGCACCAACACAAATCTATACAATACATGATGGATGGCACGTTTTAGCGTCAATGTGGCCTTGTGATTTGCACCAACACAAATCTATACAATACATTGTAAATGGCCTGTTTTAGCGTCAAAGTGACCTTGTGTTTGCACCAACATTAACCTATACAATACGTAGTGAATGACCCGATTTAGCATTAATGTGTCTTTGTGGTTTGCACCAACAGAAATATCTAAAATACATGATGGATGACCCGTTTTCGTGTCAATGCGGCCTTGTGGTTTGAACCAACACATTCTTATATAATACGTGGAATATGGCCGCTTTCAATGGCAGAATGATCAACACATTTTTATATAAAGATAGCTAATGACTCGTTTCAGTTTGACCTGGTGGTTGGCACCAACATATTTCTATATAATATATAGTAGGTGGCCCATTTTAGTGTCAGTATGACATTGTGGTTTGCATCAACACATTCCTATATAATACATACTAAATGGCTCGTTTTAGTCGATGAAAAACCTTGTGGTTTGCATCAACACATGTCTATATAATACACACAAGATATGGTCCATCTTATTGGCGGTATGATCTTGCGGTTTGCACCAACACATTCCTATATAGTACATACTAGATGTCCCATCCTAGATGGAGTATGACCTTGTGGTTTGCACCAACATATTTCTATATAATACATAGTAGGTGGCCCGTTTTAGTGTCAGTATGACCTTGTGGTTTGCATCAATACATTCCTATATAATACATACTAAATAGCTCGTTTTAGTCGATGTAAAACCTTGTGGTTTGCACCAACACATGTCTATATAATACCCATAAGATGGCCCATCTTATTGGCGGTATGGTCTTGTGGTTTGCACCAACACATTCCTATATACTAGTAGTACATACTAGATGTCCCATGTTAGTTTTAGTTTTAGTTTCAGTATGACCTTGTGGTTTGTACCAACATATTTCTATATAATATATACTAGATGACCCATGTTAGTGTCATTATGACCTTGTGGTTTGCATTAACACATTCCTATATAATATATACTAGATGGCTCTTTTTAGTGTCAGTATGATCTTGTGGTTTGCATCAACACATTTCTATATAAAACATAGTAGATGGCTCGTTTTAGTTGTCAGTTTGACCTTGTGGATTGCACCAACACATTTCTATATGATACATAGTAGATGGCCCGTGTTAGTGGCAATATGATCTTGTGGATTGCAGCCTATAAAACGGACCATCTAATGTGTATTTTATAGGAATCTATTAGTGAAAATCACAAGGTTACTGTGTTGCTAAAGCGGGCCATCTTTCATGTGTTATATAGAAATGTGTTGCGGCAAACCACACGGTTATACTGCCGCTAAATCGATATATCTATTATGTATTATGTGTCTATAATGTGTTGCCGCAAACTACAAGGTCACATTGACACCAAAACGAGTTATCCGGCATGTATTATATAGAATCAAGTTGGTGTTAACCACACGGTTACAATGACTTAAACGGTTTATCTACCAGGTATCATATAGAATTGTGTTGGTGCAATCCACAAGGTAACAAACACTGAAACGGTTTATCTACCATGTATCATATAAACTTGTGCTTGTGCAAAGCACAAGGTCTAACAACAACACTAAAACCGTTCTTCTACCATGTATCACATTGAAATATGTTAGTGCAAACCACACAGTCACAATGACACGAAAACTGGTCATCTACCATGTATGATATAGAATAATATTGGTCCAAACCACAAGGTTACAACAACACTAAAACGGTTCATCTTCCATGTATCATACAGAATTGTGTTGGTGCAACCCACAAGGTCACATTGACACTGAAGTGGTTTATATACCATGAATTATATAGAATTGTTTTGGTGCAAACCACAAGGTCACATTAACACTAAAGCGGGTTATCTAAAATGTATGATATAAAATTGTGTTAGTACAAACCATACAGTCACATTGACACTAACACGGGTTATATATCATGTATTATATAAATTTGTGATTGTACAAATCACGAAAACTGGTCATCTACCATGTATGATATAGAATAATATTGGTCCAAACTACAAGGTTACAACAACACTAAAACGGTTCATCTTCCATGTATCATAAAGAATTGTGTTGGTGCAACCCACAAGGTCACATTGACACTGAAGTGGTTTATATACCATGAATTATATAGAATTGTTTTGGTGCAAACCACAAGGTCACATTAACACTAAAGCGGGTTATCTAAACTGTCTGATATAAAATTGTGTTAGCGCAAACCATACAGTCACTTTGACACTAACACGGGTTATATATCATGTATTATATAAATTTGTGATGGTACAAACCACAAGATCAAACACAAATTAAACACCAAACCGTAGAGATCAGCCCAGTCAGGCGATTTCCGCACATGAGAAAAGGGACGAATACGACAACATGAAGCGCAATCTACGCTGAATCATCAATCCTTCGGTCCAAGAACGATCAGATATTGGAACAAACTCCCGACCCAGATCGCAGACATTGAGACGAAAGACGAATTTACAGCTGCCTTCAAGGACCTAGTAAGGGGCGGCTCTTTCGTCTTCAGCGCGTAATTCCACCGACGCATGTATAAAGTTTTAACCTGTATATATGATATGTATTTTAACTCTGAAGGATGGAGGCGGTCTCCCCCCTTCAACACATGTCAACACTACAGTCAGATATGACCCTGACCCTACCAAGGAAGACGAAGACGGGGCCACAACAAAAATTAAACGGGACATCTACCATGTTTTATAAAAAAAAATGTTGGTGCAAACCACAAGGTCAAATCGACACTAAAGCCGGCTATCTTCAATGTATTATAGAGACTTGTGTTTGTGCAATTCTCAAGGTCACTACAACACTATTAACGTAATTAATCTACCATGTATCATATAGAATTGTGTTGATGCAAACCTCAAGGCCACAACAACACTAAAATGGTCCATCTGCCATGTACCATATAGAATTGTGTTGGTGCAAACCACAAGGTAACAACAACAGAAAAACGGGTTATCTACCATGTATCATGAAGATTCGTGTTGGTGCAAACCATAAGGTTACAACAACACAAAAACGGGTCATCTATCATGTATCATATATATTCGTGTTGGTGCAAACCACAAGGCCAAAACAACACAAAAACTGTTTATCTACCATGTTTCATATATATTCGTGTTGGTGCAAACCACAAGGTCACAACAACACAAAACGCGTTATCTACTATGTATCATATAGATTCGTGTTGGTGCAAACCACAAGGTTACAACAACACAAAAACGGGTCATCTACCATGTATCATGAAGATTCGTGTTGGTGCAAACCACAAGCTCACATCAACACAAAAAACTGGTTATCTACCATGTATCATATAGATTCGTGTTGGTGCAAACCACAAGGTTACAACAACACAAAAACGGGTCATCTACCATGTATCATGAAGATTCGTGTTGGTGCAAACCACAAGCTCACATCAACACAAAAAACTGGTTATCTACCATGTATCATATAGATTCGTGTTGGTGCAAACCACAAGGTTACAACAACATTAAAACGGGTTATCTACCATGTATCATATAGATTCGTGTTGGTGCAAACCACAAGGTTACGACAGCACAAAAACGGGTCATCTATCATGTATCATGAACATTCGTGTTGGTGCAAACCACAAGCTCACATCAACACAAAAAACTGGTTATCTACCATGTATCATATAGATTCGTGTTGGTGCAAACCACAAGGTTACAACAACACAAAAACGGGTCATCTACCATGTATCATGAAGATTCGTATTGGTGCAAACCATAAGGTTACAACAACACAAAAGGGGATCATCTTCAAAGTATCATATAGATTCGTGTTGGTGCAAACCACAAGATTACAACAACAGAAAACGGATTATCTACCACGTTTTATATAGATTCGTGTTGGTGCAAACCTGAAGGTTACAACAACACAACAACTGGTTATCAAGCATGTATCATATAGATTTGTGTTGGTGCAAACTACAAGATTACAACATCACAAAAACGGATTATCTACCATGTATCATATAGATTCGTGTTGGTGCAAACCACAAGCTCACAGCAACACAAAAATTGGTCATCAACCATGTATCATGAAGATTCGTGTTGGTGCAAACCACAGGGTTACAACAACACTCAAACGGGTCATCTACCATGTATGATGGAGATTCGTGTTGGTGCAAACCACAAGGTTACAACAACACTAAAACGGGTCATCTACCATGTATGATGGAGATTCGTGTTGGTGCAAACTACAAGGTCAAAACAACACAAAACTGTTCATCTACCATGTTTCATATAGACTCGTGTTGGTGCAAACCACAAGGTCACAACAACACAAAACGGGTTATCTACTATGTATCATATAGATTCGTGTTGGTGCAAACCACAAGGTTACAACAACACAAAAACGGGTCATCTACCATGTATCATGAAGATTCGTGTTGGTGCAAACCACAAGGTTACAACAACACAAAAACGGGTCATCTATCATCTATCATGAAGATTCGTGTTGGTGCAAACCACAAGGTTACAACATCACAAAAACGGATTATCTACCATGTATCATATAGATTCGTGTTGGTGCAAACCACAAGCTCACAGCAACACAAAATTTGGTCATCAACCATGTATCATGAAGATTCGTGTTGGTGCAAACCACAGGGTTACAACAACACTAAAACGGGTCATCTACCATGTATGATGGAGATTCGTGTTGGTGCAAACCACAAGGTTACAACAACACAAAAACGGGTCATCTACCATGTATGATGGAGATTCGTGTTGGTGCAAACTACAAGGTCAAAACAACACAAAACTGTTCATCTACCATGTTTCATATAGACTCGTGTTAGTGCAAACCACAAGGTCACAACAACACAAAAACGGGTCATCTACCATGTATCATGAATATTCGTGTTGGTGCAAACCACAAGCTCACAGCAACACAAAAACGGGTCATCTACCATGTATCATATAGATTCGTGTTGGTGCAAACCACAAGGTTACAACAACAGAAAAACGGATTATCTACCACGTTTCATATAGATTCGTGTTGGTGCAAACCTGAGGAATACAACAACACAACAACTGGTTATCAAGCATGTATCATATAGATTCGTGTTGGTGCAAACTACAAGGTTACAACAACACAAAAACGGGTTATCTACCATGTATCATATAGATTCGTGTTGAAGCAAACCACAAGCTCACAGCAACACAAAAACTGGTTATCTACGATGTTTCATAAAGATTCGTGTTGGTGCAAACCACAAGGTAACAACAACACAAAAACAGGTCATCTACCATGTATCATGAAGATTCGTGTTAGTGCAAACCACAAGGTTACAACAACACTAAAACGAGTCATCTACCATGTATCATGGAGATTCGTGTTGGTGCAAACCACAAGGTTACAACAACACTAAAACGAGTCATCTACCATGTATCATGGAGATTCGTGTTGGCGCAAACTACAAGGTCACATTGGTACTAGAACGGGTCATCTACCATGTATCATGAAAATTTGTGTTTGTGCAAACTACAAGGTCACATTGACACTAAAACGGGTTATCTAGCATGTATTGTCAACCCAAATTAACCCGGAACAACTTAGTTTTCGTGTGCAACGTCCGTTAGTTGAGCGTCTTCACAAAACATTGTCAAAGTGCGGTCATTACATATGCAGATGTCTCGGGTTAATCTTGCTGGACAATATCTTATAGAATTATATTGGTGAAAACCTCATTGTCACAACAACACTGCGACGGGTCATCTACTATATTATGTAGAATTGTGTTCTTGTAAACCACAATGTCACAACGACACTAACAATCTACCATGTATTTTATAGAAATCTGTTGATACAAACCACAAGGTCACATTGACACGAAAGTGGGTTGTCTTCCATGTATAATAAGGAATTGTGTTGGTGCAAACCACAAAGTCACAACACTAGGACGAGTCATCTACCATGTAACATTTAGAATTGTGTTGGTCCAAAGCTCAAGGTCACAACAATACTAAAACGAGTCATCTATCATGTAACATTTAGAATTGTGTTGGTCCAAACATCAAGGTCACAACAACACTAAAACGAGTCATCTACCATGTAACATTTAGAATTGTGTTGGTCCAAACCTCAAGGTCACAACAACACTAAAACGAGTCATCTACCATGTAACATTTAGAATTGCGTTGGTCCAAACCTCAAGGTCACAACAACACTAAAACGAGTCATCTACCATGTAACATTTAGAATTGTGTTGGTCCAAACCTCAAGGTCACAACAACACTAGGACGATTCATCTACCATGTAACGTTTAGAATTGTGTTGACCAGTGCAACCCACAAGGTCACGACAACACTTAAACGGTCCTTCTACCATGCATTATAAAAAAAATTGTGTTGGTGCAATCTACAAGGTCACATTGACACTTAAGCGGGTTATCTTCAACGTGTTATAAACAATTGTATTGGTGCAATCCACAAGATCACATTGACACTAAAGCAGGTTATCTTTCATGTATTATAAAGAATTTTGTTTTTGCAAACCACAAGGTCACAATGACACTAAAGCGGGTTATCTACCATGTTACATAAAGAATTGTGTTGGTGCAAACCACAAGGTCGCAAAGACACTAACAAGCGTCATATACCATTTAAAATATAGAACTGTGTTCTTGAAAACCACAAGGTCACAACGACACTAACACAAGTCATCTACCATGTAAAATATAGAACTGTGTTGGTACAAACAATAAGGTCACATCGACACTTAAACGAGTCATCTGTCATTTTTATATAGAAACATGTTAGTGAAAACCACAAGGACACATGCCTACTTCTACTAAAACTGGTCATCTATTATATATCATACAGAAATGTGTTGGTGCAAACCATATTGATTAACCTTTCAAATGTGCTGTCTGATCAAACTACATACTTTGTTATGGTTGCTACTGGTTGTGTAGGGCTAAACCAGGATCCCAAGGAATTTGTGGAAGGCTTCACTACAAAGAGGAGATGCGCATATTGTCGGGGTTACCCGGGTCGACCATTAAATTCCGAGTTACTGCCCATGATTGGTGAAGCTATATACGTAGAAAGTAATATTCGTTTCCGCACTGTTCCTTGGAAACCATACGCACTATTTCAATGAAACTTTGTGGAAAGCTTCACTACGAAGAGGAGATGCGCATACCGTCGGAGTTATCCTGTTTGACAATTAAATTCAGAGTTACTGCCCATGATTGGTGAAGCCATATAGATACAGAGTAAACAAAATACTTTCGGCGGGGGATATCAATTCAACGAATTTGCTTGTTAATAGTCTTTTCTTTGTCAAAACTTTAAGAAATAAATCTTAAAAACGTTTTGTTTTTTGCATTTAGTAACTTTGAATCTTGACCCTTTACTAGACAACAAAATTTCGGACCGGTACAAATGGAGAGATACTGGGCACTGACTGGTAACAAGCATTAATTACTAGTAGTACATTTCCCTTCAAGCTCTGAAACATTTTATGTTATAAACTAGGTAGGTTTGATGATGAGGATGATGATGATGCAACAGTCACCGTAATATGACCGGAAAATTGTTGTCGACAGTTTGCAAGTCCTCTTGTTTGACCAGCGCACCTAACCATGAGTTCCTGCAGGGTATTGTTTGCACCTTTTCAAACAACTAGAAATATATCACTTAAGGTGATAAAATACCCCCGCCACTACATTTGTCAGGACAAGTATGTTTGTCGGCAAATAGTAATGACTCCAAAAATAGGCGCAGCAGAGTATCAACTCTTTTTCACTGCACCCCTCTACAATGAGATCTATCCACCTGTGAAGTTTCATCATTCTACCTTTAATTGTTTTCGAGTTATGCTCTAGACAAGATTTGTACGCCGACGGACTGACAGACAGATGGACGGACAGACAGGCTGATTCCAGCACATCCCCTAAACATTCGTTTTGCGGTCGTATAAAATCCAATCTTAGCCACAGCTGCCTATCCAATTTAGATGATCCGAACACAATTCATCCATTGGTAAAACACAGAACTTGTCAAAAGCTTTAACCCATTACCTCACAGTGACTCCTTTTGACTCCCCACAAGATAATGGCTTTGGAAAGCATTGTGGAAAATGACTAAATAGCTTGTAACAAGCTGTTCCTTCATTTCCCACAATGTTTCTACGTAAAAAGATATATCGTCGGTGTAAATGCAAAACCTCGTATGTCGATTCTTGCGATTTTCAAAGTACAAACTTATATGCCCAGTTTACACAATTCGCGCAGGTTTTGAGAAATTTATACTGCTCAGCATTAATGACACATTATTTGCGAACAATACGTCAAAATTTCAAGTAAAACATTTCAGTTAAGGAAAAGTTATTACACTTTTTTCCCTCACCTTTAAAATTTTCCAACAAAAGTGCCATGGTCACAATAAACGCCGCCCCAGAGACTAAGTTTTAAGGGGGCATAACTCAGGCAAAAATCAATGAACCATAAAATCCTTTCTTCATGCACATCTACCAATTGAGGTGATAACATTGACCAAGTTTCAAGAAGATCCAGCCAGAAACTTAGGAGGAGTTGCGTTGACAAGAAAAGTGGACGGACGTACGGACGGACGGACAGACGGAGAAGATGACGCCAATATACGTCCGCCTCCGGCGGCGTATAAAAACGTGATACGAGGTTTTGCATTTACAACGACGATATATAAAAGTCCATTCACTTAAAATTGTCGTCTACATCATCTTTGGACTAGTCTTGAATTTGGCTGTTTGGTAATGGGTTAAAGTAATTGATCCAGCTCAGCCTCGACTCGAACCAGAGCCCCGGAATAGATATACTCAATCAGAGCAATGGATTAGAAGGGATGAAGATATTCCATATTTTTAATTTCAAATCCCAACCGTATGTTGTGGGTACTCATTTGAATAGTCCCGTCACAATATAGGGTCTAATGAACAATCTATGAAATAGCACTTTCTTTTCTCTCAATGTTTCCAAAACACAGGCCCGTAGGAACAGGGGGCTAGGGGGGGGGGGCTAAGCCCCCCCCCCCCCCAATGTTGGCCAAAAATGTCAAAATTTCTTAATTTTACACTGAAATTTTTGGGAAAATCCAAATTAGCCCCCCCAATATTCAGGACAAGGGCTTTAGCCCCCCCCCCCCCCCCCATGAAATTGCTTCCTACGGGCCTGAAACCATCTTTTTACACAGGTTGTAACAACCAGCTCTTCTTTGGGAAAGGAGTGCATGTACTTACAAACCCTGGTTTGACTAGGCTCTATATGGTAGCAGGGCTTATTGTATGCAACAGATAAGAGTGGGTGCAACCATTCTACTTTTGTTATTTCAAATTCAAACCATATGTTGTGTGTATTCATTTGAATCGTCTCGATGAGATGATTCCAATGAGTACCAACAACATGGGTTTTCATCTACAACTTATGAAATATTGCATATTGAAAACCAATTACCCATCTTATCTGTAGTTCTATATAACAAAACAACACAATTAATTCATATTCAGATAGTTTATTTCAAACTAAAGAACAATAATCCATAGAGGACTCAACAACATGACTTTCATTATTTTTCTACAATAACGAAATTATTTTGTTCACAATTGCATTGATTTTTAGACACATTTCTCAGTTGCCTATAACATATATTAAAATCAATCACAATTAATCACATTACTTTACTATCCTTTTGCGATTATCTTTCCCATCGATTAGTTCTCTAGAGGGGATGAGGCCTGGCTGCCCAGTCAAGATCGTAGTCTTCCTATCCACACCTTACAGTCGAAGGGGTCCATATTTGGCAATCCTACTGCCTATCCTGATAATATAATATTTTTGTTTTAATGTGCGTTCAGAAATTCCCAATGTCGTTTTGTTCTGTAGACTTTTTCCTTGTAATAAGCTGGTTATATGGTCACCTGCAAAGAGATAAGCACAAAATTCAGTTGAAAAATGGTGTAGCAAAGTACTATATTACCATTCCAAATTGACAAAATTTTAGAAAGGTGTAAATTTCAAAGATGCATTTCAAAATGAGTTTTTATCAATTTATGTAATCATGCATTAATCCATTAAAAAATAAATACATTTTAGACTGGTCCAAATACAAATACATGTATGGTAAAGATAACAATTTCAAGTAAACAAGAGGCCCATGAGGGCCTGAATCGCTCCACTGGCTGAAGTAAAAGAATTATCTCATGACTTTCTGTAAACCTCACACTGCAAAATCTTGAAAAGGGTCACCCAAGGAACATTTCTGCCAAGTTTGGTCTAAATTAGCCCATTGCTTTATTTTTAAAGAATTATTTCATGGTTTGTCTAATTCTTATAAGCCCAATCCTGCCAAGCCCACATTAATGGACTAATCAAAATTTCAAAAACAAATTAAGTAAAGGGCTGCCCAATGAACATTACTGCCAAAATTGGTCTACATTGGCCCATTAGTTGATTTATATAAAATTATTTAGTGATTTCTCCAATTCTGATAAGCCCACCCTGCCACGGCCACATTTATGGACCAATCAATATTTCACAACAATTTAAGGACAGATCCTCCAACTTACTGCGCATATCCTAAATAACGAAATAAAGCTGTTTCAGTAATTGGCCTTTTCAGCAAATGTATTTCTTACATTTAGTTAATGTTTGATTGATAAATGACAAGACCCCTTTCAGTTATTTCATTTTTTTCTGTTTGGTCAATAAAAGTGTAATAGTACTCGGATGGTACATTTCGCTTTTTGTTACGCATTCAACATGTGGCGTTAGTGATAGGAAACGGAGCAACAAAAGCAAAGTGGTGTCTTTATGAGCTAGTCCGCTTCAGATGGACACAAAAGATGACACTTTTTTTGTCTAAAGCTGGTAATAAGGAAGAAATGGATAAAACGTAGTGAAAAAAATTCGGACAGAGCTGCAAAAAGTAAACCAAATTTTACTTATAACTAAGAAAAACGCTTGGTTTGTTATATTTTTCTTTTTTTGTTTTTGTATGTATGACCAAGTACTATGTCTATACCAAAAAAGAAAAAAATCTTACCGCTGGAATATTTTTTATTGTCAGAAACGTTGCGAAAAAAGAGCAATTTCAGCTACTTTTGAAAGAATGTTTTACTAAAAATTTCAAAATCATCACTAAATTTTCGCAAATTGATACTCTTTTAGACAGAATAAAACATATTGAACACAATAAAGTCTTATTTATGTAATCCTAGTCATTTCGAACACCTTTTTTGTGGGTATTTAAGTGACACCTCGTTTTTGCAATTTTAGACAAGAGTAGTCTCCCTTGAAATCCAATAACGTTTTACTTCGCTTGGTGACCTATAGTTTTTAAGTCATTATTTTACTTCTCATATATTTAAATATCAGTACAGAAAAAATAGAAAAATTCTTACCGTGGGAAATAAATGGAGGATCTGTCCTTAAGTATTGGCAGAATCAATGGTTCATTTTTAAAAAATATTTTGTAATTTTTCTAAGTCTGATAAGCCCCGTCCTGCCACGCCAACATTTATGAACCAATCATAATCCTTTGAACAATTTAAGTAAAGGGTCACCCAGGGATCATTCCTGCAAAGTCTGGTCAAAATTGGCTGAATGGTTGATTTTTAAAGAATGACTTTGTGATTTTTCTATGGCTGATAAGCCCCACCCTGCTACGCCCAAATTTATAGACCAATTATAATCCTTTGAACAATTTAAGTAAAGGGTTACCCAAGGATTACTATTGCAAAGTTTGGTCAAAATTGGCCCACTGGTTTGAGAGGAGAAAATTTTTGAAGAATTATTTTGTGATTTCTCCAAGTCTGATAAGCCCATCCCTGCCACGCCAACATCAGGATTTCACACACAATTTAAGTAAAGTGTCACACAAGGTACATTTCTGCCAAGTTTGGTCAAAATTGGCCAAATGGTTGATTTTTCAAGAATTATTTTGTAATTTTTCTAAGTCTGATAAGCCCCACCCTGCCACGCCCTCATTTATCGACCAATCAAAATTCTTTGAACAATTTAAGTAAAGGGTCACCCAAGGAAGGTTTTTGCAAAGTTTGGTCAAGATTAGCCCAATGGTTTGAGAGAAGATTTTTAAAGAATAAGTTAATGCACGCACGACAAACACAACGCCATGACAATAGCTCGCTGGCCTTCAGCCAGTGGAGCGAATAAAGTTGGAAATTTTTGGTCTATCTGTGCAGAAAACATTGTGGATAATCGAGAACTTGTTTGCTACGAGCAATGTCTTCATTGTCCTCAATGTTTTCCAACGCTTTAGGTTGTCAGGCATAAAAATGCGATATCATTTATGAATGCCAATTGTTAATGAACAGAAACAGTATGTTAACCTAAGATAATGTGTATTATTCAGCAAATTCGTTCTCTGTCAATGTCAGGCTTTGCAATTAATATCTACCTTAATCGGGGTGGAAGTTTGTAAAAATGGACTCTGCCCAAACAGTTGAAATTTGTCTCTCATTATGATTAACCCATTCCTAAACGACAAAATTTTAGAGTTATTCAATTCGAAAGCTGCCACAGACAACAAAACGGATATTGATAAAAAATTGATGTGTGTATCACATTATGTTATCACTTTTATTTTGATTTGGCTTCAATGTTCACATGTAGCTATTTTCCCCAGAAGCTCAGCTCAAAACCAAGATACTCAAACCTCATCTTACAAATATTGGTAATATGATATCATTCTCCATTTACCTCCAGTATCAGTTGTTCTACCAGATCATCCACATTTCCATTCTGTTTTCAAGTCTGAAAAGACATGCAAGACACACATTTTAGTTCAATCCATAACAAGAGTTGTCTGTGGACACCGTAGCTTGCCTATACAGGAGCTAGTCACAAAAACACCTTAACTCGAAGGTCAATGTCATGGTCTTAAATGAAAGGTCTTGGCAGTAGATAACCAAGGTCAAATATCATGGTTCCAAATGAAAGGTCTTGGCAGGAGTTATCCATGTGTGAAATATCAAGGCTCTATCAATCATAGAGCACCAGATATTGGCCAGGTTAAGTTTTTTTTTAAAAGGAGGTCACACTCCAAGGTCAAGGTCACTAGGACAAAGGTCATGGTCCCAAATGAAAGGTCTTGGCAGGAGGTATCCATGTGTGAAATATCAAGGCTCTATCAATCATAGAGCACCAGATATTGGCCAGGTTAAAGTTTTTTTAAAGTAGGTCAAACTCCAAGGTCTAGGTCACTAGGTCAAAGGTCATGGTCTAAAATGAAAAGTCTTGCTGAGAAGTATCCATGTGTGAAGTATCAAGGCTGTATCTGTAAAAATGGCAGAGTAATAGGCCAGATTAAAGTCTTTTAAAAGTAGGTCAAACGTCAAGGTCACATGGTCAAAGGTCATGGTCCCAAATGAAAGGTCTTGCAGGAGGTATTCATGTGTGAAATATCAAGGCTCTATCTGTAATAGTGCATGAGATATAGGCCAGGTTTAAATTTTTTACAAGTAGGTCAAACTCCAAGGTCAAGGTCACGAGGTCAAAGGTCATGGTCCCAAATGAAAGGTCTTGTCGAGATGTATCTATGTGTGAAATATCAAAGTTGTATCTCTAATAGTGTCTGAGATATAGACCAGGTTAAAGTTTTTCAAGTGAAGACTCGACGGGATGGGACACGACGCCGACACTAGGGCTGTGACATTAGCTCCCCGAACATAAAGTCCCGGCTCGCTAAAAATGGCCGATTTATAGGCCAGGTTAAAGTTTTTGAAAAGTAGGTCAAACTCCAAGGTCAAGGTCACTAGGTCAAAGGTCATGGTCCCAAATGAAAGGTCTTGGTGAGAAGTATCCATGTGTGAAGTATCAAGGCTGCATGTGTGAAATATCAAGGCTGTATCTCTAATAGTGCCTGAGATATAGACCAGGTTAAAGTTTTTGAAGACATGACGCCGACACTATGGCTGTGACATTAGCTCCCTGGACATAAAGTCCTGACTCGCTAAAAAACAGTATAAAACAACCTTAGACTTATTCACAAATCACAATTCTTTTCATTACACATGTATGTATAATGCAGAGTTGTCTGCGAACAAGGTAGCTCGCCTATACGAAAGCTTGTCGCAAAAAAAAGGAGTCCGCTATCAAAGGTCAATGTCACTAGGTCAAAGGTCATAGTCTCAAGATCAAGGCATGAGGTATCAATATGGTCATGGTTCCGAATGAAAGGTCTTGGCAAGACGTATCCATGTGTGAAATATCAAGGCTCTATCATGAATAATGCATGAGGTAGGCCTATTGGCCAGGTCAAAGTTTTTTAAAAGTAGGTCAAACTCCAAGGTCAAGGTCACTAGGTCAAACGTCATGCTCCCAAATGAAAGGTCTTGACAAGATGTATCCATGTGTGAAATGTCAAGGTTGTATCTCAAACAGTGCCAAAAATATAGACCAGGTTGAAGCTTTTTTTCAAGTAAACAGGTGAAGATGCGATGTGACGTGGACAGTAGTGCTGTGACACTGGCACCAGAACTGCAAAAAAATTGTTTGTTTTTATCCCTAAAGTCTATTATTGAGACAATAATAGACTTTAGCGATAAAAACAAACATTTTTTTGCAGTTCTGGTGCCAGTGGGCTGTGACATTAACTCATCGGACTTAAATTTCCGGCTCACTAAAAAGGAATTTCAGGATGACAATTCTTGTTTATGTTTATCATAATCCGGTGGAAAATATTGTTGGGCTTTAGATAATTATTTATCCCACCAAACCATTCTGAATCCGCCAATGCTGACAACCAGAATTTTCTCCTTTTGACTATTTTTTTGTTTGCTTTATTATGCATACTGCGAATCTTGATCTAGAATCTACATCCATTCTATCGATCTATAACCAACTAATCAATTATCATGGTAGGCCTACGATAGTTTTTTTTTTATGGTATGAAATGATTTAGGTGCGAAACGGGTTTAATTCTTTGTCGATTGCTCGTTTGTTTCCTTTGGTAAAATGGAAGCATACACTCAAAAATGTTCGCAAGACAATTGTTCTGTATACCAACCCGTTAATTTTCTATGAACAGGTTTATTTTGCTAGACCCCGCTTCATCTGCGTGAAACTCCAGTGGCATTTTTTACCTGGACACCGCATGTCGCGGAGTGTCTATTTACCAACCAGTTATGTGGTACAATCTACTGCGACACCGGGTCAAAAGGTTGCGGTTTGGATCTAGCAGTACTTGAGGTTTGCATTTAGCAATTGCCATTGTACTTCCGGTTGTCAAAATTCACAGAGCGCTTTATGAAAGGCGATTTGTGATTGGTCAATCGATCTTTACCTTTCAGCGATGAACCAATCAAAGGTTTAGTACTTGAGGTCTTTTGGCAATCTATCAAATATGGCGACGATGGGAAAATTAATTTTTTACCAAATAATGAAATGATGAAATTTTTGGATGAATAAAGAAGATCTGATAAACAAATCATTTGCAACCAAAATAAAGCAGATGTAAGCAACAGTTTGAACACAGTTCAGAGGTGTGACAATGTTAAATTTATGTGAATTTTCAAAGTTAAAGCCACAACTTCACTGGTGACAAAGTTGTGCTTAGTCCAAATATTTAGACTAACATGCCTTTGATCAAAGGGAATCGAAGCATACCTTATTATGTCTAATTAGACCGATTTCTGACAAAAATCAGGCCATCGGACTAATAATGTACTCAAGGGATAGGAAGAGGCCGAATCCAGTATACTGACCCAGAGTTCGCATTTGACTTTTTAGAGGGGGTCTTTATGTTCCCTTGGTCTTCAAATTATGGGGGTCATACCTTTGTAACATTGTTTCTTAATGTCCCAGCTGATGAATTTTAGAGGGTCATTTGAGTTGAGACTGCGTCAAAATGCAAAATTTTGTGCGTCAAAATGCAAAATTTTGTGCGCCAGGGAAAACCCTGTCAGATGACCCAATTCAAACGGCTGTTTCTTATAAACTATATATGTTTTTTCCAAAATCTCAAACGGAAGTCAAGTCATTAAGTTAAGCGATGATATATGGGTTTAAACCATAAACTAATCTATAATCATCATTCTGACACATTAATCCCAAAGTCAGAATCAATGGGGAAAAATTGAACTCAGACTCAAGCTTGAAACATGCCTTCCGTCCCATAAAATACAATAATCAAGGTTACCCAAACAAAAACAGTCTCATCCACTACTAATTACTTTGTAATTTATAACACCATCTACCACCAAAAATACATGTATCTTATGATGCAACTTTTCAGTGGCAGCACAAGGGACAGTTTCTTGGAATTCATCAACATAGTCAGGTGAAGGCGCGTTATG
This sequence comes from Fragum sueziense, assembly GCA_963680895.1. Lineage (NCBI taxonomy): Eukaryota > Metazoa > Mollusca > Bivalvia > Cardiida > Cardiidae > Fragum > Fragum sueziense. Next base: position 55,075,125 of record OY804595.1, read on the forward strand.
ATGATTATTTCATGGCCGAAACCCTTATATCATCATTTTTATAAACCCAAGTCAATTCCTGAGTTGTAATTGTATAAAAGGATAAATGAATCGTCTTCAAAGAATAGATGCATAGTTTTAATATTTAGTGACTTGGTTCAAATATACTCCTTCAATCTTTTATTTGAAAAAAGGTAAAAGAGTTCTTTAAAGCTCTCATGAAATATGCACACACAAAATTAAATGCCTCAAATTCATTATTCTATCTTTTTTGAAAAGATGTTATGCATAGACCACAAGAAGAGAAAAGCATTAAAAGACAAGCATGGATAATGTGCAAGAAAGAGAGCACTTGTTTGAACAGGACAGGAAGAATTGTGAATACTATGCAAACAAAGTCTGCTCAAGGTAGGTGACCTCCTGTAGAACTTCTTAACCCTTTCCCAAATCAGACCTGGCCCTGGTTTCTCAAAAAAACTTAAGTACGTTCCCAGACTCAAATCTGAGCACCGTGCTCAAATAACACAAAATCCACGTGAACTTCAATCGAATACCATTCAACGTTGATTGGTATTGAATTGAAGTTGAGCATTAACTCATGAGAATATACTTAAGTTTTTTCGAGAAACCGGGGCCTGGTTTTGTTACGTCCCTTATGAAGAATGCTAAAACATTGAGACAAAAGAAGAAAATAATGTACTTTCTTCTTTTAGTTTCAATATTTTCTGTGCTATATTGCACACAAGTATTATCCTGACTCCTGATCAGGGTCCATTTTATTGTCTGCAACATCTTTGAAATCCTATTACCTGGATTTTTTGTCATTTTGCATGGTTTATGTGAAGTGGATTTAATGACACACCATTTCATTGTGTAAACACATTTCAAAGAAACCCTGGTTTTGATTGTCAACTCTGAGAAGTTACAGGTTAACCTGATAACACTACTTAAAGCTTTTGGAAACATGAAGAAAAAAAGAAGAAAACACTTATAAATAGTAATTTCTTGTATAAATTCTATGGGATTTTTTTAAAACTTTATTAAAAGATTTTCTGGTTTTCCTTAGTGCATATTTTTTTGTCTACAAATATTTTTAATTTGGAACAGTTTAAACCTTTGTCAGCAGTAAATGGTTATAACTGTGTAAAACAAGAGTGCCTGAAAGGCACTGATATCGCTCACCTGAGTTCTTCCTGTATTTGATTGTGTATGATATAAATTTTCGTATCAAGTTATTGTTAATAAAGTTTCATAATTTCCAATGAATGCAATGAAGTCACATTAGTATTCAATCATATTGCATGTAGTGACATCTTAAATATTGAATATCATGTGCTGTTCCAGTTTGATTTTTATAACCAAGATTTAACTTTTACAACTAAATTTTGAAACATCAGAATGATACATTACACACATTAATATGCTTAATATTTTAAGCCCCTCCTTGCCTCATCAACATTTATTAACCTGTCAAAAATTTACAACAAAGTGTTTGAAAAGAGTAACTCAATGAGCATTTTGCTATACTTGGTTTAAATTGGCCCCATAATTGATTTTTGAAGAATTTCTGTACGACTTTTTTAAGTCTGATAAGCCCTACCCTGCCACACTCATTTTTTTTAACAAGTCAAAAATTCACAAACAATATTATTGTTACAAAGAGTCACTCAAGCAACATCCCTGGTACAAATTGGCCCAACAGTTGATTTTTCTTATCATTTCTCCTAGTCGAATAAGTCCCACCCTGCCATGTCCACATTTTTTACGAATCAGAAATTTGTAATAAAAATAAAAAGGGGTACTTAAGGAACATTCCTGAATAATTTGGTATAATTTGGTCCAACGGTTAAGGAGAAGAAAATTTTCAAAGAATTGTTTAATGATTTCTCCAAGTCTGATAAGCCCCGCCCTGCCATGCCTACATTTTTTGACAAATAAAAAAATTCATGAACACACATTGAAAACAGTCACTCAAAAAACAGATCTGCCAAGTTTACTTCAAATTTGACCAATGGTTGATTTTTAAAGATTTTTTTCATGATTTCTCTAAGTCTGATAAGCCCCGCCCTGCCTGCCCACATTTTTTGACGAATCAAAAATTTGAAAACAAGTTTTGCAAAGGGTCACCAAAGGAACATTTCTGCCAAGTTTGGTAAAAATTGACTCATTGGTTAAGGAAAAGAAGATTTTTGAAGAATTATGTAACAATTTCTCTAAGTCTGATAAGCCCCGCCCTGCCATGCCCTCATTTTTTGACGAATCAAAAATTTCTCGACACACAGTGAAGACAGTCACTCAAGAAACATTCCAGCCAATATTGGTACAAATTGGATAAACATTTGATTTTTAAAGAATTATTTAACAATTTCTCAAATTCTGATAAGCCCTGCTCTGCCACGCCCACATATTTTGACGAATCAAAAATTTGAAAACAAGTTTTGAAAAGGGTCACCCAAGGAACATTTCTGCCAACTTTGGTAAAAATTGACATGATGGTTAAGGAGAAGAAGATTTTTGAAGAATTATTTAATAATTTCTCTAAGTCTGATAAGCCCCGCCCTGCCACGCCCACATTTTTTGACGAATCAAAAATTTGAAAACAAGTTTTGAAAAGGGTCACCAAAGGAACATCTCTGCCAATTTTGGTAAAACTCGACTCAATGGTTAAGGAGAAGAAGATTTTTGAAGAATTATTTAACAATTTCTCTAAGTCTGATAAGCCCCACCCTGCCACACCCACATTTTTTGACGAATCAAAAATTTGAAAACAAGTTTTGAAAAGGGTCACCCAAGGAACATTTCTGCCAACTTTGGTAGAAATTGACTCAATGGTTAAGGAAAAGAAGATTTTTGAAGAATTATTTAACAATTTCTCTAAGTCTGATAAGCCCCGCCCTGCCACGCCCACATTTTTTGACGAATCAAAAATTTGAAAACAAGTTTTGAAAAGGGTCACCCAAGGAACATTTCTGCCAACTTTGGTAGAAATTGACTCAATGGTTAAGGAGAAGAAGATTTTTGAAGAATTATTTAACAATTTCTCTAAGTCTGATAAGCCCCGCCCTGCCACGCCCACATTTTTTGACGAATCAAAAATTTGAAAACAAGTTTTGAAAAGGGTCACCCAAGGAACATTTCTGCCAACTTTGGTAGAAATTGACTCAATGGTTAAGGAGAAGAAGATTTTTGAAGAATTATTTAACAATTTCTCTAAGTCTGATAAGCCCCACCCTGCCACGCCCACATTTTTTGACGAATCAAAAATCTGAAAACAAATTTTGAAAAGGGTCACCCAGGGAACATGCCTGCCAAGTTTGGTTAGGATTGGCCCAGTGGTTAAGGAGGAGAAGATGTTTAAAGAAATTGTTGACGACTTCCGACGCACGACGCACGCCGGACACAGGGTGATCACAAAAGCTCACCTTGAGCATGTTGCTCAGGTGAGCTAAAAAGGAAAACAATGTCTTATGAATAGTGATTTCTTGAATTTCTGGGTTTTTTAAAACTTAATTCAAAGATTTTCTGGTTTTTCCTTAGTGCATATTTTTTGTCTAAAATATTTCTAATTTGGAACAGTTTAAACCTTTGTCAGCAGTAAGGGTTATAAATGTTAACCCATTACCCGATGACACAATTTTAGACTTGTCTAAAATTCAAAGATGTTGCAGATGGCAAATTCAAGGAAATGAAATTTTTCATTTTTAGGTCTTTCTGGGCAGAAAACATTGTGGAAAATAAAGAAATTGCTTGTGATAACCAATTTCTTCATTCTCCATGTTTTTTCAAAGCCTTTATATTTTTAGGCTTCAGAAGATGTCATTAAGTGGGAATGAATTAACCTTTAAGTAAGAATAATCATCTGGGACACATACTTTCGTAACTAATAACTGCTATAAAACATAGTTATCCATATTCACAACATGACTTATGTTTGGTTAGTCAAAGAAAGCTAACCTTTTTATTGGTTTCCAAACAAGTCCATAGATTGTTTGTCCCAACAACTTAGAATTTTTTTGTAAGTCTTGAAAACATGGACAGAAGCATTTTCTGATTTTCTTTTACGTTTATGAACATCCATTTTAATTTCTTTAGGCCACAGCTAGCCTTCATATTTGAGCAGTCTAAAATTGCACTGTTTGAGAAAGGTTTAACAATCATGTTGGTGAATATATTACAATTTGTAAAACGATTGATATCATACACATTTGAATGAATTAAATAATATCATGAAGAGGTCAAAATGTCACTTGGATTCAGCATGATTTTGTAAAAAGGGGCATATATATATACAAAATGTATACCTTTTCCATACTTCTAATTAATACGTAAATGAATTTAAACCCATATAAGTTATAGGTATCTAGACTTAATTAATCTTCCCTCAAACATTATTTGAATTTGGTACCCCTTTGTAGAGAAAGCTTCAGAAAACATCAAAAGAAAAAAAGGAATATTTTCACAATTGTAACATACAGAATTACACAAATAATATCTTCATCAACATCCATTTTTCATCTATTTTTGTCTCAATACTTTTTGTACTCAAGTCATGATTGATAACAATTGTTGTTGTCTGCAACAGGTTTTAACCCATTACCAGATGGCACAATTTTAGGGCGGTCCAAATTGAAAGATTGTGCAGACGACTATTATGATTATTTCAAGTGAATGAATTCTTAATTTTTAGGTCTTTTTGGATGGAAAACATTGTGGGAAATGAAGAAATTGCTTGTCACAAGCAATTTTTCCATTTTCCACGATGCTTTCAATGGCCTTCATTTAGTAGGGAGTCAAAAAGAGTCATTGTGTGGTAATGGGTTAAAGTAGAAGAGTGCATTTTTCTGGATAAAATGTTTCATTCATGGACTAGTTTAGGTGAGAGTACATAATGTACTAAAGTCTTGTCTGGTATAACCCTTTTCCAAACGACAACATTTTAGGGTGGTCCAAATTGTAAGATGTTGCAGACGACAATTTCAAGTTGATGAAACTTTAAAAATCTTTCCAATTTGGGTTAGAAAACATTATGGAAAATGAAGAAATTGCTTGTGACAAGCAATTTCTTCATTTTCCTCAATGTTTTTCCAAGCGTTTTCTTGTGAGGGAGTCAAAAGGTGTCACTGTGCAGTAATGGAATAATAAAGGTCAAAATGACAAATGCAACCCTTTCCAAAACAATAACAGATTGTTTTCTCTCAAAATGCCTTGAGAATAATTTTGGAAAAAATAGAGAGAAAAGAAGAAAATGCTGATAGTCAGCATTTTCTGTTTTTCCCTCAATGTTTTCCACTATACGGAAGTTAAAATTTCATTTTCGCATAAACATTAGGTGGTGCAATTTATGATAGATCTAGATCTGCAAGTATTACCAATATTCTCTCTAGGAAAAGGATAAAAATCCATATCATTACTTGAATAAATGTAATTAATATATTATGATACCTGTTATTGCCTGTAAAATGTGCTTAAAACGAATTAGTGAAAGAGTGTCTAGGATTGAATCAAGGTATGTTTTTACTAAGAATCGAAATAAGATTATTCATGTTCTATGTAAATAGATCCACAAATGTTAATTCTATAGAAACTTTATAAGGGAAAAAAACATTAACTCAGACAGTAAAATTTTAGATTGGTCTTTATTCAAAGGTGTTGCATACATCAATTTCATGTGACTTTTAAAAAATTTACTTTTTAGCGAGCCGGGACTTTATGCCCTATAGTGTCGACGTCAGTGTCAGCGTCGTGTCTTCTAAAACTTTAACCTGGTTTATATCTCAGGCACTATTACAGATACAGCCTTGATACTTCACACATGGATATCTCCTGCCAAGACCTTTCATTTGGGATCATGACCTTTGACCTAGTGACCTTGACCTTGGAGTTTGACCTACTTTTAAAAAACTTTAACCTTGCCTTTATCTCATGCACTATTACAGGTAGAGCCTTGATATTTCACATATGGATACCTCATGTCATGACCTTGACCTTGAGACCATGACCTTTGACCTAGTGACCTTGACCTTTGACCTTGTCCGCGGACAACTCTTGTTTTGTCTTTCTGTGTAGAAAAAATTGTGGGAAATGAAAAAATTGCTTGTCACAGGCAATAAGTTTTCTTCTATTTCCACAATGTTTTACAAAACCTTTATTATAGTTTGTCAAAAACTGTCTTTGTGTGGGAATGGGATAAAACAGCTCTAGATGAAGAAAAAAAAAACACTTACGACATGCTTATATCTTTGTGAAATTAAGGTTTCTATCGATTGAGCAATTTTTAGCTCGACTTTTCGAAGAAAATGAGAGCTTATACTGTCACCCGGGCGTCAGCGTTGGCGTTGGCGTCGGCGTTGCAACAAAGGTTAAAGTTTTTTCAAACATCATGATCAATAACCTCTCATACTATCAAAGGGATTCAACCCAAACTTGGAATACTTATTCACCATCACACCCTCTACCTTACTTTCAGGGCCCATGACCCTGGCTCCACTATATTTGGAGTTATGGCCCCCTTATACTAAGAAACTTAGAAAGTCGAGCGCGCTGTCTTCGGACAGCTCTTGTATAATGATATAGCTGCTGTTTTCATTGCCAGTATCATACTAAGTTGGAATTTCCTCCCCTTTCCTTTACTTTCTTCGTGCTCTAAGAACCACATGTATTGAACAATCTTATCAAAACTTGACTTAACCCTTTCCCAATCGGCAAAATTTTAGGGTGATCCACTTCTAAAACTGCCAAAAATGACAAATTGGAAGTTATTAAAGATAAATTTGTTTAAAACATGGCATAGAAAATATTGAGACAAAAGGAGAAATTGCTGGTCATCAGCAGTTTCTTCTTTTGTTTCAATGTTTTCTCAAGCTTATTCTATCAGGGACGTCAAAACCAGGTCTTGTTTGGGAAAGGGTTAAATATTAAAAAAGGATCTCAGGCCTGTGGAGCGTCTCAAGACCTTCATATCTTTAATAGTTTTTGTTGTTTTGTCCATTTCAGACGGTTTCTCCTGACACTTGTACTAGGCCAGTTTGTGTCCTTGTTATTATGTGGCACTGCCGTCACCAGTGGTCTGCTGCAGGAACATGGTGTCAACATGCCTACAGGTTTCCAAATTTATTGTTTCTTTATTATTTGATTAAATCTGTACTTACTTCAGGCTAAACAGCTTATGTCATAAAGCTACAGGCCATTATCTAAACTAGAGATGCTTGAGTGCCTGTGTCCCTACGGACACTCAAGCTCCTCTAGTTTTGTCACAATATAGTGAGGTTCGTTTCTGAGGTTCCTAATGTTGCTTGTGGAAGAATACAAAATTAATGTTCAAATGCCTCAAGTTTTGTCTGTTATGTGCGGTTCCTATTAACACTTGTACTAGGTCAGTTTGTGGCACTGCTGTAACAAGTGGATTGCTGCAGGAACATGGTGTCAACATGCCTAGGTAAAGAAACTTATAAGTTTCTTATTTATTTTCCAAAACAGCAAAATTTTAGGCCAGTCTGATATGAAAGCTACTGCAGACGACAAGTTTGATGTTAATAAAAACAGGCTGATAACTTGCATTTCATCTTTTTATCTCAATGTTTTCAGCAATATGGGCTTATACGGCCATATCATTTTTCAAAAGTTGATGATGGCCCTATTTTGTACACATATTGATTGATTATCTACATCCATATAACTATGGCATCAAATAGGAACGCTGTAAATCTATGCAATTTTTGAAAGGGTTTAAAAAATTCTCATACTTTTGTCATAACTTTTGAATACCATTTGCAGTACCTAAAATTAAGGTTATTAAACCAGCTTATTGCTGCTTTTCAATGAAAACCTGGTAACTGCAGCTTAAAACAAGCTATAGTTACGAGGTTTTTGTTGAAAAGCGACATTATTTCATATTGATAGGTTAGTACAAAAATATTCTATGTCTAATCTTTTGCTGCACAGAGAACGATTAAGTATGATTTTTCTTTTATAGCTCAGAGTTTTTTACTCTATGTTTGCCTTGCCATTGTGTTTACATTGATTCTTGGGTTCAGAAGAAGTGGTCGCTCAATGAAGGAAGTGTTCAGAGATTGGTGGTGGAAATATTTACTGATCGCAATTGTCGATGTTGAAGCTAACTACCTGGTTGTGAAAGCCTATGCATATACAACTATTACAAGTGTTCAGGTTAGATCAATCTTGCAAAATGATAAAATATACACAACTGTTATAGATCTTAAGGATTTTGTTTGGGCATTGTACATCTCTTCACAAGTAAATATTTTCCTTCAGCTTAAGTTTTATCCCATTTAAGTTATGGGATTCATGGTTACAAGGTCAAAATAACACATTAGAGACGCATAAGAAAAATACCCTTTTGGGACATTTGTATTTTCACTACCATATTTTATTAGCGAGCCGGGACTTTATGTCCGGGAAGCTAATGTCACAGCCCCCTAGTGTCGGCGTCGCATCCCGTACCGTCCAGTCTTCACTTGAAAAACTATAACCTGGTCTATATCTCAGGTACTATTAGAGATACAGCCTTGATATTTCATACATAGATACATCTCGACAAGACCTTTCATTTGGGACCATGACCTTTGACCTTGTGACCTTGACCTTGTGACCTTGACCTACTTTTGAAAAACTTTAACCTGGCCTATATCTCAGGCACTATTAGAGATACAGCCTTGATATTTCATACATAGATACATTTCGACAAGACCATTCATTTTGGACTATGACTTTTGACCTTGACCTTGGAGTTTGACCTACTTTTGAAAAACTTTAACCCGGCCTATATCTCAGGCACTATTAGAGATACAGCCATGATATTTCATACATAGATACATCTCGACAAGACCTTTCATTTGGGACCATGATCTCTGACCTTGTGACCTTGACCTTGGAGTTTGACCTACTTTTAAAAAAACTGCTGTTTTTGTGACAAGCTCTCGTATAGGCGAGCTACGTTGTCTGCGGACAACTCTTGTTTACAATAGCATGAACAATTTTGAGGGAGAATTTTCTTGCAATAGAATTTTCTTATTATTTGTGAAACTCCAGACTTACGAGATACTCGTAATTTGTCTGATTTATTGGATCTGCCCATTTTGTGATATGATTAAAACAAACCCTTTACACGATAAACCTTTTCTCAAACAACTTTAACAAATTTATAGTAGGGATGGGAACGAGTACTCGAGTAATCGAGTAATCGAGTACTCGATCGAACGTCCGAGTATAGATTACCAATATCGCTAATCGAGTAATCGGAAAGAAAAAATGATATCAGCAGAAAAATGAAATTCGTTTCCAAACTTAAGTTTTCTGAAAATATCGATCGCTCTTTACCAGCAATGTACCGTACAAAGGGTAGATTATGTAACACCTGGTCGTCTGTCAATTATCTAATCCTTCGATATTGTCCTAATTTGCAATCAAGTGTCAACAGCTATTGTTCTCGCTGTCAAACAATGTCATAATTTTCGCACCTTCATCTACAGCAGTGTGAAAGTGGGCTAACTATAAATTTTATAGTTAGCCCACTTTCACACTGCTGTAGATGACAAAATGGGTGCAAAAAGGGATGGCATTTGTTTACAATATGGCTTAGAAAATATTGAGGCAAAAGGGAGAAATTGCTGATTATCAGCAATTTCTTCTTTTGCCTCAATGATTTCTCAATGCCTTTTAATAAGGACATCAAAACTGATTTAAATTATTTCATTTATTTTTCAGTTATTAGACTGTTTCAGCCTGTTTGTTGTGTTGATTCTGTCCAGAATATTTCTCGGTGCTCGATACAAATTCATGCATATAGGCGGTGCTTTAACATGCTTGTTAGGGCTAGTTGGGCTTGTTCTTACAGATCTACTCTCAGGAAGGAATCAAAATGAAGGTATAGATTTTTTTTAACAAAAACGTAAACCTGGCCTATGACTTATGCACAGGTACAGATAGAGCCTTGATATTTCTCACATTGGTACCTCCTGCCAGAACCTTTCATTTGGGACAATGGTATTGACCCCATGATCCTAACCTTGGAATCTGATGCTTTATTTTGGCAAGCTTCCAGACTAACTACATTTTCCATAGAAATTCTTGCTTAGACTATATTTAACCCTTTCCCAAACGGCAAAATTTTACGGTGATCCACTTCAAAAACTGCCACAAATGACAAAATGGATGTTATTAAAGATAGGATTTGTGTAAAATATGGCACAGAAAATATTGAGACAAAAGGAGAAACTGCTGGTTATCAGCAGTTTCTTCTTTTGTTTCAATGTTTTCCCAAGCCTTTTCTATAAGGGACGTCAAAACCAGGTCTTGTTTGGGAAAGGGTTAACAAAAACTTTAACCTGGCCTATATCTCATGCACAGGTACAGATAGAGCCTTGATATTTCTCACATTGATACCTCCTGCCAAGACCTTTCATTTAGGACAATGGTATTGACCCCATGATCCTAACCTTGGAATCTGATGCTTTATTTTGGCAAGCTTCCATTGAGACTAACTACATTTTCCATAGAAACTCTTGCTTAGACTATATTTAAGCATTCTTATGTTCAACAACCAAATATTGACTTTGTTGCTCATGTTGAAAAAAAAAATCTTTATATTTTTGAATCAGAGTAATCAGAATGTTTTGTTATACTCGGAGGGTTTTTGTTTTGGATTATTTTTCAATTTAGGTTATAAGCAACTATCAAAAGTAATGTTTTGATTGTGCATATCCAGTATGTAAATATATTCTGATCTGGATCCATATTATTGTTTAACCTTTTCCTAAACAATGAAGTTTTAGACAGATCTTTGAAGTGTTGCAGATGACAAAATGGAAGCTGATAAATTATGTAAAATATAACACAGAAAATATCCAGATAACAGGAGCCTCAATGTTTTTTCACAAGCTTTTCATTAAGGGACGTCAAGACCGGGCTTTGTTTTGGAAAGGGTTAACATATTTTGTTTTTATTTACAGCACATAATGTAGCTCTAGGAGATGTTTTAATCATTGTTGGTGCGTCGCTGTATGGGATCTCAAATGTATGTCAAGAATATGTTGTGAGAAAGTATGATCAAGTGGAGTTCCTATCCATGGTCGGTCTGTTTGGCAGCGTTATTAATGGTGCACAGTTGTGAGTACTGGTAACATTGTACAAATAGTTAAGGTAGTCCAATCCTAATGTTATTTACCCAACATCAGAAATTTCAAGTAACATCGTAAACAAGTATAGATCAGATAGATTACAAAACACAAGTTTCTATCGCTGAAGTTTTACAATGTCGCTCGAATAATTTAGACATCTCATTAGATGTGGACTACCTAAGTACCCTTGTTGTAATAGAGCCAGTATCAAATTTTCTAATGTATTAGACTTACTCTTGCCACAGTACATACATGTATATGATCATGATGTTAAGGACAGATCCTCCATTTATTTCCTACGGTTAGATTATTTTCATTTTTTCTGTACTGATATTTAAATATATGAGAAGTAAAAAAATGACTTAAAAACTATAGGTCACCAAGCAAATTAAAAAGTTATTGCATTTCAAGGGAGACTACTCTTGTCTAAAATTGCAAAAATGAGGTGTCACTTAAATACCCACAAAGAAGGTGTTCGAAATGACTAGGATTACATAAATAAGTCTTTACTGTGTTCAATATGTTTTATTCTGTTTAAATGAGTATCAATTTGGGAAAATTTTGTGATGATTTTGAAATTTTTAGCAAAACATTCTTTCAAAAGTAGCTGAAATTGCTATTTTTTCGCAACGTTTCTGATAATAAAAAATATTCCAGCGGTAAGATTTTTTTCTTTTTGGATATAGACATAGTGCTTGGTTGCCTACAAAAACAAAAAAAGAAAAATATATCAAACCAAGCGTTTTTCTTAGTTATAAGTAAAATTTGGTTTACTTTTTGCAGCCTGTCCGAAATTGTTTCACTACTTTTATCCATTTTTTTCCTTATTACTAGCTTCAGATAATAAAAAGTGTCGTCTTTTGTGTCCATCTGAAGCGGACTAGCTCATAAAGACACCACTTTGCTTTTGTTGCTCCGTTTCCTATCGCTAAGGCCACATGTTGAACGCGTAACAGAAAGCGAAATGTACCATCCGAGTACTATTACACTTTAATTGACCAAACAGAGAAAATTGAAATAACCGAAATGGGTCTTGTCATTTATCAACCAAACATTAACTAAATGTAAAAAATACATTTGCTGAAAAGGCAAATTACTGAAACAGCTTTATTTCGTTATTTAGGATATGCGCAGTAAGTTGCGCAGTAACAACTGGAGGATCTGTCCTTAAGTTGTGCATCTGACCATTATTTTCGGATCATTTTTTTTGTATTATTAATTAATGTGCTTCTGTACTGGAAGGTATATGGCCCCTCATTAAAAACACCACTTTCTAGCCATATGAAATGCATCAAACTACTTACACTTGTAAATACACTTCACATAAGTTGATTCACCATGTTTGATTTCAAGATTATCCTTCAAGAAGAAAATAGTTTACAAATATTATTTTACTCTGTACTAATATGCAAGGGAGGTTATTTTGAGCATTTTTGTCAAAAATTTTCATAAGTATGCATTAATTTCGAAATTCTAAACCATTCAAAATGTGTATGTTTGTATTTGGAATGGAAATGTAACACAGTTTAGGAATTACTGGCTCTTTTTAAATTTCGCCTCTGGCTCTTTGGTAATAATGATGGGTTGTATACCTTAATGCATTTATACACCACTCTGCGAAACACAATATTATACTAAGCTCCTGGAAGGATTTGTCTTGTATATCTAATAATGATTTGTTCATGGTTCCATAAAGACCATTCCATTACTTGTACCTTTGAGTGTTCTGCGTTGGAATTTACCAACCAGTCAAAATCCAGTATATCTTCAAAATCACACAACTATCAGTCTGATTGACCGAGACAATTAGATCACAGTGGATAATCACATGATACAATATTTTCTGAAAATCTTCAATAATTTTGTAAATACTGGACCGAATTGAATTAGGTTTGAAGCAGAGAATGTGGATAGACGTCACGCATTAGATGGACGTGGTTGATTTTTGAAAAATCAACTGTTAAAAAAGTTATTGAAGATAAAGCAAATTTTAGTTTATCTTCAATAACTTGTTTATCAGTTGATTCTTCAAAAATCCAACACATCCAGCTTGTTCCTGGCATTTTTCCACCTGCTCTGCTTCAAACCAAATTCCAATTGGTCAAGTAGTAAAAAAGATATTGAAGATTATCGGAAATTCTGAGTCACATGATTACACACTGTGTAGATGGTGAATCTGGCCATAGATGTATTTTTTTTATCCCCCGCCGAAAAAATTTTTCGGGGGGGATATTGTTTTTGCCATGTCCGTCCGTCCGTCCGTCGGTCCGACATTCGTTTCCGCGCTATTTCTTGAAAACTATTGACCGGATTTCGATGAAATTTGGCACACAGCTTCACTACAAAGAGGACATGCGCATATCGTCGGGATTACCCGGTTCGACTATTGAATTCAGAGTTACTGCCCCTGACTGTTTAAGCCATATACATACAGAGTGATATTCGTTTCCGCGCTATTTATTGAAAACTGTAGACCCGATTTCGATGAAACTTGGCACACAGCTTCACTACAAAGTGGACATGCGCATATCGTTGGGGTTACCCGGTTCGACTGCCGAATTTAGAGTTACTGCCCCTGACTGTTTTAGCCATATACATACAGAGTGATATTCGTTTCCGCGCTATTTCTTGGAAACCATAGACCGGATTTCGATGAAACTTGGCACACAGCTTAACTACAATGAGGACATCAGCATATCGTCGGGGTTACCCGGTTCGACTGTCGAATTCAGAGTTACTGCCCCTGACTGTTTAAGCCATATACATACAGAGTGATATTCGTTTCCGCGCTATTTCTTGAAAACTGTAGACCGGATTTCGATGAAACTTGGCACACAGCTTAACTACAAAGTGGACATGCGCATATCGTCGGGGTTACCCGGTTCCACTGCCGAATTTAGAGTTACTGCCCCTGACTGTTTTAGCCATATACATACAGAGTGATATTCGTTTCCGCGCTATTTCTTGAAAACTATAAACCGGATTTCAATGAAACTTGGCACACAGCTTTACTACAATGAGGACATGTGCATATTGTCCGGGTTACCCGGTTCGACCGTCGAATTCAGAGTTACTGCCCCTGACTGTTTAAGCCATATACATACAGAGTGATATTCGTTTCCGCGCTATTTCTTGAAAACTATAGACCGGATTTCGATGAAACTTGGCACACAGCTTCACTACAAAGTGGACATGCGCATATCGTCGGGGTTACCTGGTTCGACCGCCGAATTCAGAGTTACTGCCCCTGACTGTTTTAGCCATATACATACAGAGTGATATTTGTTTCCGGGCTATTTCTTGAAAACTGTAGACCGGATTTCGATGAAAGGTGGCACACAGATTCACTACAAAGTGGACATGCGCATATCGTCGGGGTTACCCGGTTCGACCGTTGAATTTAGAGTTACTGCCCCTGACTGTTTAAGCCATAAACATACAGAGTGATATTCGTTTCCGCGCTATTTCTTGAAAACTATAGATTGGATTTCAATGAAACTTGGCTCACAGCTTTACTACAATGAGGACATCCGCATATCGTCGGGGTTACCCGGTTCGACCGCCAAATTTAGAGTTACTGCCCCTGACTGTTTAAGCCATATACATACAGTGATATTTGTTTCCGCACTATTTCTTGACAACTATACACCGGATTTCAATGAAACTTGGCACACAGCTTTACTACAATGAGGACATGCGCATATCGTCCGGGTTACCCGGTTCGACCGCCGAATTAAGAGTTACTGCCCCTGACTGTTTTAGCCATATACATACAGAGTGATATTCGTTCTGTTGAAGCCATATACATACAGAGTGATATTCGTTCTGTTGAAGCCATATACATACAGAGTTATATTCGTTTCCGCGCTACTTTATTGACAATGAAAATATGTTCGGCGGGGGATATCAATTCAACGAATTTGCTTGTTTTATTTGCTTATTTTTCTTTATATCTAGGTTAATTCTTGAGAGACAAGAGGTCTCCTCTGTAGATCTGTCATCAGCTAAAACAAGTAAGTGTCTTTAATCCTTACACAAATGACAAAATTTTGGCAACTCTAAAGTCAGACTTACATGGACTTTCTTAACCCTTTCCCAAACCGTAAACTTTTAGGGTGTTCCAATTTGAAAGCTGCTGCTTACAACACAAGAGGTGTTGTTAAAGATAAAATTTGTGCGCAATACAGCTCAGAAAATATTGAGACAAAAGGAGAAACTGCTGATTATCAGCAGTTTCTTCTTTTGTCTCAATGTTTTCCCATGCCATATCTATCTAGGACATCAAAACAATGTCTTGTTTAGGAGGTCAATCCTTCCACAAATGACAACATTGAAGCAATTAAGAATTCAAAGTGTTACAGATGTCAAAGTTGATCTGATTGTAAGAATGAAATTCTTTCTGATAAAATAGAGACTTACATAGATAATTTGAATGCCATGATACAATGGATCTTTCTAAATGTGATATTTTTCATAATTCAATCTAAACTGATATCGTCGTTGTAAATGCAAAACCTCGTATCTCGTTTTTGGAAAATTTTAAAGGGGAGGGAAAAAGGTGTAATACCGGTAACTTTTCCCAAACAGAAATGTTTTACTTGAAATTTGGACATATTGTTCACAAATAATTTGTCATTAATACTGATCAGTTAACATATATCTCAAAACCTGTGATAATTGTCTAAACTGGGCACACAAGTTTGTACTTTGAAAATCACACGAATTGACATACGAGGTTTTGCATTTACACTGACGATATAGTTTAATGAGGGTTCACCTACACTAATCTGACTCCTTTCTGCTCCATTTCAGTTATACCTCTGATCATTTTCGTTCTCTGTGTATTCATACTCTACTCAGTGATGCCTATAGTCATCAAAATAACAAGTGCCACTACTGTCAACCTGTCTGTGCTGTCTGCAGACTTTTACACACTGCTGTTTGGGCTGTTTCTATTTGATTATAAGGTAAGGGAATGAATACGAGGACCTGAATTAGCCCTTTGCCAAACAAGACCTGGTTTTGACGTCTCTGATAGAAAAGGCTTTGGAAAACATTGAGACAAAAGAAGAAACTGCTGATAACCAGCAGTTTCTCCTTTTGTCTCAATATTTTCTGTTCCATATTTTACGCAAATCCTATCTTTAATTACATCCATATTGTCGTCTGCAGCACTTTTCAAATTGGACCTTCCTAAAATTTTGTTGTTTGGGAAATGGTTAATCATTTGAAGGATTTCAGGATTTTACTTTTGTCATCTTTAATAATTCATGACTGTGTTTCAGTTATCAGTGTGTATTTAGTTCAGTCATCCGTTTAGATTTGCGATTCTACCCTTGTCATCTGTATGACTTTAAGATTCTACTTCAGACATAGGTTTGAATATAAAAAGTATCAGTGATAATCATGTTTGATTTAAGGATTTCTACATTAATTTATTAGCTCACCTGAGCACGAAGTGCTCGAGGGGAGCTGTTGTGGTCACTCACCATCCGTTGTCCGTCTGTCCGTCCACAATTTCTTCAAACATCTTCTTCTCCAAAACTAACAGGCCAATTTTGACCAAACTTGGCAGGAATGTTCCTTGAGTGACCCTTCTCAAAACTTGTTCGCGGATTTTTGATTTGTCAAAAAATGTGGGCGTGGCAGGGCGGGGCTTATCGCACTTAGAGAAATCCTAAGAAAATTCTTTAAAAATCAACCATTTTTAGCTCCACTGGCCTTTCAGGCCAGCTGGCTATTGTCATGGCGATGTGTCCGTCGTGCGTCAGTGCGTCCGTGCGTGCGTGCGTCCGTAAACTTTTTCTTTAAAAATCTTCTTCTCAGAAACTACTCGATGGATTTCAACCAAACTTCACAGGAATGATCCTTGGGTGACCCTCTCTGAGATTCCTTCAAAGAATTTGGATTGAACCAGAATCACCTGAGTTATCTGCCCTTGAATGTCAAAAATAGCTGATTTTGACCTTATTTTTACTCTTAAATCTACAAATATTAACCAATCAAGACAAAACTTGGACAGAATATATATCAACACAGTATCCTGCCTGGGTGTAATTTTCAGCTTAATTGGAATTTTACATCTTGAGTTATGTGCCCTTGAATTTGACAAAATTGCCATTTTCGACTTTGTTTTCACTCTAACAACCATAATTGTTAACCAATCAAGATGATATTTGGACAGAATCTAGTTGACAACAAGATCTTGCATATGTGTAATTTTCAGTATGATTGCATTGCTACAATCTGAGTTATGTGCCCTTGAAATTGACAAAATTTCAGTTTTCGACACTTTTTTCACTTTTGCGGCCACGATTATAGACTAATAATGACAAAATTTGGACAGAATGATGCTGAACATAAGATCTTGCACAATTTTAATTTTCAGCTTGATCACATACTAAATTATGTGCCCTTGAATTTGGCATACTGTATGTGTAGATATTTTCGCGGAGCGAAATTTTCGCGGTAGGGCTCCATTTTCGAGTTTTACAAATATTCGCGCAACTTTGAATTCGCGGAGAGACAATTTAAGAATTCTTAATTTCGCGCACAACAAAATGAATGTAAGTGCTGGGTAAATACTCTTTCTTATTTGCAGTATCTTAAACACTCGGGCGCAAGAGATTAAACGGATATTCCTCCACTGTAACTAATTAATTTCTTTATGCATTCTATTAAAGGGTTTGTTAGTTGGTACATGTATTTAAAACCAAACAATGACAAACAATTCATTGTCCGATAAAGTGTTAAATGGTTATTCACAGTTTTATTGTTAAATCACTTTTGATACACGTATCTTGTCACCTTCATTATTCAACACATTTAGTCAATAAAACATAAAAATGTACGAACTGAATGAATATTCATGTAATGTTTATGATAAATATACATTTCAACTTACGCGAAAATTAAACTATTCAGGAAGAATTTGGAGTACAAATATTTGCGCAATCATGAATTAGCGGGCCGATGGTCTAGTGCGAATATAGCGAAAATTAGAAGCCCGCGAATATTTCTACACATACAGTAATTACAGTTTTCAACTTTATCATCACTCTAAAAATCCCCCAAATATTGGTCAATCATTTACCTTCTTTTCGCTTTGACCACATGATTGCCTCTTTTTACTTTGATTTCGCTCTAAGAACCACAAGTTTTGAGGAATCTAGTTTTTCTTTTACCACATTGCTGTATTTTACTTTGTTTCTGCTCTAAGAACCACAAGAATTTAATATTATATTTAAGTTTAAGCATTTAGATTTTGTCAAATTTTTTAAAGTAAACCCCGAGAAATTCAGGCCTGTGGAGCGACTCAAGACCTTCAGGTCTTTCTAGTTCCAATTTGAACCAAACTTGGCAGAATTGTTCCTTGAGTGACCCTTCTCAAAACTTGTTCTCAGATTTTTGATTCGTCAAAAAACGTGGCCGTGGCAGGGAGAAAGGGGCTTTTCAGACTTAGAAAAATCATAAGAAAATTCTTTAAAAATCAACCATTGTTCCAATTTGAACCAAACTTGGCAAACTTGTTCCTTGAGTGACCCTTCTCAAAACTTGTTCTCAAATTTTTGATTCGTCAAAAAACGTAGCCGTGGCAGGGAGAAAGGGGCTTATCAGACTTAGAAAAATCATAAGAAAATTCTTTAAAAATTAACCATTGGGCCTATTTGAAGCAGACTTTGCAGGAATGTTCTTTGAGTCTCTCTTTTCAAAATTGATTCACAAATTTTTACATTTGTCAAAAAATGAGGGCGTGGCAGAGAGGAAGGGGCTTATCAGCCTTAGAGAAATCATAAGAAAATTCTTTAAAAATCAACCAATGGGCCAATTTGAACCAAACTTTGCAGAATTGTTCCTTGAGTGACCCTTTTCAACATTTGTTCATAAATTTATAGTTTTGTCAAAAAATGTGGGTGTGGCAGGGCGGGGGCTTATCTAACCAAGAGTAATTGTTAAAAAATTCTTCAAAAATCTTCTTCTCCTTAACCATAGGGCCAATTAAAACCAAATTTGGCAGGAATGTTCCTTGGGTGATCCTTCTTAAGATTTGTTTCAGGATTTTTTATTCATCCAAAATTGTGGGCGTAGCAGGTCAGCATTTACCGGACTTAGAGAAATCATAAGAAAATTCTTTAAAAATCAACCATTGGCCCAATTTGAACCACACTTGGCAGAAATGTTCCTTGGGTGACTCTTTTCAAAAATTTTCTCAATTTTTTTATTCCTCAGAAAAAATTGGGCGTGGCTTATCGGACTTACAGAAATCCTAAGAAAATTCTTTAAAAATCAACCATAGGCCCAGTTTGAAGCAAACTTTACAGAAATGTTCCTTGAGTGACCCTTTTCAAAATATATTGGCAAATTTTGTATTGGTAAAAAAAAGTGGGCGTGGCAGGGCGTGGCTTATCAGACTTAGAGAAATCATAAGAAAATTCTTTAAAAATCAAGCATAGGGTCAATTTGAAACAAATTTGGCAACGATGTTCCTTGAGTGACCCTTTTCAAAATTTGTTTGCAAATTTTTGATTCGTCAAAAAAAGTAGGTGTGTCTTAAACTTCTTTCAGGTGAGCGATATAGGGCCATTCTGGCCCTCTTGTTTTTAATCATTCACTGTCATGAATGTAGGATTATACTTAAGTCTTCTGTATGAATTTAGGATTCTACTTTAGTCATCTGTATGAATTTAGGATTCTACTTTAGTCATCTGTATGAATTGAGGATTCTACTTTTGTCATCTGTATGAATTTGGGATTCTACTGTAGTCATCTGCATGAATTTAGGATTCTACTTATGTCATCTGTATGAATTTGGGATTCTACTTTAGTCATCTGTATGAATTTGGGATTCTACTTTAGTCATCTGTATGGATTAAGGATTCTACTTTAGTTATCTGTATGAATTTGGGATTCTACTTTAGTCATCTACATGAATTTAGGATTCTACTTTTGTCACCTGTATGGATTTAGGATTCTACTTTAGTCATCTGTATGAATTTGGGATTCTACTTTAGTCATCTGTATGAATTGAGAATTCTACTTTTGTCATCTGTATGTATTTAGGATTCTACTTTAGTCATCTGTATGATTTAGGATTCTACTTAAGTCATCTGCATGAATTTAGGATTCTACTTTAGTCATCTACATGAATTTGGGATTCTACTTTAGTCATCTGTATGAATTTGGGATTCTACTTTAGTTATCTGTATGAAATTGGGAATCTACTTTAGTTATCTGTATGAATTTGGGATTCTACTTTAGTCATCTACATGAATTTAGGATTCTACTTTTGTCACCTGTATGGATTTAGGATTCTACTTTAGTCATCTGTATCATTTAGGATTCTACTTTAGTCTTCTGCATGAATTTAGGATTCTTCTTTAGTCATCTACATGAATTTGGGATTCTACTTTTGTCATCTGTATGAATTTGGGATTCTACTGTAGTCATCTGCATGAATTTAGGATTCTACTTTTGTCATCTGTATGAATTTGGGATTCTACTTTAGCCATCTGCATGAATTTGGGATTCTACTTTAGTCATCTGTATTAGTGTTGTAACGATAATCGGAAATAATCGATTAATCGTAGTTGAAACCCAAAATCGGCGATAATCGATTATGAGTATGAAAAATCGATGTCGTTAACGTCTTTGTTTTTTACCAAAAAATCGGCTCCATATTACTGATGGCAATGTTTGTTTTCGTTCTTTAGCTTCCAAAGAAAAGAATCAAGAGTAAACCAAATGTTAAAGACAGAAATTGTATTTGCATATATTAATTCGGGTGTAAAAAGACCATATTTTGCTAATAATCAAATAAATCTGTAATCAAAAATGTTTGGCAGCGGCGGAATTCCATCGTTTCTAGCGATCATCGACACCATTTTCATAACATGATTTTGGAGAAAAACATTCATGTAACAGAAGGAAAATGGGCAAATAAAGCAATTTCACTTTTAAACACCCTCTATTCGTAATCAAGTGTACCAGTTACTGGACATTATGCCTAAATCCGGATACGAAAAAATACGGTTTTTGCCACCAATACACTTTATGTTAGACAGATGATGTGAATTTTGGAAAGAGATTAGAATTTTTGATACCTGCATCATTTATCTCAAACTCCTTAACTCTTAAAATACTAAAAATTGTCCAGCTGTTCTTTGATAAGGACTAGAGTAAATGGGTGGGACTAAAACTCAGATACTTATTACAGAGTCAGACACTCAAGACTTTTGTTTAAATGGGGAAAAAAAGATAATTTGAAAATTGGCTACAAATCAAAATTATGAAGTACATTATAATTTTGTTCCATGTGGATGGCTTGTGGAAGACCATTACCCTCCAATCCCCCCCCCCCACACACACACACACATTGAAAGAAAGAAATGCATTATGTAGGAAACCAAAGCTAAAATGAATATAGTATAGCTTTAATAAAATCAATGAAATCGAAGACAAAATCACTTGGCTTGCACCTTTCTTTTGCTAGAGACTTAAAATTATTGTTGTTAGCGTAACAAACTTTAGATTTTTTGAGTACACCCATCAACACAAAAGTGTTTTATTACAGAAAATGAAGTTTCGATTATTAATCGATAATTGAATCGAAACCAATTCTCGTTTCAATTCGATTATCGATTATGATTTGAGTCCGATTTAACAACACTAATCTGTATGGATTAAGGATTCTACTTTAGTTATCTGTATGAATTTGGGATTCTACTTTAGTCATCTACATGAATTTAGGATTCTACTTTTGTCATCTGTATGGATTTAGGACTCTACTTTAGTCATCTGTTTGAATTGAGGATTCTACTTAAGGCATCTGCATGAATTTAGGATTCTACTTTAGTCATCTACATGAATTTAGGATTCTACTTTAGCCATCTGTTTGAATTTGGGATTCTACTTTAGTCATATGTAGGGATTTAGGCTTCTACTTATGTCATCTGTATGAATTTGGGATTCTACTTTAGTCATCTACATGAATTTAGGATTCTACTTTGAGTACACCCATCAACACAAAAGTGTTTTATTACAGAAAATGAAGTTTCGATTATTAATCGATAATTGAATCGAAACCAATTCTCGTTTCAATTCGATTATCGATTATGATTTGAGTCCGATTTTACAACACTAATCTGTATGGATTAAGGATTCTACTTTAGTTATCTGTATGAATTTGGGATTCTACTTTAGTCATCTACATGAATTTAGGATTCTACTTTTGTCATCTGTATGGATTTAGGACTCTACTTTAGTCATCTGTTTGAATTGAGGATTCTACTTAAGGCATCTGCATGAATTTAGGATTCTACTTTAGTCATCTACATGAATTTAGGATTCTACTTTAGCCATCTGTTTGAATTTGGGATTCTACTTTAGTCATCTGTAGGGATTTAGGCTTCTACTTATGTCATCTGTATGAATTTGGGATTCTACTTTAGTCATCTACATGAATTTAGGATTCTACTTTTGTCACCTGTATGGATTTAGGATTCTACTTTAGTCATCTGTATGAATTTGGGATTCTACTTTAGTCATCTGTATGAATTGAGAATTCTACTTTTGTCATCTGTATGTATTTAGGATTCTACTTTAGTCATCTGTATGATTTAGGATTCTACTTAAGTCATCTGCATGAATTTAGGATTCTACTTTAGTCATCTACATGAATTTGGGATTGTACTTTAGTCATCTACATGAATTTAGAATTCTACTTTAGTCATCTGTATGAATTTGGGATCCTACTTTAGTCATCTGTACGGATTTTGGACTCTACTTTAGTCATCTGTATGAATTGAGGATTCTACTTAAGGCATTTGCATGAATTTAGGATTCTACTTTAGTCATCTACATGAATTTAGGATTCTACTTGTGTCATCTGTATACATTTGGGATTCTACTTTAGTCATCTATATGAATTTGGGATTCTATTTTAGTCATCTGTATGTATTTAGGATTCTATTTTAGTCATCTGTATGGATTTACGATTCTACTTTAGTCATCTGTATGGATTTAGGATTCTACTTATGTCATCTGTATGAATTGAGGATTCTACTTTTGTCATCTGTATAGATTTAGGATTTTACTTTTGTCATTTGTATAGATTTAGGATTCTACTTTAGTCATCTGTATGAATTTGGGATTCTACTTTAGTCATTTGTATGGAATTAGGATTCTACTTTTGTCACCTGTATGGATTTAGGATTCTACTTTAGTCATCTGTATGATTTAGGATTCTACTTTAGTCATCTACATGAATTTGGGATTCTGCTTTAGTCATCTGTATGAATTTGGACTTCTACTTTAGTCATCTACTTGAATTTAGGATTCTACTTTTGTCACCTGTATGGATTTAGGATTCTACTTTAGTCATCTGTATGATTTAGGATTCTAATTTAGTCATCTGCATGAATTTATGATTCTACTTTAGTCATCTACATGAATTTTGGATTCTACTTTAGTCATCTACATGCATTTAGAATTCTACTTTATTCATCTGTATGAATTTGGGATTCTACTTTAGTCATCTGTATGGATTTAGGACTCTACCTTAGTCATCTGTATGTATTTAGGATTCTTTTTTAGTCATCTGTATGCATTTAGGATTCTACATTAGTCATATGTATGCATTTAGGATTTTACTTATGTCATCTGTATGAATTGAGGACTCTACTTTTGTCATCTATATATATTTAGGATTCTTCTTTTGTCATCTGTATAGATTAAGAATTCTACTTTAGTCATCTGTATGAATTTTGGATTCTACTTTAGTCATTTGTATGGAATTAGGATTCTACTTTTGTCACCTGTATGGATTTAGGATTCTACTTTAGTCATCTGTATGATTTAGGATTCTACATTAGTCACCTGCATGAATTTAGGATTCTACTTTAGTCATCCACATGAATTTGGGATTCTACTTTAGTCATCTGTATGAATTTGGGATTCTACTTTAGTTATCTGTATGAATTTGGGATTCTACTTTAGTTATCTGTATGAATTTGGGATTCTACTTTAGTCATTTGTATGATTTAGGATTCTACTTTAGTCATCTGCATGAATTTAGGATTCTACTTTAGTCATCTGTAGGAATTTGGGATTCTACTTTAGTCATCTGTATGGATTTAGGACTCTACTTTAGTCATCTGTATGAATTGAGGATTCTACTTAAGGCATCTGCATGAATTTAGGATTCTACTTTAGTCATCTACATGAATTTAGGATTCTACTTTAGCCATCTGTTTGAATTTGGGATTCTACTTTAGTCATCTGTAGGGATTTAGGCTTCTACTTATGTCATCTGTATGAATTTGGGATTCTACTTTAGTCATCTGTATGAATTTGGGATTCTATTTTAGTCATCTGTATGTATTTAGGATTCTACTTTAGTCATCTGTATGTATTTAGGATTCTACTTTAGTCATCTGTATGGATTTAGGATTCTACTTATGTCATCTGTATGAATTGAGGATTCTACTTTTGTCATCTGTATAGATTTAGGATTCTACTTTTGTCATCTGTATAGATTTAGGATTCTACTTTAGTCATCTGTATGAATTTGGGATTCTACTTTAGTCATCTGTATGAATTAATGATTTTACTTTAGTCATCTGTGTGAATTTAGGATTCTATTTTAGTCATCTGCACGAATTTAGGATTCTACTTAAGTCATAAGTATGAATTTAGGAATCTACAGAAGTCATCAGTATGAATTTAGGATTCTACTTTAGTCATTGGTGTGGATTTAGGATTCTACTTTAGTCATCTGTATGCTTTAAGGATTCTACTTTTGTCATTTGTATGAATTTAGGATTCTACATTAGTCATCTGTATGAGTTTAGTATTCTAATTCGTCATCTGTATGAAGAAAGGATTCTATTTTAGTCATCTGTATGAATATAGGCTTCTACTTTTGTCATCTGCGTGAATTTAGGATTCTATTTTAGTCATCTGTGTGAATTAAGGATTCTATTTTAGTCATCTGTGTGAATTTAGGATTCTACTTTAGTCATCTGTATGAATTTAGGATTCTACATTAGTCATCTGTATGAAGTAATTATTCTACTTAGTCATCTGTATGAATTTAGGATTGTATTTTAGTCATCTGTATGAATTTAGGATTCTATTTAGTCATCTGTATGAATTAAGGATTCTATTTTAGTCATCTGTGTGAATTTATTATTCCAATTAGTCATCTGTATGAAGTAAGGATTCTATTTTAGTCATCTGTATTAATTTAGGATTTTACTTTAGTCATCTGTATGAATTAAGGATTCTGTTTTAGTCATCTGTATGAGTTTTGGATGATATTTTAGTCATCTGTATGAATTTAGGATTTTACTTTAGTCATCTGTATGAATTCAGGATTTTACTTTGGCCATCTGTATGAATTTGGGATTTTTTTTACTTTTGAATTTTCAGTCATATGTATGCGTTTTGGAATCTGTATGAATATAGAATGATAATTTTGTCATCTGTATGAAATTAGGATTCTGCTTTTTAAATTATGTGAATGAATTCAGGATACTACTTTAGTCATCTGTATGGAGTTAATTAATATTTCTTAACCCATTACCAAACGGCAAAATTTTAGGCTGGTTCAAATTCAAAGATTATGCAGACGACAATTTCAAGTGAACGGAATTTAACATTTTTTGGTCTTTTTACGTAGAAGACACTGGGAAATGAAGAAATTGCTTGTCACAAGCAATTTCTTTATTTTCCACAATGTTTTCCAAAGTCATTATCTAAAAGGGTGTCAAAAGGCGTCAGTGTGTGGGAATGGGTTAAGTCATCAGTATGAATTTGAGATTATACTCCATTTATCTGCATTAATTCACGATTCTACTTCTTTTCAGGTATCTTTGAATTTGGAATTCTGCTTTCTGACAACTGTATGAATTAGGAATTTATACATTTTCATATCTGGATGATTATATATTATTCTACTTTCAGTTCCACATTCTGTATTTCATCTCATTTGTTGTGATAATAATAGGGCTGGCCCTGTACACATTGAGCCCCACATATAATATGGAAGACTGTCATAGTGAAATCCAAAACAGCAGTGTAGAGGATTCATCTAGTCAAGCGGAACAAACTGTGCAGTCATGGCAGAAAGATTAACCCTTTCCCAAACGGCAAAATTTTAGGGTGATCCACTTCAAAAACTGCCACAAATGACAAAATGGATGTTATTAAAGATAGGATTTTTTAGAAATATGGCACAGAAAATATTGAGACAAAAGGAGAAACTGCTGGTTATCAGCAGTTTCTTCTTTTGTTTCAATGTTTTCCCAAGCCTTTTCTATTAGGGACGTCAAAACCAGGTCTTGTTTGGGAAAGGGTTTAACCATTGTGATATATTGTTAAACTATCCGAGACATTCTTTTGTTTGATATCCGTAATAATGGTTGTTCTTTATAATATTGATAGAGGTTTTTTTTTTGGGTGGGGGGGGGGAGTGTGTGTGTGTGTGTGTGGGGGGGGGGTACACTTCGGTCAGGTGGTTTGTTTTGTTGTCTTAAATAGGGCTTTACATACTTTTTAATCAGACTCAGTAGTTTTAAAACTGTTTTATGCTATATTTTTAAAGTATTTTCAAAGTAAATAAATATTACTATAATCTAATGAGTTTAGATGAAAAGGTCAACTCCATTCCTCAGTATTGCTGATTGAACTTGGTGTACAACAATAAAGCACAGAAAATATTGAGGCAAAATGAGAAAATGCTGAGTAGATCTATCAGTATTTTCTTCTTTTTCCTAAATGTTTTTCTAAGTCATATCAATTAGGGATGTCAGAACAAGGTCTTGTTTGGAAAAGGGTTAATCTGGTCCAATTGAAAGTTATTGCAGATGGAAAAAATACTCCAACTAAGGAATGAAATCTTTTTGACTGGGTGGAAAATACTAAGAAAAAGGAAGAAAATGATTGTATTCATATTTTTATTCTTTTTTTCTTGAATATTTTTCAAAGCTTAATCTCTTAGTTGTGTCAAAACATGTCATCATTTGGGAGAGTATAAATATTAGTGCCTTTAATTAGATTCACTTTAGCAATGGTAAGGGATTCTTTTATTGCCTTTTCTTGTTGAATACATTTTTTTACATTTGCATACCGGTACTTTGGTGTATTGTCTTTTTTGTTATTCGAATATTGTAATGTTTAGAATGTTGCTAATTAAATTTGAATGTTATCTTTTTACATGAAATACTTGTTTAAAACATTAAACAAAAAGTGCTGCAATATCTTTGTTTGTTTCAATCCTTACTCAAACAATTCCTGGTTGTAACATCTTTAAGGTAAAGCAATATTTTAATGTTTGTAACCAGCATTTTGACCTTTTTCTTTTATGTATGTATGCAATTCCTTTCTAAATGATCCATGTACAGATTTATATGGAGATTAGGCCTCCGATTGCAGTCTCATCAAATTGGAGTGGTTGGGTTAAATTGACTAAATGAATGTTTACATACCACTCAACTACTTAACCCTTTCAGGAACGGCCAAATTTGGAACTGCCTCCTTTTGAAAGGAGTTGCGCAAAATAAGTGTTATTTTGTGTATGAAAGTTGTATATTGCAACAAAGAAAATATTGAGGCATTTTCTTCTTTTGCCTCAATGTTTTCCCAAACTATTTCTAAACGTCAAAACCAGGTCTTGTTTGGGAAAGGGTTAAATCATTTACGGACAAGGTTTTAGGAAAACATTCACGCAGAAGAAATTGTTGATAACCATTCTCGTTAGATAGTTTCTATTCTATAAGACTATAACATAAACCTATCTTGCAACAGCCGCTTTGACACCACCTGATTTGTCATTTTGAAATGGCTAAATGCTCATCATAAAGATGGGGAATCAATCAAGCAATGTGATACCAAATCACCATGTTTGACATCGCATGATGATCAATACTAGAAACCCATTGATTTAGTCAATTGAATGGAATTGATGATCCAGTGCTATTGAGGTGACTGGTACACTAAACCATGACTTGTGTTCCTTGTATTTCTCACTTCAGTTTGTATGCAATATCCAATTCAAGCTATCAGCTGTTGATCACACTTAGACAATTCAAAACCAAAATGTCAATTTGCGAGTGACGAACGACTTTCCTCAAATGACTGAAAGGATATTGGTCGGGACAAGGTTTGAACCCAGGACCACTGGATTCTTAGACTATAACGTCACGACTGAGCTATTGGGGCTCAGTGAGGATTACAAGTCTTACTCTTCACCAGTGCATCAAATCCACGCTGCTTCTCCACGCCTTTATAACAATGCATTTGTCAGATTGACCCTTTACCAAATACTTCTTGTCCTGTCTTGACATCCCAAAGTAGAAAATGTCTCGGGAAAACATTGAGGCAAGAGGAGAAAATGCTGAAACCAGCATTTTCTCCTTTTGTCTCAATATTTTCTCCACTCTTTGTACACAAATCCTATATCTTTATATACTGGCCAAAAGTCTTAACCGGCCACTTTAAAAATTTAGTGAATTTAGAGCTTTTCCCACGTTACACTTTGAATTCAATAAAACAACGGTAAATTTTCGCCAAAATCATTTGGAAAGTTGCTTAAAAATTCACATAGCAAATTTCGTGAAAATCCAATCACCACAGAAAAAGTTATCTTTGATTTTAAAGAGGCCGATTAGAAGTTTTGACTAGTATAAATATCCATCAGAGTCTTCAGCAGCTTTCACATTGGAACCTTCTATGTGAGCCGGGATCTGGAAAAAGGGTCCTTACAGCATTTGAGAATACCACGCTTCCTGATCAACTTGTGTGTTCATTTTAGCCGGGCCTTGAAAAAATGTCATTTTTAGTGAGCTGTGACTTTATGTCCAGGGAGCTAATGTCACAGCCCTAGTGTCGGCGTCGCGTCGGCGTCTCCACTGTAAAAAACTTTAACCTGGTCTATATCTCAGGCACTATTACAGATACAGCCTTGATATTTCACACATGGATACTTCCCGCCAAGAGCTTTCATTTGAGACCATTACCTTTGACCTCGACCTTTTGAATCTTTTATTTTTGACAAGCTCTCGTATAGGCGAGCTATGTTGTCCGCGGACAACTCTTGTTGGCATTTGAGACTGCTATGTTTCAAGATCAGACTGTGCCTATAAACAGTCCAGTCATGATCTATGCTAATCTTCAAGAGTTGCCATCTTTATAGACATTGATGAAACTATTTGATTTGATTGATTGGGGTTAAAAGCCTCCTTTAACCCTTTCCCAAACGAAATTTTAGGGTGATCCACTTCCAAAACTGTCACAAATGACAAAATGGATGTTATTGAAAATAGGATTTGTGTAAAATATGGCACAGAAAATATTGAGACAAAAGGAGAAACTGCTGGTTATCAGCAGTTTCTTCTTTTGTTTCAATGTTTTCCCAAGTCTTTTCTATTAGGGATGTCAAAACCAGGTCTTGTTTGGGAAAGGGTTAATTGCTATGGTCATACAGCGTTGGCTTTGGCACCTAACCATGGATGCCTGTCATAATTATAGCCTAATTTTTCATACCAGCACTACCACATCCTTATTGAGTCTCCAGCTCCTCGCCCACATAGGTTAATGATAATCAAACCATTGGGGGGAGGAGACAATTTTGTCTGGGAGCATATTTGCTGCAAAAGGGAATCAAATCCAGGAACTCATGAGCGAGATTCCGATACGCTACCAACTGTGCCATGGCTGCAACAAAGCTATTTGATAACCGGATGGATCCTGATCGGACTGCAAATGCAGATTGATCCAGCTCATATGCCATAAATGGACCTTTTTCCAGAAATCCCAAAGTAATAGAGCGTTAGAAAACATTGAGGCAAAAGAGGAAAATGCCGATATTCAGCATTTTCTTCTTTTGCCTCAACATTTTCTGTGTTATACTGTATGTAAATTTCTCCCTTGATCCACACCAATTTAAGTCAGTGTCCACTTTAAAATTGAACTGCCCTAATATTTGTATTCATTTGAGTTAATCCATTATAACAAATTGACGCCCCACAAGATATAGGCTTTGGAAAGCTTTGTTGGGAAATGAAGAAATTGCTTGTGATATTAAGAATACCATGCTTCCTGATAAAAATGTGACGAGCCATTTCTTCATTTCCAACAATGTTTTCTACCCATAAAGACCAAAAAGATGTTCAGTTCCATTCACTTTAAATTGTCCTCTGTATCATCTTTGAATTTGGGTAATTCTCAGTCAATCATTAATTGACTGAAAGTGATCAGTCAATTAAGCACAGAAAAGGGGAATTGAATGAAAGAGAAGATATCTAGTTTTAATTGACGTTTTAATTTGTTAGTTTGCTATCCTATTTACAATTCAAAATCGTTTTTAAACAAGACCTAGGCAAAGATATCTTCATGAATTGTTATCAAGTGAAAGAAGATTTGGATTATTCCATTTGACTATTGTGATTTAAGAAGATATGAGTGAAAGAACAACACCACATAACACAATACTTTTATTTCAAAGATGAAAAGACATTGCCTTAGCTGTCATATCTGTCTATGTGATACTTTAACCCTTTTTCAAACAAAAACCTGGTTTCGACATCCCTTTTTGATAAAACTTACAAAAACAACTAGAACTGTCGCAAAGCGGACAAATACCCCCCACTAGCGCCTTGTCACTGAAAAAGTGCTGTAGGTCAACCGGTTCTTGACTTAGAGCACGGAAACGGATTTTAAACAAAGTCCGATTGTGACCTTGACCTTTGACCTTGGTGACTCAAAAACAATAGGGCATCTCCTTGGGTCATGGGCAACAACCGTGTAAAGTTTCATGATCCTAGGTCCTCCGGTTCTTGACTTAGAGCACGGAAACGGATTTTGAACAAAGTCCGATTGTGACCTTGACCTTTGACCTTGGTGACCCCAAAACAATAGGGCACCTCCTTGGGTCATGGGCAACAGCTGTGTAAAGTTTCATGATCCTAGGTCCTCCGGTTCTTGACTTAGAGCACGGAAACGGATTTTAAACAAAGTCCGATTGTGACCTTGACCTTTGACCTTGGTGACCCAAAAACAATAGGGCACCTCCTTGGGTCATGGGCAACAACTGTGTAAAGTTTCATGATCCTAGGTCAACCGATTTTTGACTTAGAGCATGGAAACGGATTTTAAACAAAGTCCGATTGTGACCTTGACCTTTGACCTTGGTGACCCAAAAACAATAGGGCATCTCCTTGGGTCATGGGCAACAACTGTGTAAAGTTTCATGATCCTAGGTCCACCTGTTCTTGACTTAGAGCAGGGAAACGGATTTTGAACAAAGTCCGATTGTGACCTTGACCTTTGACCTTGGTGACCCAAAAACAATAGGGCACCTCCTTGGGTCATGGGCAACAGCTGTGTAAAGTTTCATGATCCTAGGTCCTCCGGTTCTTGACTTAGAGCACAGAAACAGATTTTGAACAAAGTCCGATTGTGACCTTGACCTTTGACCTTGGTGACCCAAAAACAATAGGGCACTTCCTTGAGTCATGGGCAACAACTGTGTAAAGTTTCATGATCCTAGGTCAACTGGTTCTTGACTTAGAGCACGGAAACGGATTTTAAACAAAGTCCAATTGTGACCTTGACCTTTGACCTTCGTGACCCCAAAACAATAGGGCACCTCCTTGGGTCAAGGGCAACAACTGTGTAAAGTTTCATGATCCTAGATCAAACCGTTCTTGAGTTAGAGCACGGAAACGAAAAAGTCTACGGACGGACGACTGGACGGATGGACGGATGGACGGACGGACGGACGGACGGACGGACGGACTGACAGACAGACAGACATGGTGAAACCAATATACCCCCCTCTACTTCGTAGGTGGGGGGTATAATGAGGCCAGCTAAAAGATATTTTGATGTTCCAACTTTTATTGCTTTAATCTAAATATATTTTAGATTTATTATGAACACAAATTCTACTGTTAAAATTGATTTTGTATCCCGCAACTTTCAAATTAGATCTATAAATTTTGTTGTTTGTGAAGGTTTAACCCTTTCCCGAAAGGCAAAATTTCAGGGTGATCCACTTCAAAAACTACCACAAATGACAAGATAGACATTATTAAAGATAGAATTTGTGTAAAATATTGCATGGAAAATATTGAGACGAAAGGAGAAACTGCTGGTTATCAGCAGTTTCTTCTTTTGTTTCAGTATTTTCCAAAGCCCTTTCTATTAGGAACGTCAAAACCAGGTCTTGTTTGGGAAAGGGTTAAATGTGATTTTACGCCCGGCAGGTGAGCAAGTGTAAGACAATGATATTATTGATGGCTCTTCGATATTTTAATCGGACCTGTTACCAATCTTTCTGACGAGTGTCCCAATGATTCCTTGCAGCAAAAGTAAAAACTTCAATATGCCGAGTGCATAACTGGTTGAACTGAAATGCCGCCGGTCACTTCTGCAAAATCATCACCATGTCTGATGATCAGAAATCAATAGTTACTTTGCTGTATATAACAGATCGATGCAAACTGAACTTGATATCAATCCAATGATTCCTTACAATAAAACACTTGAACAGGTCCAATTCATTTTGCATAACTGAGCAAACAAGAAATGCAGGTCGTTCACAGTAAATCACCACTTAATCAGTCTGATGATTTGACCTGATCAGAGACAGTCCCTTTCCTTGCACATTTCATGGACTCTAAAGCTCTTTATACATGTATATTAAAACACTTGCATAACTGGTTGAATAAGAATTCACTGCTTTTCAACAAAAATCTCGTAACTGCAGCTTGAAACAAGCTGCAGTTACGAAGTTTTTGTTGAAAAGAGACAAAATGTTGGTCAACAAAGGCAATTCCCGACTCAAATCAGTCTGAAGATTCGCCCTGATCAGAGACGGTCTCTTTCCTTGCACATTTCATGGACTCTAAAGCTCCTTATACATGTTCATTAAAACATTTGCATAACTGGTTGAATAAGAATTCACTGCTTTTCAAAAAAAACTTCGTAACTGCAGCTTGAAACGAGCTGCAGTTATGAAGTTTTTGTTGAAAAGAGACAAAATGTTGGTCAACAATGGCAATTCCTGACTCGAATCAATCTGAAGATTCGCCCTGATCAGAGACGGTCTCTTTCCTCGCACGTTTCATGGACTCTAAAGCCTTCTCTCTCAGTGATCGTTCCAACTCTTCACCTTCCTTAACTTGACCCTCTTCACTTTCAGAACCATCCTGAAGTGAACAAAAAGTAATTTTATAATACAATGTATTGATTTTTTGAGCTGGGACATAAAACAAGCTTTGGAAAGCAACCCATATGTGTTAAGGTAGCATTTTGGCAAGTTTAAAAACAAAGATATTACCAGATCACATTATATGTCCCAATAGGTTGGGAAATATTGAAGAACAAGTGCATGTCGTATTGCGATGCAATACAGGAGTCACCCATCGGATAACAAAAAATCCTTTCTTATAATATATCTCCTACTTACTAGATCTATAACTGTATACAAAATTTGAAGTTGCTAGCACATTAGGTTTTGGACAAAATGTCCCAAACAAAAATACAAGAATTGTCCGCGGACAATAAAGCTCGCCCAAACGAGAGCTTGTCACAAAGAAAAGTCATTTCCTAGGTCAAGGTAAAAAGGTCATGGCCCAAAATGAAATTTTGTAAAAGTAGGTCAAGCTCCATGGTCAAGGTCACAGGTCATGGTCAAATGTGAACTGTGTTGGAATGAGGTGTCCGTGTGTGAAATATCAAGGCTGTAGGTGTAAAAGGACATAAGTTATAGGCCAAGTTAAAGTTTTTTGAAAGTAGGTCAAACTCCAAGGTCAAGGTACAAGGTCACTGTCAAATGTGAACCGTGTTGGTAGGTGTCCATGTGTGAAATATCAAGGCTGTAGGTGCTAAAGGACATGAGATATAGGCCAGGTGAAAGTTTTTTAAAAGTAGGTCAAACTCAAAGGTCAAGGTCATCAGGTCCAAGGTCATGGTCAAATGTGAAAAGTGTTGGTAGGAGGTGTCATTGTGTGAAATATCAAGGCTGTAGGTGTAAAAGGATATGAGATAAAGGCCAGGTTAAAGTTTTTTAAAAGTAGGTCAAACTTAAAGGTCACCAGGTCCAAGGTCATGGTCAAATATGAAAGGTCTTGGTGGGAGGTGTCCATATGTGAAATATGAAGGCTTTAGGTGTAAAAGGACATGAGCTCTGGGCAAGGTTTAAGTCTTTTAAAAGTAGGTCAAACTCCAAGGTCAAGGTCACAATGTCCATGGTCATGGTCAAATGTGAATCATGTTGGTAGGAGGTGTCCATGTGTGAAATATCAAGGCTGTAGGTGTAAAAGGACATGAAATATAGGCCAGGTTAAAGTTTTTTAAAAGTAGGTCAAACTCCAAGGTCACAAGGTCCAAGGTCATGGTCAAATGTGAATGGTGTTGGTAGGTGTCCATATGTGAAATATCAAGGCTGTAGGTGTAAAAAGACATGAGATATAGGCCAGGTTAAAGTTTTTTAAAAGTAGGTCAAACTCCAAGGTCAAGGTCATGAGGTCAAAGGTCATGGTCAAATGTCAATGGTGTTGGTAGGAGGTGTCCATATGTGAAATATCAAGGCTGTATGTGCAATAGGGCATAAGATATAGGCCAGGTTAAAGTTTTTTTTAGGCCAGGTTAAAGTTTTTTTAGGCCAGGTTAAAGTTTTTAAAAGTAGGTCAAACTCCAAGGTCAAAAGGTCAAAGGTCATGGTCTCAAATGAAAGGTCTTGGTGAGAGGTATCCACATGTGAGATATGAAGGCTGTAGGTGTAATATGGCATGAGATATAGGCCAGGTTAAAGTTTTTTAAAATGGTCAAAAAGTGGGTCAAACTCCAAGGTCAAGGTAACAAGGTCAAAGGTCATGGTCTCAAATTAAAGGTCTTGGTTAGAGGTAGCCACAGGTGAAATATGAAGGCTGTATCTCTAACAGGGCATGAGATATGGGCCAGGTTAAAGTTTTTGCAGACGCTGACGCCAACGCCGAAGCCGACATCCAGGGGTATGACAATAGCTCTTCCGAGACTATCGTCCCGGGCGAGCTAATAAGGGTAAAAACAACCAAGGGCAATAACTCCAAAAGTGGGCGGAGGAGAGTAATGATTCTTGTATGTGACACTTGTCCTCAATGAGATCTATAAGTGTACAAAGTTTGAAGTTGCTAGCACACATGGTTTAGGAGATATGTTCCGGACAAGAATGTAAGGGTAAAACCAACAAAGGGGAATAACTCAAAAAGTGGGCGTGGTAGAGTATCAGTTCTTGAATATAACACTTCTTCTCAATGAGATCTATAAATGTACCAAGTTTGAAATTAATAGCACATATGGTTTAGAAGATATAGCCCGGACAAAAGTGAGACGGACAGACAGACGGACGGATTGACAGACGGAATCGAGCAAACCTATAGTCCCCCAACCGGTAACCTTGGGAGACTAATAAGGACAAAGTATTGACAATCAGCATTTTCCTCAAAGTTTTCCAAAGCTTTACCATCTAGATGCGTCAAAAGGCGTCACTGTTTTGAAATGGGTTTAAATTCTACCATAGTGCATTTATGATAACATGGCATACTTTACAAATTCAAAGTATTACGATTTTCCATGTGTTGGTTTGAATCTCGCAGCGATCAGTATTAGACACCTGTAAGATTCTAACTAATGCAAATAATATTAACCCATTCCCACACAATGACTCCTTTTGACTCCTTAAAAGATAATGGCTTTGGAAAACATCATGGGAAATGAAGAAATTGCTTGTCACAAGCAATTTCTTCAATGCCCACAATGTTTTCTAACCAAAAAGACAAATTTCAAATTTTCATCACATTGTAAATGTCGTCAGCAACTTCTTTCAATTTCGACAAGCTTAAAATTGTGTTGTTTGGTAATGTGCTAGGTTTAAAAGCTGCAGCCTACCTGAGCTTCTCTTTTCTTGTGTTTCTTGTGCTTCTTATGCTTTTTGTGCTTCTTCTCTTTCTTCTTCTTTTTCTTCTTCTCCCCATCTGAAGACTGTGGCTGTAACATAAATTGAAGAATTTGTTTATCAAATAATTTCAATAAAAGTACTATTTCATAATTATGATTTGTCTGCTTCATTCGAAAATGTTACAACAGCTTGAATGTTTTTGAATGTAGACCATGGAATATTGCTTGATTTAAATTTTCAAGTCATCCAGTAAGAAAAAATTTGGCTAGTTCCAATTAAATGGTGCTTGGCTTCAAGAGGTAGAGTCCGGCCTTGCTTGCTTTCCAAAGTATTCTCTACTGGACACATCAAAACC
This sequence comes from Fragum sueziense, assembly GCA_963680895.1. Classification (NCBI taxonomy): domain Eukaryota; kingdom Metazoa; phylum Mollusca; class Bivalvia; order Cardiida; family Cardiidae; genus Fragum; species Fragum sueziense. The sequence continues at coordinate 55,111,534 of OY804595.1, forward strand.
AGATCTTGTTAAGGAAAGAGTTATGAGAGTAATTTTCTTTTTCTAAACAATAAAGAATTTACCTCGGAATCAGATTCTCCTTTATCTTGATCTTTTTCATTCTCTCCATCTCTTTCCGGTGATTCTAATTTCTCTTTTTTCTCCTTTTTCACCACTACAACTCTTCGCGGTTCTGACGAACTGTCTCTATTATTTCTTGCATCCTCTACATCAGAGTTATTCGACACAGACCTTGGTCGTTTACTCGGTCTATTATCTGGACTTAATGATCTTTCAGATTTACGCTTATCAACTTTTCGAGAACCATTTCTTTCGTCATCACCCTCTTCCATTGGTGAAGGCGAACGTGACACACTTTCTTTTTTCACACGTCTTTGCACTTTCGGAGACACTGATTGTTTACTACGTGATCTATCAGCTCTAGAACGACTATTTCTACTTGATGGTTTCGGTGAGGCTTCTCTAGAACTGTCTCTTTGATTTCGTTGATCTTGTTGTCTCTTTTCTAATGACCTAGATTTTTGTTGATGATGGAATGGGGATGATGACCTAGACCTACGTTTAACACGTCTATTTGACTGTTCTCTATCACTGGAATGGGATTTCTGTTTCGTGGGAGGAGGCGACGACCCTTCATCTTCGCTTGAACTCTCCTCCTCACTCTCAGACACTTTTTTCTGTTTCTTTTTTTTTGGAGCCACTTTGTCTTTTCGCGACACTTTACGTTCTTCCTCAGAATCTTGACTATCATTTTTACGCTTCACTTTTCGTTTAACTTTTCTCTCTGGTGATGAGTCCTCCTCTTCTGAAGAACTACCAGACTCTGGAGGTGTTTGTGCTTTTGGTTTTCGTTTAGGTCTGGGTGGTTCATCTTCATCGGAGAAATCATCCCTCCGTCGCTGACGAGGTGGCGGTGACCTCTGCTGTCGTCGTCTGTCTGGTGGACTGTCAGGATGTCGCCGGCGGGGTGGCGGAGACTGTCTGCGTCTAGGTGATGGAGATCTGTATCGTTCACGTCTCGGTGGCGGGGGAGGACTGTCTCTACGCCGTCTTGTGTCTTCTTCATAATATCGCCTGGGAGATCTGTATCTGGGTGGACTTCTAAAAATAAAGAATTAGCTTATCAAAAGTAATCAAGTAAAGACAGATTTAACATATTCGGTCGGCTCTTGCAAATAAATAAGCTCTTTCAATCTTTTACTTAACCTTATATCAAAAGCTTTGTCAATCTAACTTGCTTGAAAATCTATCACATGTTATTTTTTAAATAAAGGAGCAAATATCAATCCTGTTATTCTTGGTGTTAGAAATTTGGAACATTTGCAAAACCTAAAATATATTTCTTTTTATCAATTCTGTACCTTGAAACAATTGCATGCTTTGACTATCAAAATAGGTCACTTTTTTTTTCAACAATTTGAAACTGAATGAAATGACATTTTGTAATGAACATTGTTCATTGATTGTAATATGTGGTTTTAACACCTCTTCAAAATGCTTTGGTCATATCACAGCAGGTGAACAACCTATCCATGGAATTCTGTTGTTCCTTTCACCAGTACTATCACTATATTCTTTCCGAGCATACATATAGGTATACAAATATCCAACCATTGGTTTTAGACAAATGTCAGAGAGGATATTGCCACTGTCGAGTATCAAACCCAATACTCCAGGGCTTTTCTTCCAAAAATTGGGAAGGGGCCCTGGTCAGTCAATTTGGGAAATTTTAGCGCGATTTTGGTCAAATTGGGAAAAAATAGTAAATGGGAATAAATGTAGAAATGAGAATACATTTTCTTAAACAACACTTTATAAACAGAATAACTGAATTAAAGAAGATATGCTGCTTCTTTGTGACTCAAATTGCCAGTTGGTAAATGATCTTTATTTACTTTCCAAATTTTGAGAATTTTAGTTTTGAAAATTGGGAAATTCTTACTCTGAAATTGGGAAAAAAGGAGCCCTTTTCCAATTGGGAAGCCACCGAATTTCGGCCCCTGTTATAGAAGGAAGAAAAGCCCTGTACTCCATCAGTAAGAATGAGATCTGCAACCAACTTCGCTATGGCTGTGGCCAATGCTAGAGATAGGTTTAACCCGTTCCCCAACAAGACCTTGTTTTGACATCCTTAACAGATGAGACTAAGGAAAACATTGAGGCAAAAGAAGAAAGTGCTGATAATCAGCACTTTCTCCTTTTGCCTCAATATTTTCTTAATATTTTGTAAACAAATTCAAACTTGATTTACATCCATTTTGTTGTTTGCAAGCAGCTGTCAAATTGGACTGTCCAAAATTTTGTCGTTTGGGTAAGGGTTAATCATCTGATCGAGGAGTAATATAGATTTTTTACCTTTCTCTCATTCTCCTGTCATCATATCTGTCCCGGTCTCTCTCATCTCTATATCTAGGTGGACTCCTACGTGGTGGGGGAGATCTTCTAGGTGACGGATATCTGAAATGTTTCAAACAGTCCAATAAATAGGAAACCAGAATTTGAGGGTTCAAAAGAGAGAGGAAGCCTGGTACTGGGTATGAACTAAAGCGATCTGAAATGTACCAATAGTCCAATAATTAAAGGGGTACACTATTGTTGTATACCTTTCTCTCATTCTCCTGTCATCATATCTATCCCCGTCTCTCTCATCTCTATATCGAGGTGGACTTCTCCGTGGTGGGGGAGATCTTCTAGGTGACGGATATCTGAAATGTTTCAAACAGTCCAATAAATAGGAAACCAGAATTTGAGGGTTCAAAAGAGAGAGGAAGCCTGGTACTGGGTATGAACTAAAGCGATCTGAAATGTACCAATAGTCCAATAATTAAAGGGGTACACTATTGTTGTATACCTTTCTCTCATTCTCCTGTCATCATATCTATCCCGATCTCTCTCATCTCTATATCGTGGTGGACTCCTCCGTGGTGGGGGAGATCTTCTAGGTGACGGATATCTGAAATGTTTCAAACAGTCCAATAATAGGAAACAGGAAACCAGAGTTTGAGGGTTCAAAAGAGAGTGGAATCTTGGTATTGTATTAGAACTGAAGTGACCTGTCACCAGTTTGTGAGCTGCCACATAGTTATAGAATAGTAACTGTTGACATAACTCCAGGTAAAAGGACCAACAATAAACTGGCTTTGTCATCCCTAATAGGAGAAAAAATGTGAACTTTTCCAATGTGAACTTTTCGAACTATATTGTTAAAATTTTGTAAAAAGCTTTGAAAGTATTTATCTTATTCTTTGGGTTTTCTCCAAGATCTCAGATCTTTTTTCATCCATAAACCATAAAGTTAATGCTTTAAAGTTAATGATGTATAAAGAATACTAACCTGTCATAATGTCTATCATTTCTTCTAGGTGGTGGACTTCTTCTCATCTCTCTGTCTCGTCTACCTGTAAAATAAGTGGACATCATTAGCTATATAAGTGATTATGTCAAGCATTGCTCCCCCCAAAAAACTTGATTGTTGACTGAATGGGGTTAACAGTTTTTCATCCAACTCAACAGCTCTGGTCAAATCTATCTGTCTTGGTATACTGCTGCACACGCTCACGGGTAACTTTGAGCAAATTACATGATTTAAAGCCTCATCCAAAAGACTGGAGAGGCAGAGGGTCTAACAGGGATCAGCGAAGACGAAAAAATTTGTAAGTACAAATGATAAAACTTACGTGGAGGTGGTGGGGGTTCATCCTCATCTGATGACGACGACGATGAGGAACTATCAGACTCCTCCTCTGGTTCGTCTCTCTGTTTTCTGTATGTTCGCCTCTGTTGTATTCCCTTCTTACCTGCGTCTTGTTCATCGCTGTCATCCATCATTGGCTAGAAAACAGATAGTTTCGCAAACAATAAAGAACAAATTGTCGCTTTAGAACAAAAACCTCATAACTGCAGAGTTTTAAGCTACAGTTACGAGGTTTTCATTGAAAATCAGCTCAATATAAGTTATGGAAAATTAAGAAAGGGCTGTAACCTCTTATATAGCATTTGAGATTAACAGTTCAGTGCATACCAATATTTCAGGATCAATTGATCATACAGCATGAACCAGACGGATATTAATGAAAGAAGGTTACTGTAGTCTGTTACATACCAAATGTACGAAGATTGGTTTCTCTGCATGCTTTTGAAGAAAATGTCAAAATTGTTTCGGACAGATAAATAAATTTTGGAGATATCCTTAATTGAAAGTTTAAAGTTAATATTAAATGCGTATGTGAAATAGTAAAACTGTACTAACCTTCCTAGTGTTTGGAGGTCGACCACCATCTCCTGATCCTGAACTGTCAGAATTATCATCGTCTGAACTACTGGACTGTCTGTAAATAGTGAACATTCAGAATGTAAATTGTCCTCTTGTGTAAACTGTGGACTCCACTAAATTACAATGCTGTTATTAGAAATTCACTGTTCATTAGAAATGAGCTTTCTGCACATAATTTAAACTTCTCGATCAATAGACTACTTTTACATATACAAGCAATTTCCAGTTTAAATGCAATAAAAATCTTAAGGGGGAATGCTCCAGTTTCCTAAAAATTTTCTCAATAATAGAATTTATTTATATTTTGTATGTTGAAATTACATGTCATTACCAGTTGAAAACTACAATAACAAGAGTTGTCCGCGGACAACGTAGCTCGCCTATACGAGAGCTTGTCACAAAAACAGCATTTTTTTTCAAAAGTAGATCAAACTCCAAGGTCAAGGTCACAAGGTCAAAGGTCATGGTCCCAAATGAAAGGTCTTGTCGAGATGTATCTATGTATGAAATATCAAGGCTGTATCTCTAATATTGTCTGAGATATAGGCCAGGTTAAAGTTTTTCAAAAGGAGGCCAAACTCCAAGGTCAAGGTCAGAAGGTCAAAGGTCATGGTCTCAAATGAAAGGTGTTGTCGAGATGTATCTATGTATGAAATATCAAGGCTGTATCTCTAATAGTGCCTGAGATATAGACCAGGTTAAAGTTTTTCAAGTGAAGACGCGACGGGACGGGACTCCGACACTAGGGCTGTGACATTAGCTCCCCGGACATAAAGTCCCGGCTCGCTAAAAATGGATGGTCAGCGATCTTCTTTGAATTTTATATGCATTCGTATCACATACCCCTACATCGAAAAAATGCACAATTTCTTGCACATGTCCAAGGTCACTAAAATGCTAATAAAATGCTGTTTATTCATCTTTTAGTCCCAAAAACAGATTTAAAGTAATGTCTTACATTTATTGAGAACAGAAAACCCAAAATTTGTGCTATTATAAACACGTAAATGTATAAAACAGCATGCTCACGTGTTCGGTTAGATCAACGAAGCTGGAGCTTTTTATGTCAAAATTTGCATATTTTGGGAAATATTTCAAGTTCTACATTATAGAATTTGATAAAACTCCCTCATTGTATTAAGCAACATGTCCTGGTAATAATTCTAAAAGAAAATGTATAGGTCAGCGCACTTATTAGTGACTTACGGCAATTTTTATCAGCTACACATGAATAAAATGACGCAAAACAGTGGTAACTGCATACACACTTACAACTTTCTTGCTCTAAATAATCGATTTCCATCTTGAGGAAGTCAGTTTCGCATAATAAATACACTTTTACCGTCGAAAATGGTAAATTGTAATGTTGTGCTATATTATTGGAAATTAGGATAGTGAAACATATTGGTACAAAACATTTAATTTACTACTGTAAAGGCTGAGTGTTCCGAAAAACTGGAGCATTCCCCCTTAACAAGTAGGAATTGCAATGTAGACCTTTAATTATGTTTTTGCTTGACAAACTTTCTTATTATTACCTTTTCCAGCCATTTTCGAATTGGACAACTCCAATACTTTATTTTTTGGGTATGAATGAAGAAAAGTTAGTGGTCAAAAGTTTTATCATGAATACAACACAGAGTTAGGGCAAAAATAATATTCATGCATTTCCAAGAGTTTTGCACCAAGCCCTCAACTTACTTTACAGGTTTTTTCGGAGGAGGTGATCTGCGTCTGGGTCTATCCCGTTCACGACTGTCCTCCCTTCTACGTCTCGGTGACGGTGATCGTTGTCGTCTACCAGGAGAATGTCTACCTCTAGGACTGGGGCTCCTTCGTCTATTTTGTCGAGGCGGTGTCCGTCTTCGTTCATCGCGTCGATCATCTCTTCGATCATCACGCCGATCATCTCTTCTGTCATCACGCCTGTCTCTGTCTCTCCTTTCTCTATCCCTCTCTCTATCCCTAGATCTTGATCGTCTACGTGGAGATCTCCTGGGTGAACGTTTTCTTGGTGATCGAGACCTGATTAAGTGAAATTGATTATTAGACACATACGGTACTAAATGAAAGATGCAGTGTTAATGCAAAACTTGGAGAGCAAAGAAATTTCTTCATGTGAATGTCCATGTTATGTTGATCTTTCCTGAAAATTTTTATCCAAATTTGTGCAGCCCTTTAGGAGGAGCTGCTCTCACAAAAAATGTGGATGCACAAACAGACAGAAAGATTCTAACATAACCCCCCCCCCCCCCCAATTTGTTTGCGGGGGATATAATAACATATTTCGTACATTACTTTAATAATATTTTGAATTCACTACAAAATGAGAAAACTTGTTTACACTCATTCATGATTGTCAATCTCATGGGTTTTTTTTTTTGGAAACAGACTCTCAAGATTTAAATCAAAATCATTTTGTCATCGGCAGCCTTACAATTATTTTGATTTAATTCACCATTTAGTCATTCTAATTGATGATCAGCATTTTCTACTTTTGTATCAATATTTTCTTTGCTATATCATACACAAATGCTGCCTTTATTTGGTATCCATTTTGTCTTCTGCGGCAGCTTTCAAAATGGGCAACCCTAATTTTTTGCAGTTTGGGAAAGGGTCAAAAAAATTTGAACAAGTCCATAACTCACCTTGACCTTCTACTATGTTTTCTATCCTTCTCATCTCTCCCTTTTCTATCCCCGGACCTCGACCTTCTCCGTCTGTCCTTCGACCGTGACCTAGATCGATCCTTTTTCTTCTCTTCTTTATCTGTCTTCTTTTCATCCTTCTCTTCATCCCCTGACTCATCTTTGTCGTTTTCTTTCTTTTCCTCTTTCTCCTTTTCCTCTTCATCTTTGGATTCTTCCGACTCTGGTATAGGGACTAATGGAACAGCTGTGTGGCCGTCTACTTTCTTCTCACTGAAATCAAAGTCAACAGATAATTCTACATGACAATGAATTAAAATATGGATAGGTCGTTTAATTATTACACTATTTTAGCAATGTACATCTCTCAATATCAATACATGTATATTTATATCTCCCTTTTACTTCATCTTTTCTTTTTTTCATAGTGGGCCAGACTGTAAATGTAAGAATGCATTTCTATTGATCAGTCAATAGATTACACTTAGTTCAGAGCAAAACAACAGATAGTTAGTCATTCACAAATGCCAGAGAGTATATAGGTTAGTGACTCAAAGAACCAAGATCCCTGGATTGAACCCTGAACCAAAAGGCAAAACTTTAGGCAGTCAATACATACATACATACATATCCATTTTAAAGTCCGTTTTCCTCTACTGAGGGTTGGACTTGTGTGACAGGTCTGCTGCGCAGTCGTCCTCTCCATTCGGACCGGTTCTGAGGGTCAGTGGAAACCATCCCTAGTTTTCTTCTGTCGTCCAGCACAACTTCTTCCCACGTTTTCTTAGGTCTTCCTGAGCTTTTCTGTGCAGCTACATTCAAGGTCCGCACTCGGGAAACCCATCCTGTATAATCAATGGTGTTGCAGACGACAATTTCAAGTGACTATTTTTCATCTGTCTGTATAAAAAATGTTGTGGCAAATAAGGAAATTGTGAGTCACAAGCAATTTCTTCATTTTCCACAATGTTTTCCAAACCCTTTATCTTGTATGGTGTCAAGAGGCATCATTGTGTGGTAATGGGATAAATGCCAGATCCAAAATTACCTGTTCTCTTGGGGTTCAACACTCCCATTTCTTGTTTTTTCCTCATTTTTCGGTGAAGATGTCTTCTCCTTGTCCTTCTGTGGTGACTTTGACGTGTCATTTTTATCTTTCTTATCTCTCTTGTGTCTTGGTGACCTGGATCGATCTCTGTCTCGTGACCTGTCACGTCTGTGTCTGGGCGATTGACTGCGTCTGAAATTTGACAAGACATGCCTGAATGAAATTCATTTTCTCAAAAAATTTGATAAATTCATTGAATATTATCCAAAAGAGGAGAGAATACGTTTCTAAACAGTAATTTTGATGAAATTGTAATTCAAACCGACTGCTCCCATTCATGGAAGACAGACACTGTCCATAACACTTGTTATGAACATACCTCTCTTGCCCATATTGCCGTGTGAAAAAGATTTAGTGTACTGTTACTGTAGGGGCATTACTCTGATCTACATGAAGCTGTACAGTAGTGGGGCAGATACAGCTTATTGGGCTGGGGAGAACACTGGTATTACAGATTTCATTTCATATGGCGCAGCTTTATCTTTTATTATCATAAATTACACACCTGACTTTTTTTAAATTAACAAATCAGTAATATTTTCTTGTGTACCTGTTATATAGATAGATCTGTGTACTAAGATAAGTCTTTTTGAAAAATGTTTCGCCATGTGCAAAATATGAACACATTTTTAGTAAAGGTCAGTGTCAGGTCAAATAAAATCCGTAATACATACCTTCTATCAGTCTCCTCTCTCTCACGCATGATGGCATTCCGAATGTTTTCTTCTGACACCTTCAAACTTTGTTGTATTCTTTCCTGCTCAGCCTGTTTAATATAAAATAATTTTAGATGTCTGCGTACTTGACATTTTGAAATCTTAAGTAAACCATGATTTGTCCTGGTCAATTTCGATGTTTATCACATTTCTTTATGAATCTCCCAAAATGACTTAGAAAACATAACTTAACCCTTTCCCAAACAGCAAAATTTTAGGGTGATCCACTTCGAAAACTGCCAAAATTGACAAACTGGAACTTAATATTGATAGAATTTGTGTAAAATATGGCATAGAAAATATTGAGACAAAAGGTGAAACTGCTGGTTATCAGCAGTTTCTTCTTTTGCCTCAATGTTTTCCCAAGCCAATTCTGTTAGGGACGTCAGAACCAGGTCTTGTTTGGGAAAGGGTTAACTAATTACCAAACGACAATATTTTAGATAATTCCAAATTCATAGATGGCGCAGACGACAATTTCCAGAGAATAACATTATATATTTTCAGTGTTTCTGGGTAAAAAAACTGGAAAAATGAAGAAATTGCTTGTCACTAGCAATTTCTTCATTTTCCACAATGTTTTTCAAAGCCTATATCTTATGGGGCATCAAAAACGTCAATATGAGGGAAAGGTTTAACAGTTTTAAGATCATCAAGTGTTTGAACTAGACTAGAATAGCAGTAATTCTCTATGAGTCAAGTTTTTCTAAGTTTAAAGTTTCTTTCATTGTATGCCATAATTTCATGGAAATCAGTGATCTCTCTTTCAGAAATCCGAGCAATTGTTGCCTCAAAATCCTCTCAGGAAAACAGATTGTTTTCCTGGATGCCATCATGTACAGTAAACGAAAATAGACAATATGAACAAGAAACTTAAAGATTCTGGTGCCATACAGATTGTCATTGATCTATGCATGTAAATGACTGAATCAATTTTAAAATACAAGTAAATAGGGAACGAAATTATCAAGTAAATAGTGATGTAACTTTGGACAAACAATTGTATTTTGTGGGTGTTGTTATAAAATCTTGTGACTACGGCTTGATTCAAGCCGTAGTTACAAGATCAGATAACTATGCTGACAATTTATCAAAACATAACAGTAAACCCAGTTTATTTTTAGCACAAATTTCATTGCCATTCTTAATTTGATTACAACAGTGATAATCCATAGCACTCGCCTGTCTTTTCTTAATTTCTTCTTTCTTCTGTTCTACAAACTTTGCCGGAATGCCACCAATGTTTTCCTGGGCACTACACAAAAGTTCCCATAACTCTTGCATAAATATCCTCGAGTTCTTCGCATTAAGGAACCCAGTCAAGTTGATCTGCATCTCTTTTGGATCCGGATACTACAATAGACACAATGGGAAGAGCCCCGGGTCAGATTTTTATGTTCTTTTATTGAAATGTACCCATTATTCTTCTTTACACAGCGAATTTTATTTTCATTAATTATATGTAAAACAGATAAACTTTTGTATGATCTGACATGAAAATAGGTTGATGAGAAACCCACATCTGTAACCTTTATCTTTTCTTATTGACAAAACGCTGGACTGGTCTGCCGAAAACAATGAATATCTACAGGGTCATCATAATTGAGGTTAAGAAAACTGGAGTTATCATTTTCTGACAATAATGAGCAAATTGCTGGTACATGCATTTATATGCAGGAGCAAACAAAAAAGGAAATGAATAAGTGCTACTGAGCATACATAATTTCATAAGAAAATCTTTCATTACTAGATGCCGAAGGGCAACATGTCGAGCCCGCTCATTTTGAAGAAAGAAGACCATACCTATGTCTACAGCTGTCATTACAATGGCGTTGTAAAAGTGGGGACAAAATAAGTTGGAATGATGGGGATCATGGTGAGACAGTTTATTGTTCACAAAATATTACATGTCTATGTATTTATAACGAGATACCAGAATGGATTAATTTGAGTATACATATGTGACCCGTCACGCTAAAAGGGACCTTATGCTAAGTCCATAGACCTGTCACGCTAAAAGGGACCTTATGCTAAGTCCATAAAACCAAATTACATTTGACCTCAAAGTTTGACCTTGACCTTTGAGCTTGGAATCTGGTTCTTGCATGCGACACTCCGCCTTACTGAGCTTGACATTTGTGCCAAGTTAAGGAATGGCCCGGACAAGCAAAAATCAACTCATTTTTTACATTTGACCTCAAAGTTTGACCTTGACCTTTCATCTTGGAATCTGGTTCTTGCACGCGACACTCCATCTTACTGAGCTTGACATTTGTGCCAAGTTATTTCTGAATCCCTCCATCCATGGTGAAGTTATGGCCCGGACAAGCAAAAATCATCTCATTTTTGACATTTGACCTCCAAGTTTGACCTTGACCTTTGAGCTTGGAATCTGGTTTTTGCACGCGACACTCCGCCTTACTGAGCTTGACATTTGTGCCAAGTTATTTCTGAATCCCTCCATCCATGGTGAAGTTATGGCCCGGACAAGCAAAAATCATCTCATTTTTGACATTTGACCTCCAAGTTTGACCTTGACCTTTGAGCTTGGAATCTGGTTCTTGCACGCGACACTCTGCCTTACTGAGCTTGACATTTGTGCCAAGTTATTTCTGAATCCCTCCATCCATGGTGAAGTTATGGCCCGGACAAGCAAAAATCATCTCATTTTTGACATTTGACCTCCAAGTTTGACCTTGACCTTTGAGCTTGGAATCTGGTTCTTGCACGCGACACTCTGCCTTACTGAGCTTGACATTTGTGCCAAGTTATTTCTGAATCCCTCCATCCATGGTGAAGTTATGGCCCGGACAAGCAAAAATCTTCTCATTTTTGACATTTGACCTCCAAGTTTGACCTTGACCTTTGAGCTTGGAATCTGGTTCTTGCACGCGACACTCCGCCTTACTGAGCTTGACATTTGTGCCAAGTTATTTCTGAATCCCTCCATCCATGGTGAAGTTATGGCCCGGACAAGCTCCATCCGGACGGACGCACGCACTAACGCACTAACGCACGCACTAACGCACGCACTAACGCACTAACGCACATACACCGAACCGCCATTGTGACAACTATGTCGAGCTCACCGCAAGCGGGCTCGACAAAAATCAGGTCCTGATAATTAAAGTGTAAAGAAGAAGAATGAGCACATTTTTTACTGTACATTTCAATAGGAATCAAGCGCAGACGATAAGTGATACTTAAGCTCATTTATTGATTGTCAGTACAAAAGCATTGATTATGAGGAACTAATAGTCATCTGCTTGGTATTGGATATTGAGTGGAAAAATTCAACCAAAAACAAAGGTGTACAGCACTACAAATACCTTCAAAGACTTATACTTGCGTTTTTGTAAGTAAACAAGTTATTTGAATTCGCTTGCTTCACACTTTTACAACAATATTGTGAGAACTTTTGCTATTAAGCAACAAAGATTGAAACACTGCTTTATAATGCATAACAAGCCAGAAAAGATTTTGACAAAATGTAACCGGTCAGATGTTTAACACCCTCCAAAAGGGACACTTTAGATTTATCAAGTTCAATTACACCGTGTTGTAAGTTGTACGTTAGGTTTGTGCAGTCAATCAAAGATGGCGACACCGAAACAGCATGAGAGGTAGGTGTCTTAGTTTTTCATCGATAATTTTCTTAAACAGACGTTTCATGCCTTTATATTGATATCATTATTCAGGGGAAGTGTATACCTATCCACGGTTCTATATATCAAAATACCAGTGTAGCCCTATCGCCATCGGTCGTTGTGCAAACATAGCCCAACACGGAAAATCTTTTTCGAAGCGAGAAAGTTGTCTTTTTAAGCATGATTATATAATAATCAGCGAACTAGGAAACAAAATTTTGCTGTAACTTGGATGTTTTTAATATGCCCTTTCCTATGGTTACGGCTATTTTAAGTAAAATTGTTCAGAATGGCCACAAACGCTGTGTTTAGAAAATGATCATACAACGGTGCGGTCACAGTGAAAATATGCAGACACAACGGTGCAGTTTCTGTGTGTTGTGAACGGTGTAGTTATTATTTTCACAACAAATTGTGAACGGTGTAGTCATAAAGCAATTATTGTGAACAGTGTAGACATGAAGCAATACAGAACTTGTTATTTCTCAAATGATATTCTTTTTATTGTTTAATGAAATTACTGCCAAATTTCTTCAAAAATTATGTTAATGTATGACTGATTTGAAAATGCTTTGAAGCAAAGAAGGTGACAATACGTCTGGAACAAAGAAATACTCTAATCAGAATTGAGAAAGATTCCAGTTTCTTTGCTATTTCTCAAAGCAATTTCATAAGGGTCAAATAGAAGAAAAAATCAAGAATCTGACATTGTCTTATTTACTATATTTATTTTCAGTTCCATGCTGTTCACTTGTTACTACTACCCTTTCGAAGGAAGTTTTGAAAATGTCGTGAAGCATTCAGAACAGGACCATTCAAACCAGATATTGAAAGTGCGCAGGAGAGAGATAAATGAAAAGACTGGCCAAAAGGGGTTGAAAACACTGAACTTTAACATAATTCCGGATATTGTAAAAAACTCAAACCAAGATATAATCCCCATTTACGAGCATGGGACACACAAGATAGACCTCATCAACATAAAAAACCAGGATTTTGAAATTAGCAATCTTTCTATCGATGATATCCCTGATTTTGAATGCATGAGTCCTGTACATAAACAATTACGAAGTTCAACACCCCATAAAGTCGTTCAAAAAGCTCCGACCGTAATTCCAGATATTTCAATTGGATGTGCTGAAACAGATGATACCTCTATTCATAGATCAATCAAAACACATAAAATCTTTAACTTGCAATAAGAATTTTACTCAAAAACAATAAAAGCTTTTTGGTAAATGACATTAATTTGAGATGCCTTGAAGATAAAGGTCGGCCATCTTTTTTCTCATTGATTTCGTGGGTCCTGATTAGACCTAATTTTCTTGCAAATTAGAGGTATAAACAAACAACAGAATCACAGAAGAGCGAGTCTAAATAGACTTGCATCAATAGGTGCACAGCAATGGTGGGCAAAGACGATTTTCTTTAAAGACATTGCTTATCAAACTATACCCCTAATGCAGATCTTTTGTTTCAAAGTGAGAAACTGTTCATAAATAGGTTTTTATTCAAATTCTGTAAGAAAAAATCAGCAGAACCCAATTTTTGACATTTTTACGTCAGCAAAATTTTTTTGTGTGAAGAATTATCATTTTTGCATAATTTGAACATACAGAATAACTGCACGAGCGATATTTCAATATCAACGAAATCAATGAGAATCCACGAATCAATGAGAAACAGGCATGCAACATATCAAGTCTGCACCGTTCACAATTTGTTATGAAAATAATAACTACACCGTTCACAAAACACAGAAACTGCACCGTTGTGTCTGCATATTTTCACTGTGACTGCACCGTTGTATGATCATTTTCTAAACACAGCGTTTGTGGCCATTCTGAACAATTTTGTTTAAAATAGCCGTAGCCATAGGAAAGAGCATGTTAAAAACATCCAAGTTACATCAATATTTTGTTTCCTAGTTCGCTGTTTACTATATAATCATCTTTAAAAGGGCAACTTTCTCGCTTCGAAAAATGTTTTCCGTGTTGGGCTGTGTTTGCACAACGACCGACGGCGATAGGGCAACACTGGTACTTTGATATATAGAACCGTGGATAGGTATACATTTCTTCAGTACAATGATTTCAGTATCAAGACAAGGTACGGTTATTTAAGGAAATTATCGACGAAAAACTAAGACACCTACCTCTCACGTTGTTCCATGGACGCCATCTTTGATTGACCACTCAAAACCACCGTACAAACTACACAAATCTAACGTACAACTTACAACACAGTGAATTAATTCTAAAGAAAATAAAAATTTGTTGAAAGAAATTATTTAATCTACATCTTCAAAGAAAACTGTCAACCTTTCAACACACTGCTGAAAAATAAGAAACAGAGAATAGGGTAACACTTTCAAATGAAAGCCAATTGTTGTGTACAAACAATAATGGCCCTTGTATTTCAAAAATTTCAATCAGCATAGAGGAAAGAGTCAGCTTTCATGATTATGACCAGAGCCTTTTTTGTGACAAAAAAAAACAACAACTGAAATTGTGACTAATTTGGTAATTCTTTAAATGAAATATTACTTTGCTAAATGAAAATATTATTCAATCTACATTTTCCTGACAAAGATACATTTTAACTCGGACTCTAAAAGGGCCAAATTAAGATTCCTTTTTAACCCTTTCCCGAATGATAACATTCTAGGGTAGTCCTATATAAAAGCTGCTACAGATGACAAAATTGATGTTAAAAATGAAGGCATTTGTGTACAATATTGCACAGAAAATATTGAGACAAAAGGAGAAACTGCTGGTTATCAGCAGTTTCTTCTTTTGTTTCAATGTTTTCCCAAGCCTTTTCTATTAGGGATGTCAAAACCAGGTCTTGTTTGGGAAAGGGTTAACAAATGAAAAATTTCATGAAAATATTTTATTTTACATCCCAGTTGAGATGAGCTCAACTGAAATTATTAGCAAGTATGATATCAGAGTATAACAATTCTTCTCTTAAACCTAATTTGAGTTCTTCTGAAATCACAAAAGAGCAAATACAACTTTTTCAGCATAAATTAAAATGCCATGATGAAAATCGTGCGAGTCACAGAAAATTTTTTCACTGATCCAAAATATATCAATAGAAGTCATGGAATGTTTATTTCAACCTTTGTCATGCTAGTCCTAGACTTTTATGGTTACTTAAGTTGGCAGAATAGAACAAGATCAATCAAAGCAAGTCTCCAGTTGAACTCTATTCTATCTACATACTTTGCATTTTCTAGTCCGAGTCAACATAGCAAAGGTTAAAGATCAAAACTACTTCAATAACAAGCATTTGCAGCAGGCTTTTCGTATCATTTTTTTCACATTTTAAATCTTTTCATCAGGTAGGTCTTATGTGAGAAGTATAATTTGAAATTTACTTTGTCCATGCAAGACAAAAACAGAAGGCTATACAAATCATAATAAAAGAGATACAAACCAATGAAATGGTGGCACATTCTATGTGAGATCCGTTGTCTAGATTGACTAAATTATCTTGAATCTGTACTGTGTATATAGAGTATATCCTTGACTGGACTCGAAAATTCATCAAGGCGATCGAATTTTAAAGATCAGCTCTGATTTAAAGGGAAATAGTCAACAATAAGTAAAATATAATGGTAAAAGAAACCTAATCTATAACTTTGAATCTTGGTTTGTAAAACAATATGACATACTTTCAATCTAAGGTCAAAGAAATAAATTGATCTTTCCAAACTTTATTTGAAGATTTTCAGACATTCTGCAAAGTAATAAGTTTGTTCCAGACTTTTAGGGAAATTGAACTAGATAAATTTGAAATTGTAGAGAATTGAATAAGATACTATTTATAGTGTCACAACTGTTGTATTTTATCAAAAGCTGATAATATGAAAATGTTCTGATTCCTTTATTTCAGATATAAAGCAAAAATGTTGCCTTTTTTAAGTGTTTATATCATGAATCCATACTAATACTTCAAACTTAAATACAACTATTTCAAAGGTCAAGTAAGTTTTCAAGTGTAAAATTCTCCTTTCCTATATTTTGACAAAACCACATCTCCTTACAACAGAGAGTTCAGTGTGCATACAATGCAGCTTGGCGTGGATAGCAGTGACTCTTTGAAGTCATTACAACATATTTCTAAGCCCAAAATATTAAACATCAGTTAAGAATAAACTGTTCAAGATGTACCCAAGCTGTACCTGTAAATCCCAAAATAAAGGATCTGTTCAGCGAGAAACAATGCATATTTCAATCCAATTGAAGATATTATGCTGGTTCAGATTGAAAATGTATCAGTTTGTAATTGAGGAGTGATCCATCTTCATTGATAGATTCATCTGTACATTGAAAATTAACAAATGTCCTGCAACATCTTAATTTCTCCTATTTTTTCCACTTGTTTTGAAAAGAGTTTTCTATGTCCTGTGTACCTTTGTCAAACCACTTCAAATGCCTGGCACTCAACAATGCAATGTCATTGCAGCTGAAATTCATCATTTTGAAAAGGAAAGGAATGCTTTGTTACCATAATCCAATTGCAAGTCTTGAATCATAAATAAAGTAACATTAACAGAAGCTCTATGTTAACAAATTCTTTTCTAATCAGTTTCAAAAGTCAAAGCAAAATAGTTTCACTATGCTTCACTGCAAAACCCATCTTGATGGAATTATCAAGCCAATGTTCGTGTTTTAATTCAAACCAACTTGGGAAATCAGAAAAGCTATAATGGAAATCGCAAAAAATCAAATGGTTCATCATATGACTATTGAGTGGACATAAAATCAGTTTTGAGTACAGATCCTGTTATAAATGAAAGCGTTTATTTTAGATGGAAAAGAGGGGGAATTAAAAATCTATCAAATCCACATTACCCTTTCTTCAAGCTGGTTATAGACAAACTCTACAACCACGTCATCCTCTAGACCTAAAAGTTCCGTGATCCGCGAGGCAATCCAGGGCTTCATTGTGTCCACATTCACTTTGGACATGTCCACCTGCAAAACAGTAGAAAGTTTCATTGGCTATAGAACCGTTCATCAACAATCCTTCTTGGTTGAATAAAATCTCAGTAAGCTTAATTAAGATTTAGTAGTAGATTAGAACCCATATGTTACAATATCCTGGAGACCTAGCTATTGAAACTATAGAGAATGATTATGAGATTTAGATTGCCCTACAGCCAACAAAGACATCTTTAAAATGCTTAAAAGAATTTTACTCATAATATTATTTGAAATTTAATAAGTTAATCTTTCATTACTTTCTGCTTTATAATTTCTTGCCTTTCAGAACAATTTTCAATATTGGTAACCATATGTATTAATTCTGAGTGAGACAAAGCATTACCCTGGATTCCAGTCCATCTGCAAATTTCATTTGCTTCATTAGCTTTTTCTTCTTGTCTGTGAACCTGTTGTCCTGGTCTGAACTGGTACCCTAAAGATAGAAAATAAATTACATGATTTAAGAATTGTTTCTGAAATCCTTTTGTTTGCATGTTAAACTAAGCTTCAATCATGTGCATACATTTTATACTTAAGGATCAGAAAGGTAACATATAACATACTCAAGGGCAGATCCAGGATTTTTTTCCAGGGGGGTCCAAGCCCAAGATTTTTTTCCAGAAGGGGGGGGGGGGGGGTCCAAGCTCAAATTATGGCTTAAAATGTAATAAGTATGTAACTTTACTCTAAATTTATATATAGTCAAAATTCAATTTTCAGCCAATGCCAGGGGGGCTGCCGCGGATCCAGGATTTCCGTGAGGGGGGTTCGAATATACAGATAAGGGGGGGTTCATTTTACTAGTATCACACAATTTTGACTGAATTTCTGCATTAAAATGAAAGATTCGGGCTGCAGAGGGGGGTTCGTTTGAACCCCCCAAACCCCCCTGGATCCGCCACTGGGGGGTCCGGACCCCCCTGATCCCCCTCCTCTAGATCCGCCCATGGTACTATAATTTATTAAAATGATTAAAATCCATACTGGGGTTCAAATAATCCGAGTCTTCTCTGATGTAAATACGCTCTTTGATATTTTGATTTTCTCGCTATTTACATCAGAGAGTGTTGCTCTTTGAAAACAGCGGAAAGTTCGGTAACGCTACAAGTAGTGAAGCTTTGTTTTTGTGTATCATATCGAATCACTCAGTAAAACACTGTAGGGTATAGATCAATAAATACAGGGGTCAAAGTTGGAAATTCTGAAAATACTGAACTTTCAAGCTGGGGGCCTGGGGGCCGCAGGGCCCCCGGTGGGTCCAGGGCAATGCCCTGGCCAGGGGTCCAGGGGGCCGGAGGCCCCCGGGAGCTCTTAAGATTTAAGGTTTTAAAACACATTAGGAAGGCATTCAGGACACTTTATACTCAAATATTTTGTTAGTTTTTCGAGACTGTTCATCGTTCTATTATACAAATATTTCAAATTATAATCCAACACTTCTTACTTGTGTGAATCGTATTTTACTCTGTCCTTATTCTATCAGCAGGCGCGTATCCAGGCATACTCCCATACTCCCGGGAGTACCTCGAATTTGAAAAATGATTCTTTTTCTGTGGCCTAAAAAGGGCGTTAAAACCGAAGGCTAGTACTGGTGTAACACGTTCAATTAAAGTCGTTCTTACCGAAGTAACATACATGTATATGTATACTCCAGTTACCCTATGCTCACATGAATGTTGATAAAACATGGAAAAATGTTAAAAGTCTTACTTTAAAATGCTCCCTGATGTGGTCTATGATTCTCTTATATTCCAATTTTCGTCGGGGGGCTTTGCCCCTGAACCCGCTAGAGGGGCTCTGCCCCTTCACCTCGATGGGGGTCTGCGCCCCCAGACCCCCTGCTTCTTTTTGATAAGGGAGTACTTCAATTTTGGCCCCAGGTACGCCCCTGATCAGCGTCTATTTAATTATCAAGCCATGCCAGGGTTGCCACGAATCAGAGAAAATAAAATTCCCTGACATTTCCCTGACATTTCCCTGACAAAATTTGAAAATTCCCTGACATTTTTCATCGCGATAATTTTGCGGAACTCGCAAAGTCTTGAGACAATTTTCAAAGGTGATGTTGAAATCATTTATTATATGGCACTGCATCTTATTTTTTCAAAATTCCCTGACAATTCCCTGACATTTGCCAATATTTTCAAATTTCCCTGACAGTTCACAAAACTCCCTGACAATTCCCTGACCTTGAAAAAATTTAAATTTCCCTGACTTTTCCCTGACGCGTGGCAACCCTGCATGCTCAGAGCCAAGTTTTATCTTCTTTCTTTTTCAAAATGTAGCCGCCTTTAATCGTCGGTGCTATGACAAAATGGCGTAATAAAAAATTTGCTCGAAAACCATTTTTTTCAGGAGAGCCAAAAACGTTTTTGCCGTTTTAAAAAATGTTAAAAAATACGCCGGCAAAATGGCGTAACTCACTATCACTCTCATGTTAATTTGTCTACGTATAACGCCATTTTGTCAGCTAAATCGAGTTACGCAATTTTGTCACATGATAATTGAAAGGGTTCTAATAGGTGTAGAAAAACGCCGTTTTGACAGGATATGCGCTCCTACATACTTAGTAGAAAGCATTTATAAAAAAAAATTGACAAAATGGCGTAACTAATTTGTTACGCCATTTTGTCATAGCACCGACGTTTTGTTGTTGTAAATACTTCGCTACTTATTTGTCCCGTGTGATTGTCTGTGTTGGAACTGACATTTCTCTTCATAATATTTTTCTATAGTTGAATCTAGGATTTATATTTGCCAAGATTCGGAGTCTGACTTCAAATTATAATGATCGCATATTTAGGGTCACGCTACCTTGGATTCCATTTCAACATATGTAAACCGTTGAGATAACCATGGTTCGTAAACGAAATTTATTATGCCTGCAAATTTCCATTTTCCCAAGAACTACCATAAATACGCCGTGATGAGTTAAATTCCATCCCCCCCCCCAGAAAAAAAGATATAGAAAGCGTCAATCTAAACAAGACTGCTCGTGTTCAAACTGCTAAAGTAACTTGCATATATCTCTATATGCCTTTATATATATATATGCAATTAGGCCTGTCTTTTTTCTTCAACAGCGTTTTTTTCCATACATGCACGAAAAAAAAATAAAATTGCATTCGTTCCCTAAACCAATCCGCGGGCCTTCTGTCTACGTATATTACTCAGCATTTGTTTGTGAAACCAAAAAGCAGATCCACATCCAAAACTTTTCAGCAAGCTAGTTGCAAGGATGCAATCCGGAACCTTTTTGAATCTTGATCTGCATTTCGATATCCATCATCAAGTTTATGGCTTCGATATCGCAGTTAGGTATCCAAATTATACGTTTGATTTTTTTCTTGCAGCGATGGCAATCGCCGCGAATCGGTGGTTCTCGTGAAGTAATCCAAAGACAAATGAATTCCGATATTTGATTGGAAAAAAGTTGCAACTAGTCTATCTCCCAGTTAGTATTTAATTGAATTAGGTCGGCATTCGACAACGCAATTATGAATTCTTTTCTGTATAGACTAGAAAAATGGTACCTTGTTCAGTAAGTGCATAATAAATCCAAATTTTAAACGGCAATAATCCAAGCTAGAAACATTTTGAGACAAGTTAAAAATAATTCGCCACTAGGACAGCAGGTCACTGAGGTGTTGTCGGTGTGTTTGATGTCCCTATATTCGAGTAGACACTACGTCATCATGACGTCATATTGTTTTATGGACCCGACAGTGTCACGTGCCCATTCATCTGACAAGCGTGTCAATCAAGCTGAAAGTCAAGGATTGGGCGGGGATATTTCACTTTAGCCAATCAATGCTTTACAAACGTTGTCTTGTAGTAGGAAATCGGTGACAGATTAAATTTACTCTCCCAACATAGGTTACTCTTTACTAAACAGGTTAGTTCTAGAATTTGTTTGTGAAAGCGATGAAATCTAGTGGAGGGTAGCAATACAGAATTTTTGAAAAGTAGTTGTCAAAAGAATGTTTATAATGTTTATAAGCTCGGCTTTTTTGCTAAACATTACATTATAGTGCCATAAATGACAATACAATGTCACAGACGTAGGTATATGAATGGTCAGGGGCGGTCGTCAAAATAATGAAAATTCAACACGAATTTCACAGCTATGAAGACTAAGCACGACTACAGGAATCAAAATATGCTGGAAATTTCTTCCCGTCCGAAAAGGTAATGTTTTATGTATGATCTTTTGAAGAACTAAAGAACCATTATAAGATATACTGAGAAATAACATTCGCAGATGAATGGAGACTTACGATTTTTCATGGAATTTAAAAACAATACTGCAAACATTCAAAGCTCATAAATTTTAACACATTTGTTGGACACGTATTTATAAAAATGAAACGTATTACGAATCGTGTATCAAAGTGTTCACCAATCAGACAAAATGTGCATGACTAATTGAAGTGCTGGAATCCTGTGTGATAGATCAGTCTATAAACTCTGTAAACCGATCTTCGGCGATGGAAATATCGTTATTTGGTAATTGTCGGATGCATTCAGCATACCTCAGAATAGTTAACATCACAGGGTCGTCCGAATTGTAATTTATAACGCTTTTCGGATGGAGTCGCTCCTTTGTTTGATTTGTGTCCCAAACATCCAAATGATAATGCAACGACGTTTTTATTCAATTCGTTCCCAAGTTGAACTATGTGTGCGATCTCTCCAAGTATACTCAGTTTAGATAACAAATAACAGTAAATTATAGCACAGGGTTTTCCCGGACGCAGGATATTGCGTCCTAGACTCTCAAAATTGTGTTCAGGACTCTTAAAAATATAGTCTGTGCGTCCCATGGGACTCCCAAATAAAAGTACAAGTACTAGCTTACTTGAAGTGTTGTTGTGATCGTCTAGTTTGAAGAAATTACACCTACTACACATTCATGTAGAAGTTTTTTAAGCAGACATTATGAGCATGACATTATTACTATTCTTGATTGACGCTTGCATAAGGTTCCGTTTTTATTACTTACAATAAGAAATACTCTTGTAGGCGGGGGGGGGGGGGGGGGGTAGAAGGCATTTGTACCCAAATTGTTTGTACTTTTCTGTGACTTTTCCTAAATATTACCAGATTTCATAAAATCAACACTACTTCCAGACTGCGAAAGTGTTATACAAAAATTTAGACATATTCCTGTTTTCTGGGTAGCATTGGAACTCTGAATCATCAAATTCCAGCCCTGAATAATCTTTGTAGTCATAAAGTAATTTATTATAGAATATATAATAGATCTATTGCTTAGTAGACAGGTCCACATCTGTTTGTTACATCTGACTGGTCATAACATATGAATGAATAGTTAACTTATGAATTAAATTTGATTTTGATATTCAGAACGATTCCACCATTTTGTTCAATAAAAACCCTTTGACAGGCTGGATGCCTATATTTTGTTAAACTTAGAAAACCAAATACTATTAATGGGTCTTTTTAAATATGGCCAATATTTTGGGTTTTATAGTTAACTGATTTTTCTAAGATAGGACTCTTAAAATTAATACAAGGACTCTCAAAAATTATAGCTGAGAGTCCCAAGGACTCCTTCTTTACAAGATCCAGGGAAAACCCTAATAGCAGATACGATCTCCGTGTGCATGGACAAGAGAAGGGGGTTACCCCCACCCCACCCCACCCCCCCCCCCCCCACCCCACCCCCCCCAACTTTTCTCAACGGATTTACGCGATTCGGAAAAATGGTCCCGGCGGCCGTCAAAAATACGGAATTCCGTATCAATACGGAAAACTTTGACCCCTGTAAATATTTTTTGTCATACCTGACCAAAAATTTCATTTCAAATCGGCCTGCTGGAAGAGTATAACCTTTGGTTTTGACTGGAAGGTCAAGGTAAACAAAGGCTGCTCAGGTGAGGGTTGTTGAAAAACATTGCCTATAAACCTTTTAGAAATACTTTTTGGCCGTAAATTTTTCAACATGTATGACAATAAATGGTTCATAAATCGAAATCATCAGGGGTTTTAATGATAGCGTTTAAGATCGGACGGTGAACGATGCGCAACAATTTGTTGAGAACTTCTTGATTTTTTCAAAGAGCAACACTCTCTGATGTACATAGCAAAAAATCAAAATATCAAAGAGCGTATTTACATCAGAGAAGACTCGGATTAGGGTTCAAACTGATTTCAATCTTTTTTTCCGAGTCTAAAAACATTCTGCAACAGTATATTTATATCAATAGAACAAAGACAATACGGAACACTTCCAGTTTAGCGGTCCCTACCAAAATGGCGCCCATTTACTTTGTCCACTTGAATGTATTTATGGGGGCTACCGCCCCCACACCCCCGCTTAATTTCATTTTAAAATCATTTATGGGGGCTGCCGCCCCCACACCCCCGCTTATTTTCCTTTTTATTGATGGAAAAATACTTTATTTCATCCCTTTGCCTCTTAATGTGCGGTAACAGAATGGCGGCCATTTTGTCTGGGGACCGCTAAACTGGAATCCGACAATACACTAAAACATCCTTCATATTCTTTTTCTTTATAGAAAACACAGAATACTTTTTTTTCTAATCTGTAATCTACTTACTTTTTGCAAGCTGAAACTAGGATATACTTAAACTGTTTATCTTTGTGATAAGTGTGAGAGAGTGTCCATTACTTGAAAAAAAGAAAAGGGACTTTTATTAGAATTACAAGTAAAATAAGACTGAGACAATGACAGGACCAGATAACATCACCTGTTCTCAGAAAACTGTGTTTTGCCAGACTCTTAAAACAAGAACTAACATGAATGCAAGACAGTTATATGAAAAAAAATTAAAGGGAAAGGTGAATCAGAATGTATGATAACATACTAAAAGGGCACTAGTGTCGGATCATTAAATACCCCATAATTCTATCCGAGCACTAGTGCTATCCGAAATAGACTTAACAACTGTAAATCTACTATAACATAAGAACAATATTACAAGTTGATACGATCGATGATGGTTACATTTACGTCTGAAAGGGATCAGTGACGACATTAAACAAGCAGATGCCTCTACATTAATAAGAATACAATGCGAAACAAGGGGGCGATTTCGTCCACCCAACGTCATCGATTTACTTCCCGGTACTGTACACATTAATTTCGTGATTATGTATCAACATGACTGTGTTGTTAATAGCATAAAACAGTGTGAGACATGATAGCACAATAAAAGTGCAACAACAAACAATTCAAACATAAAAACACACCTTGAAAAATCCAGCGTCGGTCATCCTCTCTCGGAAATTTTAACCGGAAGTCACATCCACACGTATCCCAGAGTTCATTACTAAAAGTACCACGTGGTCAAGTACAGGCTGGGCTAAAAGTATCACCGCATCAACAATTTTCCAGTTTAGGCTAGCCTGGGTCCAGTCGTCAATAACCATTTGTAGTTTCTTCTTTTCATGCAAGGTTTTCTAAATATATCCTCGAATAACCTACCTCCGCCATGCTAAGCTTTATTTCGAAATAACATAAAATTAACTGAAGCTATCGCAAAGATTAATGCCCTACCTTAAAGAATAATCATTTTGCAGCCATTTATATTTCGCCAGATTTAACAAGGAAGCAGAGACAAGTAGAATATGATTTGAGAGTTGAATTGAAAATGCGGAAGGAAAAGGGTGAAACTGGCCTGAAAATATCTAAGGGGAAGATAATACAGACAAACTTTCAAGCCAAAGCTCCGAATAGTCTTACCCCTCAGGTTATTCGTGTAGTTACGAGTGGAAATCGTCAATCAACTTCGCACTCACCAGTTAACAAGGTATGTGTACAGAGTGTTCCCAATAATTTGTCCGGTGCTCCAAAATCATCCCTACAACCAGCCCATACAGTTACAGTAGGCGACTTCCACTTCAAGGCGCCCGCAGCAGGTGGTTCTAGTGCTCCCAGCGGGGCATCTGGAGCCATGGCAAAAAACTAGTTTATCATGGCATTGACAATGCAAATACGTTCGACATTAACCCAGTTTTTGTTGACTCTAGTTCCAGTTCAGAGGCTAGTTCCCGGCCTTCTACAAGTTTGAATGTAAACGTTATTAATGACACTTTTTTTTATCTCATAGTTCAGATATCGAAAAGAATAGTGACTCTAAATTTAAATGTTTGTATACCAATGCTCAAAGTATAGTGAATAAGCATTATGAACTTCAAGCCTTAGTTGATTTATATAGCCCAGACATTATTGGAATAACAGAGACTTGGTTAAATAGCAAAATTTCGGACAATGAATACTGTATTGAAGGTTATCATAAGCCAATTCGTCAAGATAGAACTGACACTAAGGATTGTAGAGGAGGAGGAGTGTTATTACTCGTTAAAAACTCTATTAATTTTGTGCAAGTTGTTCCCAACAGTGGTAAAGGATACACTAACTTTGTATGGATAGAGATTGTTGATAATTTAGGGAAAAAGACAGTGATTGGTGTTGTATACAAATCTCCTAACTCAAATGCGACTAATAATGAAAAACTCTTCAATATAATTCGCGAATTAAGCCATAGAAACCTAGTGATTATGGGTGACTTTAATTATCCTAATATTGACTGGAATGACCTTCATGCCTCTCAGGAATGTTCAGAATTTCTCAACCTAATCATGGACATTTTTTTTGTATCAAAATGTCAATTTTCCTACTAGGGAAAATAATTTACTAGACTTACTTTTTTCATCGGATCCC
This sequence comes from Fragum sueziense, assembly GCA_963680895.1. NCBI lineage: Eukaryota > Metazoa > Mollusca > Bivalvia > Cardiida > Cardiidae > Fragum > Fragum sueziense. The sequence continues at coordinate 55,137,631 of OY804595.1, forward strand.
AATATGGTGAATAATGTTCAGTGTGTAGGGAAACTTGGAAGCAGTGATCATGTTCTTTTCCTAGCGGAATTGAATTTCACGAGTCGTATTGCTGATAATGCACAAGAACTTCCGGATTGGAAAAAAGCTAACATGGACAACATCAAAAGTAGTTTAAAGGGACATTTCATTCCAATTTCAACTTTTTAAAATATGTATTGATGCCAAGATTGGTTATTCTAATGAGTATAAATACTATTGGCTTTTTGAAGTTGTTGCCAATAATCGAGAAACACGCATTTAAAGTTGAGACATAATCGATAAATTGCATATAAATCCGAACTGTTGTCCACAACAATTTGTTCAATTTTAACACAAAAATATAAATTTCTCGTAAACGGCGTAATATTTTGGCTCGAAATTTTCAGAATTTTCATAATGAAATATGCTCTTTCAGATAAAAATAAAAGTAAAATTTATGACAAAAAATTCTGAAATGTCACTTTAAACATAAATTGGGAGCAGAAGTTTGAAGGAAAAAATGCATATGAATGTTGGAATGAATTTAAGACTCTATTGCATAATAGCATTAATGACAATGTACCAATGAAAAAGAGACGAACCAATTCAACTAAAAAAGTGTGGATAACCCGCGAAATTGTAAGGCAAATAAGGAAGAAAAAACACCTTTATAGGAACTATAGATTAACCAGAGAACCTCAGACTTACAATAGATATAAAGAAGTTGAAGCGCATGTGAAACAACTCATTAAGGACTCCGTACAACGTTTTGAACAAAAGTTAGGAGATAACATTAAAAATGACTCTAAATCTTTTTACAAATATGTTAAAAGTAAACAGCAAGTCAAAGACAGTATTGGTCCTATTTTGGGGAGAAATGGTGAATTGAGCTCGGACTTCAAGTTTATGGCTGAGGAGTTGAACAATTTTTTTGCTTCCTCATTTACGCGTGAGAACACAGACAATATCATAAACTCTAACATTCAGTTTCAAGGTGTGCATGATGAAGAATTAATAGACATTAATATTACCCCGGAATTAGTCAGGAAACATTTGCTCAAATTGAAACGTAACAAATCACCCGGAATTGACAACATTGGATCATCACTTTTGTTGGACATCTGCGACTATATTACAGAGCCGCTTTGCCATATTTTTAATCTAAGCTTACAGCGCAAGCAAGTTCCCAATGATTGGAAGTACGCTAATGTGACTCCCATTTTTAAAAAAGGAGACAAAGGTGACCCAGGGAATTATCGTCCAATTAGCCTTACTTCACAGATTTGTAAAGTTCTTGAATCAATCATACGTGATAATATTGTGAATCATCTTAATACTCACAATTTACTGTTACCGTCACAACACGGCTTTACCAAAGGAAAATCTTGTTTGACTAACTTGTTGCTCTTTCTTGAGGACGTTACTAAATCAATCGACGAAGGGAAGCCTCTAGACGTGATATATCTCGACTTTAGTAAAGCCTTCGACAAGGTGCCACACCAGAGACTTTTACACAAAATCAAATATCATGGAATAAATGGCAATGTTGCAGCCTGGATTGGTGAATGGTTACATGATCGTAAACAGAAAGTTGTGCTTAACGATGAAAATTCTAGTCTACAGGATGTTTTGTCAGGTGTGCCTCAAGGCTCAGTTCTTGGGCCAACTCTTTTTCTTATTTTCGTAAATGACATTGACACCGTAATTCCTAGTCATATCCAGAAGTTCGCAGATGATTGCAAAGTCTACAGATCTGTTCCAACGGCACAGGATATCGATATACTCCAGCAAGATGTAAACAACTTATGTCAATGGTCTAAAGACTGGCAAATGGTTTTTAATGTAAAGAAATGCAAAGTGCTTCATATGGGACATAACAATGTACAATATAACTACAACATGAATAGTGAAAATTTACAGTCTGTTACAGAGGAGACCGACTTAGGTATTATTGTGTCAAACGACTTAAAACCTTCCAAACAATGTGTCAGTGCAGTTAAAAAAGCCAACATGACTCTAGGAATGATTAAGCGCCACATCGTTTCACGGGACAAGCACACTATTGTTAGACTTTACAAAAGCCTCGTAAGGCCTAAACTTGAATATTGCGTACAATCATGGAATCCGTCATTAATCAAGGATATAGAACTCTTAGAACAAGTTCAACATCGAGCAACTAAATTGATTCCCGAGATAGCTCATCTATCATACCATGAAAGACTTAAACATTTGAACCTTACTACACTTGAGCTTCGAAGACACAGAGGAGACCTAATTGAAACATTTAAAATACTTAAAGGACTTGAAAGCATCCCTGTGAATCGTCTTTTTGAGCTGAATTTTTCTACTACTAGAGGAAACTCTCTCAAGCTAGTGAAGCCTCGCTCAAGATTAAATGTTCGATACAACAATTTCAATCAACGTGTGATAAACGCATGGAACCGTCTCCCTGAGGAAGTGATAACAGCAACAACTATCAACGGATTCAAAAACGCCATTGACAGACACTTCAAGGAATTACATGGGGTTTCAATGACTCGGTCGCTTAACCCCCTAGGCTGCACTTAAGGGTGTGGCCGCAGGTATAACAGGTATATAAGTAGAAAATCTTGCTATAAGATGAATCACAGGATGATAAATGGAGTCCTAAAGTGATCAGACATTCAATGTCGGCCATTTTTGGTTTGTATGTACCTTCGCCCACTTTATCGTAAACAAATAATAAGACTTGCCTTGCCTTACAAATTTTTATGACCATCAAATGGTTTTCATTCATAGGATAGTAAATAATGCACACAAACTGTCAAACAACTTCGTCATTGATTTGGGGGCGAACAAACGCTATTTTAAGTGAGCACTATATAAGGAATAGGAAATTACCGCAAAATCAGCTAACTTCAATTGTTTTTCTCATTATTAACTTCTTTTTGACGCATTTTCTGTCTTGTTTTTGTTGGTAGTGTAATGTCAACTACTTGAAACTATTCCCATGCTCAGATGTAATTCTTGCCTTTTTAGAACCAAAAACAAAAAACATGGCGAAGGTAGGTGGCGGGCGGAGGTAGGTGGTACGACGATATATCTAGTTGGATCGCCAAGAAGAGTAGCAGTTTCACGAAGGGTTTAATGCTTTTGGACTTCTCAGAAACTCATTAAAAACACACTTTTTAGATCGCGGACAATTCTAATGCCGTAAATTAACCGGTTACCAAACGACAATATTTTAGGGTGGTCCAATTTGAAAGCTGCTGCAGACAACAAAATGAACACAAATAAAGAAAGAATTTGGATACAATATAGCCAAGAAAATATTGAGGCAAAAGAAGAAAATGCTGATAATCAGCATTTTCTTCTTTTGCCTCACTATTTTCCTAAGCTTTTTCTACAAAAGACGTCAAAACCAGGTCTTGTTTGGGAAAGGGTTAATGACCCATTATCCAACAGCGACCCAGATGGCAAATTAGCAAACATTTCGGACATTTTTATTTTTAAAGCTCAGCTCGTTCGACTTGGGCTACGACCTACAGCACTTTCGGGTAGGCTACATATATATGAAAGAAAAGGGGTCACCAACATCATTTTGAACATTTTTTTTTTCCATTTCTCGTGACGATTTGAAATCATATCGTTCCGGCGTTGACTTATGATTGATTGGAAGATTTTACATCCGACTTAAGCCACGTGACTTTTGGAAAACTTTCACATCGACACATCGTCCGCTTCAAGAATTCAAGAGATAAAGTGCACCATGCGCGCCTTTGAGAGGGCTATTCCCAGTTCTTACTCACCCTGCACCGACTCATATGGTTTCTTCCAACATTCAAAATGAATGCTTTCGCTTGAATGTTTGAAGAAGCCATGGAATTAGGGCAATGATCTAGAATCGGGAAATGTCCCTCTCAAAGGCGCTTACGATGTACTTTTCCCAGTTGTGGAGGGTCTAACCAGCAACAATCGAAGCCAATGGCAACGATTCCAGTAGGCTAAGGAGATTCGCCTTCGCCGTCACGGTGTTCCACTTTGAAAGCTGTTGTACAGAGTGTCCAAAAAAAACGGAACCCATTTTTGAAAGTACACTTCTCATATATCAGGCAATATTTGTCCACCAAATTTACATATGCAATAGCAACGACAGTTTTTTATTAGCAGTCAAAATTTGGTCGAAAAATAATGATTAGTTTTGAAAATATTGACATTTAAATGAATATACCCGTAAAACCATTTTAACACGATATCGATCTTTTCGTTTTGCAGCGCGCGCCTAAACTCATTGAATAAATTGACGCTATACAATTGGTTAATATATTCAATACAATACAAAAATGATTTTGAAACATTGTATTCACAATAGTGCAATTTCATTTCATCTTTTTTGCTAATAAATAAACTGTTAATGCTGCGAGCTGCGATGTAACTAAACTGAATACAAACAAAATAACCAAGTGCATCACATACTCATGAATAATAATCATAGGCACTTATTTTATTTCTGGCCAACATGCCGGTCACCGCTCAATTTAAAGTATTACGGGTTTCATTTAACCTGACACTGGCATTTATGCAAAACATGTTCATATATGACAAATAACACAAAATTCACCAAAAAGAATTAAATCATAGTCCACAGAAATGTATACTATGCAAGAAAATTAAGGCTGGACTAATTTTAGGAAGCATACCAAGCTTGTAATTTATGAAAATAAACGTTAAAACTGCGCCATGTGAAATGAATGACATGATAATTTGAAATTAATTCAAACAACCACCCTATGGACTCAATTTGAACGTACAGAACGTGTACATATTAAATTTTTAGAAAATCGGTACATACATGTACAACGGTACAGAATTCATTAGCTGACCGTTAACTAGTGCGCTTTCACGAACAAACAAGGCGCAAAAATCAATATCATGTCAGATCGGTTTTTTAGTGCCATTATTAATTTGCTTATAATTTTTGAACTGATGCATATTTTTAAGTGAAATTTGGAACACAAATGCAAAAATAATGTATCTTTAGTACTGCATTCTAAATTAGATTTTCCGCTTACGCTTTGAAATATTTGACTTTGAATTAGGGTTCCGTTTTTTTTTTTTGGGGGGGGGGGGGAGGGACACTCTGTAGACAACAAAATTCACATTTATATCAATAGAATTTGTGTACACTGTACTGCAGAAAATATTGAAGCAAAAGATGAAATTGCTTTTTATCTACAATTTCTCCTTTAGCCTCAATGTTTTACTATGGACGTCAAAACATTGTCTTTTGGGGATGGTTAATCTTTTTCCCATACGATGCAATTTTAGAACTTCCATATTTCAAAACTGCTGCTTACAACAGACTAGATGTTGATAAAGACGAGATTGATGCTGGTTATTGGCATTTTCTTCTTTTGTCTCAATGTTTTCCACTAGAAAGTAAAAAAAAAATATCTTGACTACGAAAGGGTTCAACTTGGATATAACTGTATTGCACAGAAAATATTGATGCAAAAGGAGAAATCACTGACCATCAACATGTACTTCTTTTACCTCAACGTTTTCCCAAGCCTCTTCTACTAGAGACGTCAAGGGAAATGATTACGTCAACTTATAATACATCGTCAGACAATTCAATGGCAATGAAGTTTGAGCTAAAACAGATTGCGTTTACCTTCCTGTATTGAAATATCGTCGGTGTTGTTATAAAATCGCATAACGACGGCTTGAATCAAGCCGTAGTTACGACATATTATAACAACACCACGAAATTATGTCACGATCAGCTGGAAATGTGCAAAGAAGGCAAAATTATCACTGTGGCAGAATCAGGCTCACGAACGAATCCTTTTATTAAATCTTTAAATTTCCAACATTTACATTGCTCCAATTTGAAAGCTGCTTTGAAAGCGAATGCGATTCGTGTAAAATCAAGACTTGTTTTGGGAAAATGATAAGAGTAGCTGTAGACAAAATAAATGTACTACAAATGTAAACGATCACTATTAAACGAGAATAATTGCAGTTGTTTTGATAAAGCAGTTTATAGCTCACGATAATTGACCATCCCAGCTAGGGCTGCTCTGCCAGGTCAATTGTCGTTAGCTATAACTGTAATCATTCTCGTTTAATAGTGAATCTATTATAGTATTTATTCAACGACCAAAAAAAATCATCGACAAACAAAATTAGACGTTTTTGTGAAACACGAATGCCACCGAAACGGATATTTTTCTAAATTGATTTTCATAATTAAGGGTTGATAAGGGGTAATGGATGACCTCGAGGAAGGTCATACTGTATGGAACAGATAGATATGGGCAGGTTTAAAAAATGTGACCAAAGCGTGACATTTAAATGTTAAGAATAACAGCTAATTTTACAGAATATCATCCAGATTTCTTAATTAGGGTGGCTAAAAACTATTCTAAATGGTTAAGCAGTGCCCAAATTATATTTTAAATTCATGTTCACTACATTTTAGCTAAAATTGTGTGTACAATCTTGCAAAATGACAACAAAAAAGCGTTTCACTCCTGACAGCATATATATTGCACAATATGAGAAATTGTAACCCACGAATCACTAAAAAGTAGAGTGCAGAATTCCCACAAGGTTGGTGGCTTCCTAAAAAAATTTGAGTGGTAGATTTCTGGCTGAATAGACAAAAACGGGAACACATTTTGAAAAATAAAAGTGTTTCACTCCTGACATAAAATTCAGAGGGGTATTGTATAAAACAGGCTCCACATCCTAAACCAATGAAGATAAGATAAAAAAGTATTTTTAAGATGATGATGCACATGTTGTTTTATGAATTACAAGTGCTTATTGTAGTATCCTGTCACTGTCTTTTATTTACCATAGCTTAGAAACTTGGTAAAACTGTTAAGTGTCACACAAAAACGTTTCACTCCTGACATTTTTGACATGTTTTAATGACATATCTTTTTTATTTGTGAAGCGATTTTCTTTAATCTTGGTACCCAGTATATAGACACAATAACCCATCTTTTTAGCTTCAATTGGGTTGAATATGTTTCTCTGTTAAAGCCGTGGCATGTAAAAAGTGAATGGTCACATTTTTTTTAAACTTGCCCATATCACTTCAACATGTTCAAGAAAGTTGGAGAAAATGGATGTTAAGTTTTCGGACAGAGACAAACGGACGGACACAAGTAAAACAACACCCCCCGATCTTTGGATGTGGGGGAATAAAAAGCTGACTATCATTATTTCCCTCTTCTTCATAATTGTTTTTTTGAAGTTTCTGTTACGATATTCCAAACATAATGAGATTAATGCGACGCCGGAAATATCCAGGCGACGTCGTAAACATTAGGCGGTGGAATGTTCCACCGCCGAATGTTTACGACGCTGCCCGAATAGGTTCGGATACGTTACAAACGTCAAAGACGTTACAAGGTCGCATAGTTTCGACGTCGAGTGATTCTCATTTGGACTGGACTACCATAAATGATAATGGCAATGTATTGACCCGGTCGGCACAATTCTTTCAGCCAATCAAAAACGTCGTCAGCGGACCTGCACTCATTCGGTGGAGGTGAAAGCTTCGGTCTTTTTCGTTGAAGCATAACCAACTTTCAGCATTAATATCTCGACGACTACGCCTGATTATTAAATATACGTTGGTAGTTAGAAAGTTTAAATCACATTCTTTAAAGAAAGAGTTTTGTTTATGAATTTTAACGATGGATTTTTGAAATAATCTGCCTCAAAGTTGGTATCTCGTAACGACAAGAGGACCATGATGGTCCTATATCGCTCACCTGAACCAAAATGATATGAGCAACACTTTTGTTCAATTCAATAAACATTTATGACTATAAGACTGAAAACTAACTTATAGTCAATAACTTTGTGAAAATCAAACTCATCTGAGATCTTATGGTGCCAAACATTGTGTCCAGGTTTTTCTTGATTGATAAATAATCACAGATTCTAGAGTATAAACAAGGTCGAAAACAGCCAAAGACGGTATTTTTTTCAAATTCAAGGGCACACAATTCTCGACTTTCTGATCACATCAGACTGAAAATCTACCTCATCCAAGATATTATGGTCTCCAACATAGTGTCCAAGATTTGTCTTGATTGGTCAATAATTGAAGATTCAAGATCGAAAAACAGCCAGAAACAGCTATTTTGTTAAATTCAAGGGCACATAACTCTCAACTTTCTGATCGGATCAGACTGAAAATCAAACTCATCCGACATATTATGGTCCCAAACATTGTGCCCAAGTTTTGTCTTGATTAATTGATGATTGTAGATTCTAGAGTGTAAACAAGGTCGAAAACAGCCGAAAATGATAATTTTATCAAATTCAAGGGCACATAACTCTCGTCTTTCTGGTCAGATCACACTAAAAATCAAACTCATCCGAAATCTTATCCTCTCAAACATTGTGTCCAAGATTTGTCTTGATTGGACAATAATTGAAAATTCTAGAGTATAAACAAGGTTGAAAACAGTCAAAAACGACAATTTTGTCAAATTCAAGGGCACATAACTCTCCACTTTCTTGTCTTATCCGATTGAAAATTCTAGTCATCTGAGATCTTATGATCTCTAACATTATGTCCAAGTTTTGTCTTGATTGATTGATAAATGTAGATTCTAGAGTGTAAACAATGTCGAAAACAGCCGAAAATGACAATTTTATCAAATTCAAGGGCACGTAACTCTTGTCTTTATTGTCAGATCACACTGAAAATCGAACTCATCCGAAATCTTATGGTCTCAAACATTGTGTCAAAGATTTGTCTTGATTGATTAATAAATGTAGATTCTAGAGTATAAACAATGTCGAAAACAGCCGAAAATGACAATTTTATCAAATTCAAGGGTACATAACTCTAGTCTTTTTTGTCAGATCACACTGAAAATCAAACTCATCCAAGATCTTATGGTCTCAAACATTGTGTCCAAGATTTGTCTTGATTGGTCAATAATTGTAGATTCTAGAGTGTAAACAAGGTCGAAAACAGTTAAAAACGACAATTTTGTCAAATTCAAGGGCACATAACTCTCGACTTTCTCGTCTAATCAGACTAAAAATTAAACTCACCCCAGATCTTATGGTCTCCAACATTGTGTTCAAGATTTGTCTTGATTGGTCAATAATTGTAGATTCTAGAGTGTAAACAAGGTCGAAAATGGTCGAAAACGGCAATTTTGACAAATTCAAGGGCACATAACTTTTGACTTTTTCGCCTGATCTGACTGAAAATCGAACTCATCCAAGATCCTATAGTCTCCAATATTATATCCAAGTTTTGTATTGATTGGGCAATAATTGTAGATGCTAGAGTGTAAACAAAGTTAAAAACAGCATTTTTCGTCATTCAGGGGCAGATAACTCCACACTTTCTGGTCCGATCTGGCCCATAATCGAACTCATCCGAGAACTTATGACCATACTTGTTTTGACAAAGTTTGGTCAAGATTGACTAATATTTGTGGATGCTAGAGTGTAAACACCAAATTGTGGACAGACGGACAGACGGACGGACGACGGACAAAAAGCGATCACAATAGCTCACCTTGAGCACTTTGTGCTCAGGTGAGCTAATAAAGACCGAGGTTGTACCCTCGATGAAAAAATGAAAGTGAGGCTATGACGTCATCCCGACTGATTCTATAACTTGCAGAGGGGTAGACATATATACGTTAAAGATGAAATACTGTTGTTGTTTTTTACAATTCTTTATTTCCTAATAACAGGAACATAGTTAAAACAAAGTTGTAATAATACATACATGATTAGGTGACTAACTTAATTAAACTGGATGGTTGCCCAAATACAACTTTTTACCAAGCATGCAAATGCGACCTTCAAAGGCTTCAGCTATGGCCTTGGGTCTTTGACCTTCGACCTATCTGAAAAAATGGTCCATTTTTCACAATGCTAAATTGTTGGACCATACCAAAATGTAGTTGCAATAATGTTACAGAAACCTTTTTTGATTCTGATCTGGGTTTCAAACCTATACCCATTATTAAGTTTGTGGCTACGATATCGCAGCTAACCAAAATGGTAATAATTCTATGCAGCTTGACAACAAATTGGATGGATGTATTTGACTACCAATTGGGCCTAGCCCTTTTTAGACAACAAATTTAAGACTTAACCCATTTTCAGGCACCAAAATTTTAAATCGGTTTAAAACAATGAACTGCAGACAGCAATTAAGTGTACAGCATTTTAAGAGTTTTTTTTCTCAACTGTTTAGGTAGAAAACATTGTAGAAAATGAAGAAATTGCTTGTCACAAGCAATTTCTTAATTTACAACAATGTCTTCCACAGCCATTATCTTATGGAGTGTCAAAAAGCTCATCAACCCTTTCCAAAACAAGACATGATTTTGGCGCCCTTAAGGGAAGATTAATGAAAACATTGTGACAAAAGAAGAATATGCTGATAATCATTTTCTCCTTTTGTTTCAATATTTTCTGAGCTGTTTTAAACACACACACTCTTTATGAACATGCAGTTTTTCGTATGCAGCTGCTTCTAAATTGGACTACCCTGACACCAGGTATTTTGTTGTTTGGGAATGAGTTAAATAGGAAAGGGTTAGAAAGGGTCAATAAAGCATGCGAAGACACACAAACGTCTCGGTGCACTTGTAATCACTTTTGTCTCATTGAGACTACTTAACACAAAACGTGATTCACAACAATTTGTATGGCAAAATGGAATTATTTACAATGAATAATGATAAATTAAAAATATTTTCTGGGACAAAAATGCAAGACCCATCCATATGTAAATTGACTTGATTTATTAAGGATATAGACATTCTAAATGTGTTATTTCAACTCCAAACTTTATTTTGTTGGTACTCATTTGAATCCTCTCAGAGACAATTCAAATGACTACCAACAGCTTAGGGTTTAATGAACATTTAAAATCTTACAATTTTAAAAGCCATATTCCCTTTAATTATAGCTAGCCTATGCATTGTAATTGATTGTTTCCGGAAATGCCATGATCCATTCTTTTACAATACATAAACCCAAAATACATGTATTTTCAAGTATTTAAACCACAAAATTTAAGTATTAGTAGGTTCAAACAATATTTGGGTTTTACAAGAAATCTTAAAATAACATACCCCTTTCCCAAATGACATAATTTTTGACTATTCCAATTTGAAAGGTGTTGCAGACGACTATTTTGAAGTCAATAAAGAAAGAATTGGTGTACAATATAGCACAGAAAATATTGAGACGAAAGGAGAAACTGCTGCTTATCAGCAGTTTCTTCTTTTGTCTCAATGTTTTCTCAAGCCTTTTCTAATAGGGACGTCAAAAGCAGGTCTTGTTTGGGAAAGGGATACTATAATATAGATTTTTTTAAGTCATTGACCTGGCAAATCTCTATAGTAGTTATGTCCATGAATATAATAGTTTTGTGTACTAAGCCATAAATACATGGATGAAGTATCGCTACACACCTTTTTTCTTTACATAACAATCAAGACTTTTTCTGTAGTATCTAAAGCTAGAACTGATAGCTTGTTTACATGGGTGTTAATTGCACTATAGCTTCTACACAGAATCTGTGCCGTGACTCCTTGCTATCACTGGTCATCTGATCTTGATCCAACTGCTCATCTCTACCTCATTCATTCTCCTCTCTGAAATTAGACAGAGAAATTTATAACTCGTTATGATGTATAATATACAACAGTCAAAAGTGATTAATCAAAATTCGAAGAGCTGATAACAAAGGAGTGGACTGGTGTTTTCCATTCAACTCAATAGCTAAGGTCATAATGGAAACCAGAGCTCTATTTCAAGTCTCATCTGAAAGACTTGAGTAGCAGGGAATCGCACCTGCGACCCCTGTGTTACGAGTTCATTTGGGTTTACACTGCATTTAACTTTTATTTGACGGATTTTCCCAATGAGAAACCATTCTTTATGAGTTAAAACATGGCAGCCAAAATTCTGTGAAATCTTAATTAAGGTATCCAACCCCTCAATTTCCTCAAAAGCACCACAGAGCCAGGTGCGAAATTTGAAAAGTGCAAATAATTCCTGAACTGTGTTACATTTCCATTCCAAATACAAACATAACTTATTAAGCATTTTGTATGGTTCAGAATTGTTGAATAATGCATAATTATGGGAATATTTGCCAAAAATGTTTAAAACAACCTCCCTTGCATACGAATATAGAGTAAAATAATATTTGCAAATTATATTCTTCTTGGAGCATAATATTGAAATCTGGCACTGTGAATCAACTTATGTGAAGTGTATTTACAAGCGTGTGTAATTTGGTGCATTTCGTAAGGCTAGAAAATGGTGATTTTTCCAGGGTCTGTAAACCTTAAATTCAAGTCATATTTGTGACTTTTCTTGCATAAACATACTCAAGAATGTATTAACAATACCTATTCTTTTTAGAATTCTTCCCTTTTTTACTTCTCTGCGTATTTTTCAATATTTTTCCTGAAGAATGGTTTGTGGCCAGATCTCTGTCATTTCCATTGGTTATATGTCCGTTAGGCTGTGGAGTGTTGGCTGAATTCTGATTGTTTTGGGAGTCAGGACTCTCTGGACCATCTGTTAAGAGGCAAATTGTGAATTAATCCTTTCTCTAAACAAGAGGACCATGATGGTCCTATATCGCTCACCTGAACCAAAATGATATGAGCAACATTTTTGTTCAATTCAATCAATATTTATGACTTTAAGACTGAAAACGAACTTATGATAAATAACATTGTGAAAATCAAACTCATCCGAGATGTAACGGTGCCCAACATTGTGTCCAAGTTTTGTCTTGAATGATAAATAATTGTAGATTCTAGAGTATAAACAAGGTCGAAAACCGCCGAAAACGGCATTTTATCAAATTCAAGGGCACATAACTCTCAACTTTCTGATCAGATCCAATTGAAAATCCAAGTCATCCAAGATCTTATGGTCCCCAACAATGTGTCCAAGATTTGTCTTGATTGGTCAATAATTGCAGATTCTAGAGTGTAAACAAGGTCGAAAACAGCCAAAAACGGCAGTTTTGTCAAATTCAAGGGCACGTAACTCTCGATTTTCTAATCAGATCAGACTGGAAATCAATCTGAACCGAGATCCTATTGTTCCTAACATTGTGTCCAAGTTTCGTCTTGATTGATTGATAATTGTAGATTCTAGAGTGTAAACAAGGTCGAAAACAGCCGAAAATGGCAATTTCGTCAAATTCAAGGGCACGTAACTCTGGACTTTCTGATCAGATCAGACTGAAAATCAAACTCATTCAAGATCTTATGGTCCCCAACATTATGTCCAAGTTTTGTCTTGATTGATTGATAATTGTAGATTCTAAAGTGTTAACAAGGTCAAAACCAGCCAAATTTGGCAATTTTGTCAAATTCAAGGGCACGTAACTCTGGACTTTCTGTTACGATCAAACTGAAAATCGAACTCATCCAATATCTTATGGTTCCCAACATTGTGTCCAAGTTTTGTCTTGATTTATTCATAATTGTAGATTCTAGAGTGTAAACAAGGTCAAAAATAGCCGAAAATGGCAATTTTGTCGAATTCAAGGGCACATAACTCTCATCTTTATGATCAGATCATACTGAAAACCGAACTCATCCGAGATCTTATGGTCTCCAACATTGTCTCCAAGTTTTGTATTGATTGATCAATAATTGTAGATGCTAGAGTGTAAACAAAGTCAAAAACCGCAAATTTTGACATTCAAGGGCAGATAACTCAGCACATTCTGGTCCGATCTGGCCCATAATCGAACTCATCCGAGAACTTATGACCATACTTGTTTTGACAAAGTTTGATTAAGATTGATTAATATTTGTGGATGCTAGAGCGTAAACACCAAATTGTGGACGGACAGACAGACGGACAGACGGACGGACAGACGGACGACGGACAAAAAGTGATCACAATAGCTCACCTTGAGCACTTTGTGCTCAGGTGAGCTAACAAGGACTAGAGTTTTCCCTTTTAAACTGGTTAGGGGAAATATAGAGTGAAAAGAAGAAATTGCTGATGATCAGCAATTTCTCCCTTTCCCTCAACATGTTCCTTGTTAAGGGGGAATGCTCCAGTTTCCTAATTCTTTTCCTAATAATAGAATTTATGTATATTTTGTATGTTGAAATTACATGTTATTACCAATTGAAAAATAAAATAAAAATGGAGGGTCAGCGATCTTGTTTGAATTTTGTAGGCATTCATATCACATACCCCTACATCGAAAAAATGCACAATTTCTTGCACCTGTCCAAGGTCACTAAAATGCTAATAAAATGCTGTATATTCATCGTATAGTCCCAAAAATGGATTTAAAGTAACGTCTTACATTTAATAAGAACGGAAAACCCAAAATATTTGCTATTATAAACGCGTACATGTATAAAACAGCATGCTCACGTGTTCGGTTTGATCAACGAAGCTGGGGTGTTTTATGCCAAAATTTGCATATTTTTCGAAATATTTCAAGTTCTACATAATAGAATTTGATAAAACTCCCCTATTGTATTAAGCAACACGTCCTGGTAATAATTCAAAAAGAAAATGTATAGGTCAGCGCACTTATTAGTGAATTACAGCAATTTTTATCAGCTATACATGAATAAAATGACGCAAAACAGTGGCAACTGCATACACACTTACGACTGTCTTGCTCTAAATAATCGATTTCCATCTTGAGGAAATCAGTTTCGCATAATAAATACACTTTTACCGTCGAAAATGGTAAATTTTAATGATGTGTTATATTATTGAAATTATGGTAGCGAAACATATTGGTACGAAACATTTAATTTACTATAGTAATGACCGAGTGTTCCGAAAAACTGGAGCATTCCCCCTTAATGCATACAACATTTCTGCATTTGACATGGATTGTTTTGTTGCTTGAAATTTCTCTCTTCAAACTCGAGACACCTAAAAATGCATTATTTGGGAATGGTTTAAGCACCGACTGACTGAACAAATGATAAATTTTCATTGGTTATATGTCCGTTAGGCTGTGGAGTGTTGGCTGAATTCTGATTGTTTTGGGAGTCAGGACTCTCAGGACCATCTGCAATGAGGAAATAGTAAATTAATCCTTTCACAAACAAATCTGGCTTTTGACATCTGTGGCAGAAAATCTAAAATGGCTTAAGAAAACATTGAGAGAAAAGAAGATATTGCCGATCAATGTTTTTGTATACACTGTTTGACTTGCAATATTTTGCTAGTAGATTTTGAAACCGTTCGCAAAGATAAATTCACTCGCAAAATACCGTCAAACACGATCGATGACTTGATTATATTCAAACAGGGGTAAAAAATCACAAATATGCCACAAAGGAATATGCAATTGCAGTGACATCTCATTTTCTATTTTGATTTATTTTCACTTCCCGAAAAAATATTGTTGCAGAAAAAAATCACTTGCAATTTTCATTTATGACTAGCGAATTGCCTGTACGCTAGTTGAAATTTGAGCCTGGAATACCTTTCTGAAGGTGTGTAAATTCTAATAAATACCTTTTTCTGTGAGTTGATCTGCCTGTGGGAGTCCACTGACTGCCTGTAAAGTAGATAAGAGAGGGTTTGGATGGATTTCTTACATATATTATAAAATCATTCAAAAATCTGTTTGATGATTAAATTTTGCTCTTAAACCTTTTCCTAACAAGCCCAGGTTTTTATATCTCTTATACAAAGGGCAAGGGAAAACAGACGAGAAGTTTTTCTGTGCTATATCAATATAATGTACAAATTGAATGCTCTTTGTATCACTGATTTTGTTGTCTGCAACACCTTTCAATATTGACCACACAACAATTTTGTCTTCTGGGAAAGGATTTTTTAATTTCTCACAGCTACAGATAAGACGGGTAATTTGACTTTAAAATGCAAAATTTCCTTAGAAGTGAAAAGAATTGCTCCCCAATCAGAGTGAAATAAATAGATTTAAACTCTACCTAAAATTCCTACATACTGACCCTTTTGTTGCTCAAGAAGATAAATGCTTTCGAAAACATAGTGTGAAGTGAAGAAATTGCTTGTGACAAGCAATTTCTTCATTTCCACACTGTTTTCTACCCTAGAAACCCATTTTTTAAAAATTTCATTCTCTTAAATTGTCCTCTGCAACATCTTTGAATTTGGACCAGTCTAAAATGTTAGCATCTGATAATGCGTAACCAGTAGCCCTTTCCCAAACAAGACCTGGTGTTGACGTCCCTTAATAGAAAAGACTTGGGAAAACTTTGATACAACAGAAGAAACTGCTGATGATCAGCATTCTCTCCTTTTGTCTCAATATTTTCTGTGCTCCATTTTACACAAATCCTGCCTTTATCAGCGTCCATTTTGATGTCTGCAGTGGATTTTTAATCGGAAAAGTTAAAATTTTGTAGGTTTGGGAAAGGGTTTTAAACTAAATCATGTACTTACCGCAGCCGAAGTGACTGATGACTTGGAAAACAACCTGTCTGCTTCTTTAAATTTACGATTTCTTTTGTCTGCCTTGCTGTTGGTGTTTCTGCGAACAATAAAAGTAGCAAATTAATCCTTTTCAAGTTGCAATAAAACAAGCATTACATTTTATACATGCTTTTTTTTCTACTTTTTTTTTAGATAATGGTGCCTAAATATAAGTAAATACAAAATACATGTCTAACTCTCCAGTTGGACAAGTTGATAAACTCCACACTTTTGTTGAAATCAAGCTCTTTCTCCTTTTCTCTTAGCCCATTACCGAACAACAAAATTTTAGACAGGTCAAAATTCAAACAATTTCAACTGAATACAATTTCAAACTTTTTGATATTCTTGGATAGAAAACATTGCGAGAAATGAAGAAATTTCCACAATGTTTTCCAAAGCCATTATCTTGTACAGAGTCATTGTGTTGGAATGGGTTAATATTTTCCATGTTTCTATGAATTTGCTAATTTAACCATACTGAGATACTTTATCAAATTTTGATATCTAATACCCATTTCAAATTGGAGTCAGAGAGCAGTATAGGGTCAAAAACGCCCAGTGTACAAAAAGACCCAGTCCCAAAAAGCCAGCTTTTTCAAATGACCAATGTGAAATGAGTTTGAAATTAAGAACGGGAAACAAACTTACTTTGTTGTAGTTAAATATCTATCCCATCCTCGTATAATGTTGCCATACATCTGAGTGTCCTCTAAGTAGCTGCCCTCAAATGCATAGATCTGTCTTTCTAAATTTGCTAGTGTTTCCTGAAATCAAAATAAAATCACTATTTAACCCTTTCCCAATCAAGACCTAGATTTGCCGTCCTTGAAAGATAAGGCTTGAGAAAACATTGTCAGAGGCAAAAGAAGAAAGTGCTGATAATCAGCACTTTCTACTTTTGCCTCAATATATGCTACATTATACACAAATCCAACCTTTATCTGAATGACATTTTGTCAAATTTGACAGCTTTAGACTTGGACAACCCTAATAATTTGGCGTTTGGGAAAGGGTTAACTGTCCGATACAATCGTCATACCTTCTGTGATTTCTTGGTGTTATAAAAAGTACCTAGTCCTATTTATTAACCGACATAATTTTTTTCACAGTTGGTTCTCAGACTTCCCAAATTTGTCGGTCCTTCAGATGTCACATGTCTGACATATTTTCAGTCGGACTGACTTTTTTCAGAGCTCTGTCAATCCAACTGTTGGACAGTCCTACAGGTGTCATTTTACTCATTTTAGGCCAAACCAACGAGAAATTCCGAGTTCTAGACTTTAACCCATTACCACAGGCCCTACGCCGTACACATACAGATACAGAGACCACACACTTAATTTTTTTAGGCTTGTCAAAAAAAAAAAAATTGTGCAAACAAGAATTTCAAGTGAATGAATTTATACATATTTTCTTTCTCAGTGAAAAATGTTGTGAAAAAAAAAAGAAAATACTTGTCACAAGCAACATCATTTACCATAATGTTTCCCAAAGCCTGTATCTTGTGGGTTATCAATAGGCATCATTATGTGGTAATGGGTTATCTTGTATGTTTGTCAAAATACAGTATTTGGACAGGTTAAATTTAAAAAGCTAAGCCCTGGCCCATTGACAGATATTGATAAATGCATGCTTGAATTGACGATATACATACAATATCGCTGTGACATCAACAACTGTTAGATGTCAGTTAAAATGTCTTGCACAGTCGGCACCTGAAGCTGACAAGAAATTTAAAGGGGGACGAGCTAGGCTGTCGAAAATGCAAATGGCACAATAATTCAGGGGTCTCGTTTGCCAAAATTTGGGGCCGTTATTGGGCCCCATTCCCAATGGCAAAAAGTATCTTTTTTTCCCAATTCTCTGGTGAAAATTCCCAATGAGGACCCAGAATGCCCCATGTTAAGACATCATCTTCATTTACAAACATTTTGAAGACAGTTTGAGGGTAGATTCTTAAACAAGAGTATATAAATAATACAAATGCATTTTACATCACTACAGTCTAATTTGCAGCTAAACTGAGTGACAGTATGGATACAAACTTGTTTTAGTTTTTCCCAATTTAGGTAAAATCGTCGCTATTTTTCCCAATTTCACTGGCTCCTGGCCCCAAACAAAAATTGGTAGCAAGACCCCTGTAATTACAAACCAGAAATAACGTATGAAATTACCAACCCAAACCATAAAGCTCGTGGAGTGCTAACAATGGACATAAATGATCTACCCGATCATTTATGTCCATTGTTAGCACTCCATGAGCTTTATTAAGTATTAAAATCCAAGTCAATTAATAACATGCTGGCGTCCTTGTTTTTGTTTTGTAACGGCTACATATGCCCAACCTTCAAAAATCAATTACATCAGAGATACGTCATCTGTGCTCAGCGAGATTTAACACACCGTACAACCGGCTGCGTCGAAAGTCAGCGAAGACAGATTCGGCATCTGATGTCATGTGCATGGTAGGTCAAATGAATTTACTTTTATAAATAAATGAAATGATCTTTGGTATTCTATAGTTGATAAATATGCGTATAAATGTTCAGCGCTTGTACAAAATAAACCTTTTCATGTATTCCTCGCAAATAAGGTCACAGTCATCGACACAGCCGGTTGCACAGTGTGTTAATACCCCGGAGGTGTGTCTCGTTGACCTTGTCTTGTTTTGAAGTAAAAATAGAATGTGTAAACACGCTTGTAAAGGATTGATCTGTAGCAAAGGAAAGATGGTTATTCGCCGAGATTGAGATTTTTATGCATTGCTAATTGTTTTTCCATGCACAAATATGAGTTCCCGAACAGTTCGGAAGCATAAAAAACATAGAATGAGCCCCTGTAACAGTGTAAGTTAATTTGATTTTGAGAAAGTTAAAAAAAAAATATTTGAGGAATTTGACAAGTTTTCTGAATTATCAAAACTTTCTAGTGTAAAAAATGGCTTAAATCAAATTAATCAACTTATTCAGATTGTTGTATCGTGGGTTGTGGCATTGATTACATATTTCGCTGTGACATTGGTTTGTTGACATTTTGCAGAACCCGGAAGTAATATGACGTCACGTGTCCGCCATTTGCAATCCGAAAATATAGCTTTCGTCGATTTTTACACTTCTTGGACCCATAGAACTAATCTTAGACAAATTAAACCTTTATCTTATATAGACTAAACCACAAACATACCGCGATTTCTGCTCGTCTTCGAACCAGTTCATTCAATTCGCTTCTAGTGTCGATTGATGTTCCCTTTGCGCTTGACATTTTTCCGACAGCTTTTCACTGATTGGCTCTTATTTACCGGAAGTACAAGGGAGACTATTTTCCCGCCTACAGGGTTGTACAAAAGTTATGCATGTTCATTTAGGTATCACTCCTGTCTCCCGTTCAAACATTTTTAACCCTTTCCTAAACAAGATCTGATTTTGACTTCCTCAATGAAAAGAGATTGGAAAAACATTGAGACAGAATAACAAAGAAGATAATCATCCTTTTAGCCTTTTGCCTCAATATTTTCTGAGCTTTAATAGATCTAGATCTAGATCTATTTAGCCTAGCACAAATCATATCCTTTTAGGTCTAAGGGAAGTAAATAGTTTTACATAGGCGACCGTTATAACAATTTGGCTTATAGCTCAGTCCATGAGTTTGCAGCAATGATCCGGCCTACCTTAAAGTCTAGAACATCCATTCATACACCGGAAAAAACGAATTTTAGTATGGCATGAATCCTTTTCTCTATGACCTTTGACCCCATCTTTGAGATCACCCTAACTGCGGAGCTAGTCTCAGAAGCATTTCAGAGTATAATACCCATCTTTTAAATGGCCCAGAAATTGCCAAAATGATTCAAAATCATTGATTTTTTTGCTTTTAACTTGAAAATAGAGTAGGCCTATATAATTAGTCACAAATGAATAAATCATGTTCAATTCCAGTGAAAAATATTGTCCAATCACAGGTCACCTTTACCTTAATTATGTACCGGGACCATCCCTATAGTTTTGTCACGTGTCACGATAAACATATTTACTCCCCTTAGACCTAAATTGGACAAATTACTAAATTGGGTAACTCGTACAAAAAATTGGTCAGCTCGTACCAAAAAGGAAAAAGAATACAGGAGTCAACTCGTACCCCTTTTTTAAGTTGAATATCTTTTTTTTTATTCTAATGTTCTATATCTTTTATTTATACTTTTTTTGGTAACTTCGACATAACCTTTGTTATCCAAAATACTTATAGAATTATTTTGTTAACATTTTCAATGTTAGAAAACATCAGTGTAAACCTTAATTAGATCCAAGTGTTGTCCGAATGAAAAAAAAACGTAGTATCGTACTCTCACCATTTAAATATGATATGATAAAGCATTTAAGAAAAATGAGAAAATTGAGTATGTCATAATTTTCCTTTTATGTTTTGCAGGTGTCTTCGACAAGAAATGGAGATTGATATTGTTGGTGGGTGCGTCTTGCGGATGAAAAAATCAACAAAACTGTATTTAAAAAACAATGTCTGTACTTATTAGAATTTCAAATGTTTAATTATCTAATCATTAAAAAGAGTCGACAAAACATGACTACACAAACATATTTTTCAACACTGGTTTATAGATATGCTTAACCCTTTAGGGATTTCAAAATTGAATGCTGATGATGACGAAATTGACATGAATGTGAATAGTAGGCCTATACATGTGTACAGTATAGCACAGAGATCATTTAGACAAAATGAGAAAATGCTTGCTATCAACATTTTATTATTAGCTGGCGTAACTAGCCGAAAATAAATTGTACGCAAAACGTATGCCTAATGTACCAGGGGAGGTTTGATGGCGGGCTCCATACTGCTGGGGTGGGTCTTGCAGGCATCTCCCAGAACATTTTGAAAATTTTATGTAGATGATTACGAAACACATACCAAATGCCCACATGGAGTCACGAATGACCATGACCATGGTCATTCGTGGCTCCTGGTGGGAATTTGGTAATGTATTTCAATGGCGATTCAGGTGTTTATTTCACGGGAAACAAACACAAAATCCACATTTTCTATTTTCCCCCTTTTTTGCGATGTGAGCGCAATTGCGTTTTTGCGTACGGGTTGCTACGCCTATGTTATTGTCAAGACTTGTCTAGCATTCTCGTGTAACGCCCATCAATGGATCTCCTGATATGTGATACTTGACAAGGGCGGATCCGAGATTTTTTTTCCAGGGGGAGGGAGATTCCAAGCCCAAATGATGGCTTAAAATGTGATAAATATAGTTGCTTTTCAATGAAAACCTCGTAACTGCATCTTGCAGTTACGAGGTTTTCGTTGAAAAGCAGCGGTATGTAACATTACTCTGAAGTAATATGGTCAAAATTTAATTTTTCGGCCAATACCGGGGGGGAGGGGTCCGGACCCCCACCCCCTAGATCTGCCCTTAGATCTTCTGCTACTTGATACCAGAAGTTATTGTCCAGCACTCTTAGTCGTTTAGTAACACAGATTCTACTGTGGCAAAGAAGAAGCTTA
This sequence comes from Fragum sueziense, assembly GCA_963680895.1. Lineage (NCBI taxonomy): Eukaryota > Metazoa > Mollusca > Bivalvia > Cardiida > Cardiidae > Fragum > Fragum sueziense. Next base: position 55,159,621 of record OY804595.1, read on the forward strand.
GCTTAAAGTGACATTTCACAATTATTTTTTTCATAAATTTTACTTTCATACTATCTGAAAGAGCAACTTTTCTTATGGAAATTCTGAAAATTTCAAGTCAAAATATTGAACCGTCTAGGAGAAATATATATTTTTGTGCTAAATTTAGACAAATTGCTGTGGACAACAGTTCAGATTTATACAGAATTTGTCATTTCTGTCTCAAATTTAAAGGCGCTTTCTTCGCTTGTAAATAACAACTTCAAAAGACTGATAGCATTTCTACGCATTAGAATAAACAAAATTTGCATCAAGACATACTTTTAAAAAATGAAATAAATGTGAAATGTCACTTTAATCTAACGAGGTATTTGTGAGTCGCCTACATTGGGAGATGTCGAATATACATGTAGATGACCAGTCAATTGGATATAAAACATTGTATAAAAACACAATATTGGTTTTAACAATAATAGAATGCACTGCCTTAAGATATACGTGACATAATTGTTAAATCATCCAATGTACAATTATAATAATTCAAAGATTCGTGTGTTTCTAATAGGGATAGATTTTATCCAGTAAAACATGACGCAAATTCGGACGAACAAACAGTATTTCGTAGGTGTTGTTATAAAATCTCGTAACTACGGCTTGAATCAAGCCGTAGTTACGAGATTTTATAACAAAACCGACGGATTATCAAAACATAACGATTAACTAAATCTATTTTTAGAACAAAATTCATTGCTATTGGAGATTAAAAGTTGGACTTGTCCCTTTAATAATATTTTCTTTCCGTCGGTGTCCTTCTCTGTACACTTACCACATAAAGTAACGCAACATTTTCAAATTTCAATAATTTTGTTTTTAACAAACCAGGATCAAAAATGGTACTTTCTATAGTTCGCAAGGAAGGATTATGATTGAAATTTTAAATGAAATATTTCAATTTCCAACGAACAAGCTAGAATTACGTCCCTTTATCATTTTACCTTAAACACGTCTTAACGTCTTGCAAGTTAAGAAACGATCCTAAAAGATAGTTTTACTGATAGTGTGCTGTCAGTTACAAAGTAAAAACACAAAAGAATGTCACTGTGCGCACTAAGCGTCATGTCATAACTTCCGGAAAACAGCCGTCGACATATCACTTGAATTTGGGTTCTGAAAAATTCAATTGGCAGGGACTTAAAAGCTTGGCGTCAAAATTTTCTTCAATTTCAAGGTTGTGGTACCATTTTATAGCAAATGCCAAAGTGCAGGATCGATCCAGATCATCGACTGGGCCAGTTACAATCAGTCGGTAGGGTATTAGCCAAAGAGCTCTGAACATTGGAACAAATTCCTAATAGCAGCAGATTCCACATAAATGAACATTGGCAGACATGGATAAGCCACCGCAAATGAATTATTCAACCAGAAGCAAACCGTTTTATATCTGTTATTGACTATATTTTGGGATAATTTTCGCCATTTAAGACAAATTATCCATCCAAAGACGGTCTGATTCAGTTTAAGAGTCGCAGGTCTGTGCTTCGGATGTTTGCATAAAGTCATGGAATTCACCGAAACGTCCAGGCAGGCGGGCTGGGACAAACAAATGAAATGCCAAAGGCAATACTCATAAGTACGTTGACAATGTGTTGCGCCCTGTTGTCCCTGATATTATGTAGGACGAGTCAATGGCATGTTGAAAAAGGATGGCGCCCCAGCAAACACTGTTGCTTTCGCACGACGGTTGTGCAGCAAAACAAGGTTACTGCCCTTATTCGAGAACACGTCTGCTATCGAACACTTTTGGGATTGTCTGAAAAGGTGCGTTCGTGGTAGACTTAATCCCCCAACAAACCTATTTTGCGAACGAAGAATCCTTCAGGATGAGTGAACTAAGTTTCTTTAACACCAAACCGCTCCAAAAATGGTGTCGATGTGACGAACATGTCATTTTTTTTAATGAAAACAAGGGATGATTATAGCAACGAAATTCTTTGTGACTTTGTGAATTTACACCGGGTGTCTTTGGGTTGAAATTTCTGTCTTTAAATGTCTTATCATACTTATGATGTTTCGTTTACCGTTTGATGAAGTGTTACATATGATGTCAAAACAAAAATATCCTTAAATTTATTAACAAGTTTTCAGATATTTGTTATTGAATGAGTGTTGCGTTACTTTATGTGGTCAGTATATAATAAATTCACTATTAAACGAAAATGATGAAAGTTGTAATTGGTTATCAAAACAACTGAAATCATTCCCCTTTAAATTGTGAATCTATTATAGCTCACGATAAATGACCTGGCAGAACATCTCTAGCTATTAACCGGGGATTCTCTGCCGGCTCATTTATCGTGATCTATACATTGTATGTACTAGTATTCTGCAATCTTGAATTATAAAAGAAGACAATAATCCTCACTTCTGAAAAAAAGATAACTGTTAATCTCATGGGCGTATCTAGAAGGGGGTCGGGCGGAGGGTCCGGACCCCCCCCCCCTGACATTGGCCGAAAATTAAATTTTGACTATACATTTAGTGTAACGTTTCATATTTTCTATATTTTAAGCAATAATTTTGGCTTAGACCCCCTTGGAAAAAAATCTTGGACTTGGACCCCCCCCCCCCCCCCCAGGGAAAAAATCCTGGATCCGCCCTAGAATCTAAAGTGTAACATTTAATGCACCTTCAAAAGTTTATACATTGTATATATTTCGGGAAAATCCATAACCGTGTTAAAAAAGGTACGAATTGACTCCTGCTTTTCCCCCTTTTTTTGGTACGAGTTGACCAAATTTTGGTACGAAATGACAAACATTCTGTACGAGTTGACTTCGGTACGAGCTATCTTGCTACCTTTGTTACCTTTGCTACTTCATCAGTTTTCAAATAGGGAACGATTTTATCCCGTAAACCGTGACGTAATTTCGGACAAACAAATGGTATTTCGTGGGTGTTGTTAATAAATCTCGTAACTACGGCTTGACTCAAGCCGTAGTTACGAGATTTTATAACAACACCGACGGGTTATGAAAACATAACGGTAAACTTAGTCTATTTTTAACACAAAATCCATTGCCATTGGAAACGTAAAAAAATTCTACTTTCAGGAATTGGGTTTAAAAGCGTCCACTTTGACATAGATCTGGTTATAATTTATAAAGGTATATGATATATAAAAAAAAAAAGAAAGAAAAAGTTTGAGTTTATTGGGGTTTTACGCCGTTTTCAACTACCAGGGTCATATCGCGGCGGCTGGAGCACCTACCTATGGATTCCTGTTGTTTCTCAAACCAGTACTACCGCAACACCCTTACCGAGCCTCCAGCTGCTCGCCCACTTTGGTTAACGATTTCAAACCCATTTGTCAGAAAGGGTATTAGCCGCGGCCGGGTATCGAACCTGGGACCTCTCGAATGAGTTTCAGATGCGCTACCAACTGCGCTAAGGCCGCGGCCTAGAAAGAAAAAGAAAGAAATAAATATCTGTACAGTGTGCAAACTCATGGAACACATAGTTGCGTCCACTCTTGTAAGTTTCCTGGACAGAACTAACATTTTTTATGTAACTTGGCTACACGAACTTCCATGGTAGGCTCGTAACAGACTAAATAAGACAAGTCGAAAAAGGACATTTTTAATAAAAAGAAAACGTCGTAAAAAGCATTTTTCCAGACAATGCGCCAATTTAACTGATGGGCGGCGCCGAAAAAACCGCCGCCACCGTACAAGACAAGATACAACAAAGTTTATATACATCAGCAAACGCGGAGGCGGAGGAACGGGAGGAGGAGGAAAATGAAACAGTTCTGAATAGCGTGTTGATAGTTAGTAAATAAATGGCGAAGTGAGAGAGGAGATCTGCGATTGGCTTAACATGTCACGTGATCCCGGATCTACTCTCTCATTGGCTGACGTACCCTGCCAAAACCTAAATAGTTCGCGTTTGATTCGTATCTGCCGGATTTAACCGAACAAACCCGAAACCTCCGCCTAGTGTTCCATAATTTTTAGATTGGGCTATTTATAGCCCAATCTATTAAAACCAGTTTTTCACTCCAGACATCACTCCAGACACTACGTTCTAAACCTAACCCGCTGAGCTATGTGTTCAAGCCAAACTATGTTATTTCAAACACCACAGAAACATCCTTTATCAGTCAATATCTTCAAAGTTTTTCATCTCTTTCACTTTTGCGACAAATAAGGAGAGGGTTAATAATAACATTTGATGAAATTTTCCCTTAAATTAAATACCTATTAGTATTTTCAGCGTTTTTACAATCTTATCCGTTGAGTAAAGAGCTTGAAAGCAAAATAGTGTAACTCTCAGATAAATTCCATATAGTTAAAATATTACTGCTCTGACTTTCAATGGTCGTTTCCTAGTGAATGCATTGCCAGGTGTTTAACTGGGTCACTGCTTGACACTGCCGCTGTGTGTATTTATACCCTTAGCCCATTCACTAGATACAATGTGTGCGCTTTACCCATTCCTATATTCTGACACCTTTAGGTTCCCATGAAATATTATGTGTTTGGAAAACATGGTAGAAAATGAAGACATGGTTGTGAAAAGCTAGTTCTTCATTTCCCACAATATTTTCTTCTCAGAAAGACCAAACAAAGTAACGATTTATTTGCTTGAAATTGGGTTAAGGATTTATTCTGCATTGATTGCTTTCTCTTTATTGTTTTTTTAACTCAGTGTGTTAAAGGCTCTTCCAAACGACAATATCTTAGAGTGGTTCAAATTAGAAAGAGTTGCAGACGACGAAACGGGTGACGATAAAGATGAAATCATGTTATGTACAATGAAGCACAGAAAACATTGGGACAAAGGAGAAATTTCCGGTTATCTTTGTATGTTTCATATTATTTGCTTCACAACAATGTCTTGTTTGGAAAAGGACGAATGGTTCGAGGCTATAGAGTGTAAACACTGTGATTTTAAATTATGTTTATCAAAGTAAAATCATCGTCTTAAATTTGCCGTTTTGTAAAATTTTAACATTTTTACCACATATACTGTTCTTAGACTGATCATTTGATCCAATGAACAAGTGCATTCTATTTAATCGAAATATGTTTGCAGACCGAGTTGCAGATCAGAGATCAGTTAGGCTAAGCCTCTATAATGGGTCCGTACTTGGTATTATTCTGATTAGCTAAGAATAAGAATATGCCTAATTCAACATGTTGATTTAATGTAAAATCCGGTAAAGTGTAACATTTCCTTTTCCCAAACAGCCTCACCTTTTGGATTCACCTAGAGGGTGTACATTCAACTTGTTTTTATCACCTATGCACGTTTGCCTACACATTGATTAACCATTTTCCAAACGATGACGCCTTTTTACTCGCTTCATAGAAAATGCTTAAAAAACCATCGAATAGAGAATGGGGCAATTTTGCAAATCAGCATATTGTCCTTTTGTCACAATATCAATTTCTCAGTGATGCCCAATCTACAGTGCTGACAGCACTTTGATTTTTTATGTTTGCATTATGTACTAGTAACTTGGCTACACGGACTTCCATGGTAGGCTCGTAACAGACTAAATAAGACAAAGTTTGTCGAAAAAGGACATTTTTAATAATAAAAAAAAAACGTCGTAAAAAGCATTTTTCCAGATAATGCGCCAATTTAACTGATGGGCGGCGCCGAAAAAACCGCCACAAGTGAAATATACGAGTTCTAGATATCGACGCTTTTCAACGAAAACCTCGTAACTGCAGCTTGTCTTAAGCTGCAGTTTCGAGGTTTTCGTTGAAAAGCAGCGACATCTTTGTTTTAGGAAGAAAGATCCATAGAGATATAGCTTCTTACAAGATCCACAAAGACGCGGTGGATAATCATGTGACTCAGAATTTCAGAAAATCGTCAATACCTTTGTTTAGAGATCTTGACCTTTGAAGCAGTGAATGTGAGAAAATGCCAGGAATAAAGTGGGCATAGTTAAGTACACTTTTGAAAAATCAACTGATAGAAATAAAATCTATCAAAATTTTGGTTGATCTTCAATTACCTTTTTATCAGCTGATTTTTTTTTTAAAATCACCACGTCCACCTAATGCGTGACGTCTATCCACCTTCTCTGCTATAAAACCGAATTCAAGTTGGCCCCATTTTAACAAAATTATTGAAGATTTTCTGCAATTGTTGTATTTTAAAAGTGATTATCCACATTGAGAGATACAGCTTCTTATATTAAAGGTAGTCTACTATACCCTTAATGAGATTCGCGCGGCGTTGTAAATATTCGGCGGTGGAACGTTCCACCGACGAATGTTTACGGCGTCGCCCGAATTAGTTCGTTCGGATACGCAACGAATGTTTAAGGTATTCGCACACTAATGAACGTCAAAAATCATCGGCAAATGTCGACATATGTCGACATTTTCCGTATTTTCTTTCAAATATTTTTTCCAAAGAAATTATTTGTGTCAGTATAATTAAATCCATTTGTTCCAATATTTTAGAGTTTTAAAGATAAAAAGTTGAAAAAATAACCCCTTACTGCATTTATCTTGAAACAAAAGTTACAGTAAAGGATTTGTTTTGATGACGTCATAACGTCGCCGCCAAAAAATACGACGTCGTTCAGTGCGCGAAAAGCCCATTTTTCATATCGGTGTGATAAATCTTAAATTTGTCATAAAATCTTAAAATTGTGGTCAAATTCCCTTATTTTTTCAGAAAAGGTGTCTCTTTGTATGTAGATTGAAAAAATAAAGTGATCCACCCCGTAGAATTTTATGCCCATTAGTGTGTGAATACCTTAAACGACGTTGCACGAAAGATTCCGACGTCTCATGAATTTTATATGCTTCGATTTTCCGTGTGAACAAATACGTCATCGTCACGCCTCACTGGTCTAAAAATAGATTGGGAATCCCTTATCGTACAAATATGGATGTGAATCTCGTGAAGATTTTCCACCTTCAACTTACCGGAGATAACATTCTAAGAGCTTGATTGCTGTAATCATTTGTTGAGAAACATTCTAATTCCGAGTTGAGAAGGTTGCTGCACTGTGGTGTACTTTTTAAGATCGGTATATTCTGATTTTTTTCGGGAGAAAGGGCGGAGCCTAGTAAACGGTTATTACATTGAAGATTGAGGAGAAACAGCGTTTTCAATTAGCGGTAAATCGTCGGTGTTATTGCAAATTATTGTAACTGCAGCTTGAATCAAACTGTATTTACGAGGTTTTTTAATAACACGTTTTACAATCGCACAGTCTTTCAATTTCGAAATGTTTTCATGCTCGTGTCGCACGTTTTTCCCTTATGTTAACCAAGGTATCGAGAAGTAAACTCGTCGAATAACCTTTTGGCTTAGCCACACCCTTTCAGGTGAATAAAAACGCAATATAACTATGAAATAAGCAGTTGACAAGTAATGTTTACACATACGGACATGTCCTGACTTCACCGTGCCGCTCGTGCGTACTCGCTTACCCTTTCCAAAACGACATAATGTCATGTTGGGCTAAATTGAAAAAAAAAAAGTCTACAGACGACAAAACGGATGTGAATATCTTTAGTGTTTTATCTCGGAGAAAATATTGAGGCAAAAGAAGGATGATCATCAATATCCAAAGAAGTTATTCACACCCATTTTGTCTGCTGTGCATGCCTTTTCGATTTTGTCGATCATCATTTTCTTCTTTTGCCTCAATGTTTTCCCAAGAATTTTCTGTTGGGGACGTCAAAACCGGTCTTGTTTGGGAAAGGGTTAATATAGAAAAAACTAGAATTTGTCGCTGAATGTGATTTGATACCCCATAGGCTTTCACTACAACAATGGGCAATCTAACTCACAAAATAAGCAAGATAGAGTTATGTTCCTTGTACGTTGCACTTCTCCTTGGTGAGATCTATCTACCAGAGAAGTTTCATGATCATAGCTACTTTACTTTAAGACTTTTCGATGTTTTTTCTGGTTAAGCTGCTGAGGAATCTCAAGAAAAAACGTTTGTCATTTCTGGTCGGTCTCCGTATCTGGAAGCAATGTTGTATGTTGCATATGCGCAATGTTTCGTAGTTTTAGTTCCCGCTTGCATTATCTATGATCGACTAATATCGCGCTTGAAAATAATATTTTTTTGCTAACACGGTTACGAAAAATTGTCCATTGACCGATAAACAAAATATAAGACTGGTACCCGGCAAACGTTGCTGGGGTATTCCCATCGGAAATCTATTTTTAGCACACGAACGCGGGAAAACTGTTCGCTATTAGAGCTAGGTCAGCCTAGGTGAAATACCTTAAATAATGTTTGTTGATGATATTGCCAGTAAACAAGGGTAGACAGAACGACCTGCACCGAATTTACCAGCATTTCTAAAATTGATTGTCTCAAGTAAAACTACAAGCCATCTGATTGGACGAGACGCGTGTCTCGGTCAATCAGATGGATTGTTGTGTAATTCTAAACCACCCCTGCTCCTTTTATATTCTAGTAATGCCTTTTGGCATGGTATAGTCGGTAATATTGACCTGAACCCGATGAAAATGCATTGAGTAATTGTGACAGAATAATCAGTACTCAACCAAAGTGTTTAATCACGTGACTCAGAATTTCCGATAATTTCCAATATCTTTTTTAATACTTGACCAATTTGAATTCGATTTGAAGCAAAGAAAAAAGAAAAATGCCAGAAATAAGCTGGACGTGTTGTTTTTTGAAAAATCAACTGATAAAAAAGTTATTGAAGATAAACCAAAATTTTGGTTTATCTTCAATAACTTTTTTTATCAGTTGATTTTTCAAAAATCAACCACGTCCATCTAATGCGTGACGTCTGTCCACATTCTCTGCTTTAAACCGAATTGTAATCGGTACAGTATTTACAAAATTATTGAAGATTTTCTGAAAATATTGTATCACGTGATTATCCACCGTGTCAACAGCAATCCTCACTGTCGAGAAGAGTCGATAGTTCTCATAAGCATTATGACTTTGTATTCTGCACATGCTTCTCGTGTAAACATATATTGGAGAGTGATTATTTCGCATTACAATTACTCATTACATATTCCACAGGTTCAGGTCAATATTTACGGACTAGGCTATAACGCACGAGAAGTTGATGTACAAACTTCATGCGTAGGCCTATAACCTATATAGTGTACAAGGTCCTGTCCTCTCAAGGATCCGAGCATTTCGTGGCGGTCGGACACAGACATTAGTAGGGTACTAGAAGGGGAGAGCTCGGATACTATACCAGTGACCTCTGGGTCGCACTTGATTCGAATTACTCCATCCACTCCGTGTTGAGAGTGAACTGTGCAGTCCAATCAAGTGTTTTGGAGTATAAAACAGATGATTATTGCATTTAATAATAATTTCCCTATCGCAAAATCGCCAACGAACATGTCAAAGATGTTTGTTTAGTTTCTTCAGTAAATTCTGATGTCTTTTCAGTTGTAATTTTGTCTTTCATGTCCGTTAAATTGATTGATAGAACATTATACCAAACTATTTCTGTTTTTATCGTCTATCAGAAACCCAATCTCCTTCGTAGTTATCTCCCCGAATTTGGATTGGTGAGATCTCTGCCGGCACAGCTTGAGTTACCAAGATTTCAGGTAATTGATTTTTTTTATTTTGATTTTTTGAAAAAAGTAAACATGCTTTAAGTGATGTTTTAAGAATATGAGGTGTCAGATATGAATCCAAATGAAAAATATATAATTGGATTTAAAAAATGATTTCAGAAATATAAGTAAATTTCCGCCATCTTTACGATATCACGTGACATTCACCATAGTCACGTGATTTATATGCCTGCAGTGATAATGTAAGGCATTGTAGCTGTGTGGAGTTTGGCTCGGTAGGTGGAGTACTCTGGGTAGTCTGGCTTACCTGCCCCTAATACTGCATTATTGGGTCAGGCACACATCATTCATGGATGCGCCCACTGGGCTGATATTTTACCAAAAGTAAAGAACAAAGTTCTTTATTTTTGTGAGCAGGGAAGGGTCATTAGAAGAGTAGATAGGTTTCGGTATATTTTTAACTCTAGCAATAAAAGTTTTACATGACCGCAACGCTTACCCGAATAAAACGGTTTTAAATTATGTACATGAAAACTATATGAACGCAATTTGGATTCATTTCTTATCAGTAGTCCGATTAGCTCAGTGGTTAGAGCGTCTGCCTTGTGTTCTAGAGGTCCCTGGTTCGAATCCAAAGAGTGAAACATATTTTAGCCACACCCCTTTTCTTTTTACATTTTTCATACCAAATGGTTCTACAGATTTCAAAGACGTAATAAAAACACAATTACCAATTATGTTTTAATTGCATCTTAATGATTTCTAGAATAGTTTGGTTTGAGAAAATGTATTAAAACAAGAAGTAGACGAAAAACATTTGCCCAACGCGGGATTCGATCCCTGGACCTCTGGAGTCAATATCAGACGCTCTACCACTGAGCTAATCGGACTGCTGGTCAATATGCTTCCAAATTGCCTTCATATAGTTTTCATGTACATAATTTAAAACCGTATAATCTCGGGTTAGCGTTGAGGTCATGTAAAACTTTTATTGTTAGTATTAAAAATATACCAAAACCTATCTACTCTTCTAATGACCCTTCCCTGCTCACAAAATTAAAGAACTTTGCTCTTTATCTTTGTAATTAAATTATACCACTGGAGGCGGTCATGTTTAGTGAGTGCCTGACGTACTAAAATACATAGTACGACAGGGAACCAGACTATACTCTGGGTAGATCAGAGGATTTTCGGCACTTGATTGGGTTTTGGAGTGAAAAGAGTACTCCGAGTAAAACGGAGTGGCCCAATCAAGTCCACTCCTGAGGTCCACAAGGGATTGACCCTCGTCCCGGTCCTGCTTCTAGTATAGGCCTATATTCTATGACTTACAATACATCATAACCACGGTGGATAATCACGTGATACAATATTTTCTGAAAATCTTCAATAACTTTGTAAATACTGGACCGATTTGAATTCGGTTTGAAGCAGAGAATGTGGACAGACGTCACGCATTAGATGGACGTGGTTGATTTTTGAAAATTCAACTGAAAAAAAGTTATTGAAGATAAACCAAAATTTTGGTTTATCTTCAATAACTTTTTATCAGTTGATTTTTTTAAAAAAATCAAAACGTCCAGCTTATTCCTGGCATTTTCCCACCTGCTCTGCTTCAAACCGAATTCAAATTGGCCAAGTATTAAAAAAGATATTGAAGATTATCGGAAAATCTGAGTCACGTGATTATACACCGTGATAACGTCACAATCGGTTGGTTTAAACATATATTATTGCCTTGCCAAAATACATTTTATTTTATATAATATACATACATTAGATATAAGATAATTACAATAAAGATTAAAGGGTCTGGCAACAAGTTGTCACATCTTAGATTCGGCCAGTTTCTCAATTTGATTGAAAATGTAAGTCAATCTTCGAAATACAGAAATAAGACTGGAATAATTGAAGACAGTTGTGTTCCAGTTATGGAGAGGATACTGTAATTAGACATTAAAATCAAAGTAAGGTATAGTCGGTTATAACTGTAGACTTGTATACAAATACTAAAAAACAAATACATAGTTTTAACATTTACCAAACCATTTATCGTGAGGTACAAGAGAGAATTAATGCCCTAACTCGTTTATTCTCAAAAGAGAAAGTGTTTGTGTTGGGCCATTTATCAACAATAACAGGTAAAGTGTTTGTATACAACTCTACTTTTATAGCCGATGAGTTACAACATAATTACGTTCTAAAAAACACACAAAAACAACAACAGAGAATTGGATTGGTTGTTAGAAAAACAAGAAAGAAATATGTAAAATGTCATTATGAAAAACGCCACAATTAAGTGAGGCCATTTTCTTGCAACAAAATAAAATTGCAAAATCGGAAATTGTAATCTACATTTTCATGTAGGCCTTTTTCAACATTTAAAGGGACATTTCATCCTCATTTCAACTTTTTAAAGTATGTCTTGATGCCAAGATTGGTTATTCCAATGAGTATAAATGCTATCAGTTTTTTATGGAAACGTATATGGTACACCCTGATGATGTCATTGGATGCGAAGATGTGTGCTTATAGGACGACATGATCACACCAAGTTGTCATAAAATTTAAAGAATAATATGATAATTTGATCATGGCGTATTAACAGAACACGATTTGTTGTCTTAATCTGATCATTACTGAATAACAGAACTCGACTTGTCGTCTTAAAATAAAACGACATAACTACATAATAACGTATTTTGTAAAAACTGCTATGTTGACTATGCTCGTTGTTTATGGCTTTATGACTTGCTATAGGTCGAGATGTCGGATTTAACTGCCTTGTCATTTTTTGTTTTAGACGACAAGTACAGATCATGACAATATATTCATGTCATTGAAAACTGACATTATCATATTAGGTGTTAGTTCCCATGTCGACTTATCAAATTATGTTGACTTTTGTCGTTCGACACACTGGCATATATACTGAACAAAAGTGAAAACGCTACACTGCAAGATTTCTTTTTTCTGGAAAAGTATCGTATTAATAGCATAAATTATATGTTAACGTTATTTCCCAGGCTTTCAGCAATCGTTTAGTCGAAATTTCATTGCCTTGTCTCCTTTAATGTCAGAGTTACAGCCCTTAATGTGTTTAGAGCAAATTTCATCAAATGCCGCATATGCGCATGCGCAGAAAACTCTTCATTATTTTTTTCGAAATTGGTCATGCCCAGGTTGCAAAAAAAAAAAAAAAAAACACTTAAAATCTCACTTATTTCTTGTCGCAAACTCTTAAATCAAGGTCTAATCTGTCGATTTTGCGAATTACCTCCCTTTTACATAAACAAATAGGGAATTTAAAATGTTTGTTATTCACAAATTTATCACGGTTTTCGATTGGGTTTTTTTGCAACGTCATGCAGGTCTTACAGAAGATTTTTGAACCCTTTCTTCGACTAGGTTTGGGTCCCAGATGTCCATGCAATAGCGATTTGAATTTCCTATGGGGATTGCATTGTAAAATTTTCAAGCCTTGGATCATGATGAAAATCCTGCTTTTCAAACACCATTTTTTAAACGCTGAAACACTTTTATGCAAGCTTCTTTACATTTCCTGACTGGTAATTTGTCAGACTACCATTCCGTGCAGTCCGGCATGGTTTGCATTCTTCTGCTTGGATTTCCTGAAGGTTGAAATTGTGTTAAATTTGCGTTCAAATTGTACACCTGAAAAACGGACCCCTGTCAAAGTGTCCGTATTTCATCCTCGTAATTAAAATCCACAAAACTTTTAGTCTTTGGTTTAGCCAAGTGCATGAACAATGCGTTACACTTTCATTTGATTTTTTTACTTGTTGTATGTAGACGAAATATGACAAGCAAAGTAGGTGTAGCGTTTTCACTTTTGCTCAGTATATGTATTGACCAAAACATCACAAATTCTCACACAGCCATATCCACAACAGCCCAGAGAAAGTTTACCCAGTCCCGAACAATTAATATTGGCCAAAAGTGGGTTGGATGCCCAAAGATAACCCAGTTTCAAACGCTGACATGTACCTACCAGGGATGTATATCAGACATGGCTATATTACCACCGATCCATACAGGTTCAGACATCGATATCATCTTACCGACACAGGAAGGCATCGTAGTCCCCCACACAGACATGTACAGTTATAAACCATATTCCGCACATCACTAGCCCAGGGGACACTCAAATCCCCCACGTGGTTATCTCCCAATAGGCTCAAGATGTGCACCCTAGTTCCAAGGAGGAACCCTAGTCCCACACAGTCATTCTTCCATAGGCACAGGATGACACACTTGTCTACCACAGTAGTATCCCCTTATCTCACAAGAAAGCAGTCTGGCATACCACACTCATATCTACAAGTACACAAGAAAGCACACAAGTAGTCACAATTCTATTCCCATAGACCTGGCGACACACCGCACTTCTCCACACACTCATAGCTATACTGGTGCAAGGAGGTACCGTAGTCCCACACAATCATATCTGAATAGGCTCACCAATATCCGAACACATCATCCACACGGATATATTTTCACTGGACAAGGGAGGTGTACACACACAATGATGAGCTCACTAGCCAAGGTAAGCTCTGATTCCATGTACAGGCATTTCGCCACCAGCCCAGGAAGGCACCCTATGATTTCCAACAGAGTCAGATTACAGTAGGCACAGAAAATCAGTTCAAAATTAACTGACAAAGTAAAGGCATACTAGTCTTCTACAGTCATAGTCCTTGTCGTAGTACATTTTATATTATACTGAATGGGTCTGGAATACATAGTTCGCTGGCCTTGTACAACATGTCTATTTCTGGGATAGTGATATCTCATTAGGCTGCCTAGGACATCTCAGAATTTGGTCATTGGATACTTGCTAATGTTCATGAATGGTGTGTCCAGAGAAATAAATATACGTTCCTGTGTATCTGTGTGGGGGACTAAGATGCCTCCATGTGCCGGTAAGATGTCGATGTGGAGCACGGCATACAGTTTTGCCAGACGGTAAGTATCCTACTGTGGTACGAAACAGTATACACAGCAGCTTTTTGTCGTCGTAGGTTATGACGCAAAGCTGATATTAAATGTTCCAGTAGTGGAAATATACTGAGAGGCAAAAGAAAGTATACACTTTTTGATTTTCGATATCTCTCTTCATTTCCATCATATCGACTCAAAATTGTGCACTATTTATTCCTACTCATAGACCAATAATGCAGTCTTGTTAAATTTTACCTGAAATTGCTTGACAACCTTTACTCTTGCTACATGCCGATCTTGCAAATTTTGCACGTGCGACTTATTGGAGCATTAAACATTGCTGTTAATCCTTATTGGAATTCTTTATCAATTATCACAACAAATCACAACGTAAAATTTTCTCTAACATCATAACACAATTCTCAGTGGCTGGTAGAAAACGATAAACATACCCATTTTTGCCATTAAGACCCATTTTTCTATGACGCAGCGTAATACGAAAGAAACGTGACACAATATACACTTATTCAGGTAGCATAGGAACATCCTGTGCAAATTTTATCAAAATCCGTCTATAAATTTAGAAGGAGTTATGTCAGATAACTTGTTTGCATCAAGCCCCCTTTTGCCATGACGCATCATGATATGGAAAGCACTAACAATATACGCATGGTTCTAGGTAACTAGGCTCTTTCTGCGAACATTTTATCCAAATCCGTTCATAAATGTAGGATTTGTGTAAACTTGAATTATTGTGTTAATTTATTTCTTAAATCCCCTTTTTCGATGCCGCTGTATGATAGGAAAAAACCTTCGCAATGGAAGGGATGATAGTGGACGGGTAGGCGAAGAAGTGTAATAAAACAAACGACCTTTTATCAGTGGCGTTTAGAAATCGTAATAATCTATACATTGTTTTCTTAGAATACGTGGAAGAACTAGGGTGTATACTTATTTTTGCCTCTCAGTATATATATTCCAGATGCTTGATTACCACGTGAATGCGACTTGTTTCTTTTTGACTAAAATATTGATGTAGGAAAGAAATAAAGGATTTTTGTCAGCATGCCTACTAAAACTAGATAAGTCAGGGAAGATCGATGTACAAATTATGTGGATAAGATGACAAAGCATACGTCGACATGACATATTTTAAAATAATGATGCACTAACTTATGTCGGAAAGATTAGTTTACGTAGACAACCGGTAGAGTTAATTTTCTTTTGTTATCATGACAAGTCGACTTACCTGAAGTCGACTTTATCATTTTATCAGGGTGTACCATATGCGTTTCCATAGTTTTTTGAAGTTGTTGATGATAAGCGATAATCACGCCTTTAAAGTGGAGACAGAAACGACAAATTCTATATACATGTGAACTGTTGTAGACAACAATTTGTTTAATATTAACACAAAAATACATATTTCTCGTAAACGGCGAGATATTTTGGCTTGAAATTTTCAGAATATTCATAAGAAAATATGCTCTTTTAGATAAAAATAAAAGAAAATAAATGAGACAAAAATCTAAAATGTCACTTTAAACAATGGCTTGAACACCTACAATTTGATAAAGTTGTTTTGTGGTAGAATGTAAAATCTAATGATAAGTATCTTTCAACATTCAATATGTTTTACAATGTTTGTTCGTTGATTTGCAAAAATCTTTCGATTGTATCGACCACGTAAAACTTTGGGATTCACTACGACGAAAAGGAATAGGTGGAAAGTGTTTGCGAATTTTCCAGTATATGTATAGTATTATTCATCACTATAAATGGCTCAATCAAATTCACAGGGTATAATCTGATGTTCGTAACTGCAGTTACGCACATCCAATATGGCGGAGGGACAAACAGGTGAGTTTTACAAGCATCGATTTCAGGCACTATCTCAATGCGTTTGATATAATTCTTGACGAACTTGATCAATAATAACCCTGTTAACAATGTCGCACTCTCTTTATTCTGATATATTTATTTAGTAGACCAATATCGGGGCTCGAAAAAATGACATGATGTGCGTAACTGTAATACTGTAACTGACATATTTTCAAGTAACAATTACGCACGTCATCATGGTTTTTGAAAGCTTTATTACAGCTTATATACTAACAGAAAAAATTAAATTTCGATTCTAATTCCTTTTTATCACAAACAAACATCGTTTTGGCGAAGAAAACTGAACGAATAACACGCCCAGTTATACAAATAAAACTTGAGAATTATTCCCCTAATTTTGAAGTCGCCATATTGGATGTGCGTAAATGCAGTTACGAAAATCAGGTAATACCCCATGAAATTGCAGTATATAGGAGCAATCCGCCAATAGTAACATGCAGGTGAGTTGACTCGACCGAGTCAACTCGCCTGCGTGTTTCCATCGGTGGATTTCCAAATAAATTACACTATCTGTTGTGGCAATTGACAATGCGTTGCACAATAGTTTCGTCAATCCGTCAGTTATTGACCGTCTATATACGATGTTGAATTACGGTATTAATGATAGATTAAAGCCAAAATAAACCATCGGGTAATGTACCCGGGTACTGGCAAATTTTTACCCTACTCGCGAGTACTCGTTTCAGCCCTATGAGCAAGGGCAGACAACTTAGACTATTCTGGGCTGCGTTCAGTAAGGCAAAATGGGTGCCGTTTCATTCGGAATACTCGGTCAATTCTGTCAAATTTGTGTCAAAAAGTTGCGACTCTTGCTCACGTGTGCTAACGTTTTGCCTTACTGAACGCAGGGCTGATGCGTGTCTGTGAGAATGGTCCAAAATAATTTTGTATTAAGAAATTGTATGTGAATTACAAGTTACAAACAACACGGTTGAGATTGTGCATCATGGGATGGGTAAATCTACGGACAAATTTGCCTAACTTCAGGTAAGATAATTGGCAATTACTTTCTTATTTCTGCGCCAATTTTAAACTGGTTTGTTGTATGACATGTGTCTTGCCTTACTGAGCTCTTTCCTCTGATGTACGATATACATGAAATATTCCTCTACTTCTCAAAAAAGATGATCCCAACCGATCGCTTTTCTGGTCGGAAGAATACCCGTAATGTGGCCATTTGTAGATTCATAAAACATCGTATTTTTTCGAGCGTCGTCGTTACGTATCCGAACTTATTCGGGTGCGGTCGTAAACATTCGACGGTGGAAAGTTCCACCGCCGAATGTTTTTTGACGTCGCCCCAATGATTCGGACGTCGCGTGAATCTCATTAAGGGTAGACTAACTTAAGACGATCGATTTGGAATACCACGGCCCCTAGTCTATAATTACTTGTCTATGACATTTTAACTTGGCGGATCTGTTGAGCAGCCAAAAAGTTTGAAATCCGGCTCAAATAATTGTTTTATCTCTATTCTTATTGTCCACTGTCTTACAAGCATCTATAAGTGCCTTGTGCCGTTGAGCTTTGCTTTCTTCCTTCGTTAAAGGATGCTCTGTTATTCCACCAGTCATCACCTTAACTATAAGGTTTTCATCAGAGAAATCATTTGTTTCATTGAACAAATGGACAGGGAAGTCGAAGTTTTCATTTATATGACCTTGTATTTGAAACGCCCGCCACATCCTTTCGACCGCCCCTCTCCATCCTACGCACCCAGGTTTTGTAAAAGTTTTCCTAGCATTGTTATGCAAGTCCTTTGTTATACCCGTAACAATATCTTTCGAGGGTGATTTACGCAGTTTCTGATACACGACAGCTTTCGTTTCGTTGGACAGTCCACGTGACGCGATGATTATACATTCTCAAACAGTGACGCCTTTTGAAGCCGTACAAAAATAAACGCTTTGGAAGACATTGTGGAAAATGAAGAAATTGCTTGTGACAAGCAAATTTCTTCATTTTCCACAATGTTTTCTTAACAAACAAAACTATTTTTGTAAAACTCAATGTAATTGAACTCGTCTGAAACATCTTTGAATTTGGAATGGTCCAGAAATCTGCCGTCTGGTAATGGGTTAACTTGGTGGATCTGGAGAGTAGCCAAAAAGTTTAAAATCCGGATCAAATAATTGTTTTATCTCTTCCATTGTCTTATTGTCCACTGTCTTATAAGCATCTATAAGTGCCTTGTGCCGTTGAGCTTTGCTTTCTTCCTTCGTTAAAGGATGCTCTGTTATTCCACCGGTCATCACCTTAACTATAAGGTTTTCATCAGAGAAATCATTTGTTTCATTGAACAAATGGACAGGGAAGTCTATGTTTTCATTTATATGACCTTGTATTTGAAACGCCCGCCACATCCTCTCGACCGCCCCTCTCCATCCTACGCACCCAGGTTTTGTAAAAGTTTTCCTAGCATTGTTATGTAAGTCCTTTGTTATACCCGTAACAATATCTTTCGAGGGTGATTTACGCAGTTTCCGATACACGACAGCTTTCGTTTCGTTAGACAGTCCAAGCGACTCGATGATGAATTTTAAATCCGACGATAAAGTTTCTTGTTTCACAATAAATGTTGACGTCACATCGCAGGGTTGACAAATAATGTATATAGGAGACCAATGTTGATCCATCAATCCGTTTTTCGCACTTTTGACAACGTATCTTAGAAACTGTTGAAAATTAATGTCAAATTTGCAATCGCCGCCGTTCCTTACCGGAGGGTGATGACTCGCTTGGAATACCTTATCCATATAAGCGGAAAAGAGGCGAGTGTATGGATTACGGCCAACCGTTATCAGTCGGGATTTCTTCCAAATGGATGATCCAAACGGTACATTAAACTTGCCCGTAACATGATGGGTCTGAATACGCGTGATATTTTCCAGCCAATGCGTCACATTTTCACCGAGCATAATGATGGAAAAAAGCTGGCGAATAAAGGTCCCCCCTGCCTTACCCACCCCGCAATAAGAAATATTGAACTCCTTTGAATACATTGTAAGTGGACTGTAATTCCTCGTTTTAGACTTGATGCGCATTGCCTCCCTGTTTGTTTTCAATGACTTGCATGCCTCGGATTTGACTCTTAGTCGCTGCGCCATTGTGGTGTGGGTTGTCCCTATCAGTGGAGCTGTGAAATTGGCTGAAAGGCTTTTTACTGTTGTTGGTTCGCCAAAAGTCTCCCAATAAAACGAGTTTTCTGTAGATAGAAAAATAAAAAAAACGAGCTAGTACATGACAGTGTCTACATAAACATTTGACAGACACAAGATGCACGTTCTTTAGAGCGAGATTTCTATAGATTTCTTAAGATGTTTTAGGATAAAGCGTTCTTTAAGATTTTTAAGACCCTCAATGGGAGGCACCATTACCCTACACTTCGTGCGGAAACCCTCGATTAACTATGTAAAACAATATAAGAGAGAATTGACCGAGTTGTTCCTAATGCTCCATGGTACCATAGTTATGCTCCATACTTCATACAAATGACGTCATCGTGAAGTTATTAGTTTTGTATGAAGTATGGAGCATTTGAAACATCTTGATCAGAATCATCTTCTTAAAAACGCTTTATCTAAAACATTTTAAGAAATCTAAAAAAAAAAAAAAAAAAAAAAAAAAATCTCGCGCTAGAAAACGCGCCTCTGTAAGGGGTCTTCTTCAATGACGTTTTCTTCTGTCGAATGGAATAAACGCTTTCAAGATCCTGAAAGCGATAAAACTAAACATTAAGGCCACGAGCACACCCCATTTCAGTGCAGAACCATGTGTTTGCACCTTCTTGCCATGGAGCATCTAATTTAGAAGATGCATGTAGAATATGACCCGTAACTGGTGCCTGTCAGATGTTACTGTAAGTTAACACTGGACCTTGATCAGATTGTTGTGTCTTGACCATAAGTATCGCAGTGCGTCACTAATGGCTTCAATAGACCCTTTAAGGCTACATTTATACCGTACCATTTTTCAACATGAAGCTTTTAACGCATTCATGATTAAGGTCAGACTGGTTACCTTGATAATATGCTTCCGGAATGAAAACGGCATGCTAAAAATCATAGTGTGAAATATTTCAAACCCTTTGTGACAAGTGTTTGGACGGCGCCAGCAAATTGGCGAGGGTATATTGTCCAGCAAGATTAACCCGGGACATCTGCATATATATTGACCCTACTTCGGAAATGGTTTGTTAAGACGCTCAACTAACGGACTTAGTGACCGAAAATTAAGTTGTCCCTGGTTAATTTGGGTGGACAATACCATTGTATGTAATGTTGGGTGTTATACGTATATGTACCTTAAAGTGACATTTCACAATTATTCCTACATAAATTTTACTTTTATTCTATTTGAAAGAGGATATTTTCTTATGGAAATTCTGAAAATTTCAAGTCGAAATATTGAACCGTTTACGAGAAATATACCGTATATTTTTGTGCTAAAATTAGACAAATTGTTGTGGACAACAGTTCAGATTTATATAGAATTTGTCATTTCTGGTCTGAAAATACCAGATATCGTAAGCTTTATTAAATGTATGAAATTAAAATGGTTAAAAAACTTAGTCTTAAATCCAGAATCATCTTATTATGATCTAGCAAATATCTGTATTGATATTAATAAAGTAATGAAATGCGGAAAGTTCTACTGTGATACTTTGGTAAATAAAATAAAAAATGCATTCTGGATTGATGTTCTACGATCGTACATATCATATATTGAAAAATTTAGATTCCAAAATGGAAATCACATATTACATTCGCCTATTTTTTACAATGAAGGAATCAAGACCGATTCGAAATATATTTTCAACAAAATCCTATTTCAAAGAGGAATATTCCTGATTAAAGATGTATTTACGGAAAATGGAGATTTTAAATCATTTGATTACTTCAGGAATTTAGTTCATGGTAAATTAAACTTTCTTGAGTATTATAGCATCCGAAATGCGATTAAATCATTTTTACAAAAGCTACATATACCTATTGATTTTTCATCTTTGAATCAATGTCATAATCCTTCTATGAATAGCTATATATTTCCAATTATTACTAAACCAAATGTAAATAAGCACACTTACTCAACATTGATTTATAATGAAAATATTCCAACAAGCCAAAATAAGTGGTTATTAGAATTCAACAATCTAAATAAAGACTGGAAAAAGGTTTACTCAAATGTTTTCAAATTAACTGATGATTCATTTATTCAATGGCTACAGACCCGAATCGTTCATAGGATATTTCCAACAAATTCGCTTTTACAAAAAATGAATATCACCGACGATAAAACATGCACTTTTTGTCACACAAATGAAGAAAACCTTTTACATTTATTTTTCGAATGTAACAGAATCAAACCAATCATTCAATTTATAGATCAAAAACTAAATGAAATGAACCATTTTGATCAACTAAGGAGTACAGATGTGTTGCTTGGTTTTGATGACAAACCTCAATTAGATATTTTATGTTTAGAATTTAAACGTTATATTTACAATAACAAATTAAAAAAAATAGTACCCACTCGAAACGGCTTCATAAGACATCTTAAACTAACCCTTGAAATCATCACGCAAACAAAGAAAAATCAAAATAAAAAAGAAAATTGGGCAATTGTTGAAAGATTGGTACAAAATCAATAATAAGCCAAATAAAATATACAAAACTATAGCATGCTTTGGATATTTGTGTTTATTTTCACTTTCTTTAAAGGGTATCTTTTACCACCTTTGTCGGTGGAATTAAGATTTTCTCTTTCTGTTCCTTCATATCATGTAAAACTTTATTTTTCAAATTATTACAAATACATGATCTAATGATTATACATGTACTTAATATTAATATAATCTACGATTTTACAGTTGACGATATATTGCAGTTTTCGAATACAAGAAACTTCTCTAAAAACACCCAATCAAAAGAAAGCATGGAGAAAATGAAAACAAAACGTTTGAGTTTCGACTTTTATCTTTCGTTATCTCCCAAAACGCTAGTATATGGTTTTAGCGACCAATTACACTTTGATGATTAAACATAAAGATAGAGTATATAGTCAACTGTAAATCAAATGAAAAAAAAAAATGTATGTAAGGCTACTCCCTTTTGTTTAGTTTATATACTACTAAATGTATCATGTAAAACTTTGTTATAAACGATGTAATTATCTGAAAAATAAAAGTTAAAAAAAAAAAAAAAAAAAAAAAAAAAAAAGAATTTGTCATTTCTGTCTCAACTTTAAATGTGCATTTTTCGCTTATAAATAACAACTTCAAAGAACTGATAGCATTCTACGCATTAGAATAAACAATCTTTGCATTAAGACATACTTTTAAAAAATGAAATAAATGTGAAATGTCGCTTTAAAAGTCACAATATCACAACAGTACCTATTTAAGATCTCATTTCAGACATAATAAGTTTTCATTATAGACCCATTAAACTGAAAATCGAATTTGAATAATTAATTGTTAAGTGATTTTATTTATTCATTAGATTCATTGGGGGGAATAATTCTACTCCTTGATCAATTTCTGTAAGGTTAGCGTCTCAATAAATCGTTGGTCACGTTCGAAAATGTCGTAACTGCAGCTTGAATAAGCTACAGTTACGGCATTTTCGAACGTGAACGACGAAGTCATGAAAGGTCCCGTCACACACCAGAACACGTCCTCATCACGTCCACATAGCGTATAAAGTATGGTGTACAGATGGCCCCCAACCTGATTAAAATCTGGTGTTAAGCCTACCTGACAGAAACATCCGACAGGCACCAGTAAGGGGTCGACTGCTTTTTTCTTGTTTTTGATATCAGACACCAGAACTAATCATTAAGGGGGAATGCTCCAGTTTACTAAATTTTTCCTAATAGTAGAATTTATTTATATTTTGTATGTTGAAATGACATGTTATTACCAATTGAAAAATAAACTAAAAATGGATGGTCAACGATCATGTTTGAATTTTATAGGCATTCGTATCACATACCCCTGCAGCGAAAAAATGCACAATTTCTTGCACCTGTCCAAGGTCACTAAAATGCTGAAAAAAATGCAGCATAATCATCGATAAGTCCCGAAAACGGATTTAAAGTAACGTCTTACATTTAATAAGAACAGAATACCCAAAATATGTGCTATTATAAACGCATAAAATGTATAAAACAGCATGCTCACGTGTACAATTAGATCAACGAAGCTGGAGTGTTTTATGGCAAAAATTGCATATTTTTGGAAATATTTCAAGTTCTACATAATAGAATTTGATAAAACCCCCTCATTGTATTAAAGTGACATTTCAGAATTTTTTGTCATAAATTTTACTTTTATTTTTATCTGAAAGAGCATATGAAAATTCTGAAAATTTCGAGCCAAAATATTGCGCCGTTTACGAGAAATTTATATTTTTGTGTTAAAATTGAACAAATTGTTGTGGACAACAGTTCGGATTTATATGCAATTTATCGATTATGTCTCAACTTTAAATGCGTGTTTCTCGCTTATTGGCAACAACTTAAAAAAAAACCAATAGTATTTATACTCATTAGAATAACCAATCTTGGCATCAAGACATACTTTAAAAAATTGAAATTGGAATGAAATGTCCCTTTAAGCAACATGACCTTGCAATAATTCAACAAGAAAATGTGTAGGTCAGCGCACTTATTAGTGAATTACAACAATTTTTATCAGCTACACATGAATAAAATGACGCAAAACAGTGGTAACTGCATACACACTTACAACTGTCTTGCTATAAATAATCGATTTCCATCTTGAGGAAATCAGTTTTTCATAATGAATACTCTTTTATCGTCGAAAATTGTAAATTATAATGGCGTTTAATGCTATTGAAAATACGGTTGCGAAACATATATGGTACGAAACATTTAATTTTCTACAGTAATGACCGAGTGTTCCGAAAAACTGGAGCATTGGCCCTTAAAACATGGAGTACGTGTCGTTACACAGCTAACGATAACACGGTGGATAATGACATGACTCAGAATTTCCGGAAATCTTCGATATATTTGTTACTACTTTACCAATTTGAATTCGGTTTGAAGCAGAGAAGGCGAAAAATGCCAGGAATAAGGTGAGCGTGGTGGACTTTAGAAAAAGCAACTGATGAAACAGTTATTTAAGATCAACCAAATTTTGAGTTTATCTTCAATAATTTTTTTATCAGTTGATTTTTCAAAAATCTACTAGACTCTACGTCCATCTAATGCATGACGTCTTTCCACTTTCTCTGCTTCAAACCGAATTCAAATCGGTCCCGTATTAATTAACAAAATTATTGAAGTTTTTTTAAATTGTTGCATCACGTGATTATCCACCGTGGTTGGGCACAGTACATTTGAGTACCAGCTGAATTTTGAAGAGTAGGATTTTTTTAATCAGCATACTTTTTACACACGATTACACTTTCAAACTTTTTGGTCTCGATCACTTGATTAAACCCAGTTCTGGCTCTCGGACTATACGTATGTCGAGCGATATGATAATGAAATCCCGCCAAGGCCCCGAGATAAAACGTGATTTGCTTTCGTAATAACATTATAACAGGAATTGTTCGTTTCGTAGTAAAACTGCGAATGACGGATGGAGAGAATGCCGGA
Organism: Fragum sueziense; assembly: GCA_963680895.1. Classification (NCBI taxonomy): domain Eukaryota; kingdom Metazoa; phylum Mollusca; class Bivalvia; order Cardiida; family Cardiidae; genus Fragum; species Fragum sueziense. Next base: position 55,184,656 of record OY804595.1, read on the forward strand.
GATAGAACCATAACCATACCACTGGTGGTGAACTCGGCCAAAGCGAGGGACGTTTTTCGCTACAACAAGGTATAGATATTTTGCGTTTAAATGAGGGTTTCAAGATTTTTAACTCTAATTGTAATGAATTTGGTCTAAAAAAAAAAAAAGACCGGGCTCAACATTATGTATTGACAAACCGTCGGTGTTGTTATATAAAATCTCGTAACTACGGCTTTATCTAAGCCGTAGTTACGAGATTTAATAACAACACCGACTGAATACATTGTTCGCGAAAAAACGTCCCTCGCTTTGGCCGAGTTCACCACCAGTGAGAATGCCGGAGATAGAACAATACATACCTTCTAGATATATAACTGTTGATAGAATGAACAAAGCAGTAAACATAAGACTGATCACGAACCAATTTCTTTTGTTTGATGTCATATTTACCTGAAATATAGTAGTCATTATTAGATCTATCACAAACACAAAACAACAACAACAACAACAATAAAAACACATATATCGCTGCTTTTTAAAAAACACCTCGTGTAGTCCATCGAATTTAACGTGAGACATATGCATATGTAATAACCCGACTTCGGCAATGTTTGCGTAAGACGCTACAGTAACGGACTTAGCCGACGAAAATAAAGCTGTCCGGGTTAAATTCGGTGTACTATAACCGCAGCCATAGAAGGCTATTTGCCGAGTATGAACATGTTTTGCATAATGACCGATGTCATTTCAAATGAAACCAGCAATAAGTTATAAATATGTATCGACCCAAAATTCATTGCTATTGAACCAACATCAAGTTTTGTCGCTGGGGAAAGGGTTACATGATTTGCTTGAAATGTCCAATGTGCAACGTTGAATACAAAATGAATTCCTACACTGGAAACGTGTGTTAATAACCAAAACCTTTTGGAAAAAATGTCCAAAAGTTTTATTATTGACAACGTACAAAAAGACGACGACAACGTCAACAACAACAGCAGCAGCAACAACAACAACAACAACAATACTGTCCCCGGGGAGGCAACTCGTTTAAAACGTCGAATAGAAAATAAAATATTACACTGTGAACCAGAGCACCGTATTTGTGTTGAGTGTCAAATCCTTATTGTGAAAATGTCCAACGTTTTAAGAATATTGGATCAAAACGCATTATTAGCTCGTCTGTCGCGCTCGACAAAGTCGCAGCAAAAGCTTGAATAACCAAACGACATTTTTTTGGGATGGTCCAAATTCAAAGATGTTGCAGGCAACAATTTCAAGTTCAGGAAATTTAAAATTGGTTGGTCTGTCTTGGTAGAAAACATTGTTGGAAATGAAGAAATTGCTTGTCACAAGCAATTTCTTCATTTTCCACAATGTTTTCCCAAGCCTTTTCTTTGTAAGGCGTCAAAAAGCGTCAATGTGTGGGAATGGGATAAGCTGTGCGAGACAGACCCGTAGGAACAGGGGAGCCATTTCTCATGTGGGGCGCCGTGGTCTAGTGGTAGGACGCGGGCTTAGGGATCGAGAGGTCCTTGGTTCAAATCCCGCCGAGGTCACGGGAATTTTTCTGAGCAAAAAAGTTACCCCACGTTGCTCCTCTTCACCCAGGTGTATAAATGGGTACACGGGAGAGTTGAAAGCCGATGTGCTGTGGCTGCCGCAGGCGCCGACAGTAAACAGCCGACTTGAAACTCAATGATCGTGGAGTAAAGTGTGAAAGTCGCGCGAATATGGACCTAGTTCGTAAATTTGAGACTATAAACCACCTTTACTTTTAATCCGAGACTTCTCTGATGTAAATACGCTCTTTGATATTTTGATTTTTCGCTATGTACATCAGAGAGCGTTGCTCTTTGAAAACAGCGGAAAGTTCGGTAACGTTACAAGTAACTTGAAGCTTTGTTTTTGTGTATCATATCGATACACTTTACTTTACTTCTCATTTTACACTAAAACGTTATGGAAAATCTAATTAAGCCCCTCCAATATTCAGGTACTGACCCGGGCAGGTGCTTGAGTCCCCTTCCCCTCCGCCTAATTAAAAGCGGTTTCCTACGGGCCTGCGAGGGCTGAGCAAACAGTTCGTGGGAATTTGTTCATAAAATCTATACTTATTGAGCAAGTCAATCCAATTTCTGATACATGTATGTTTCCCACTTGCCTATCTTAAACCTATAACCAGACTGTAACTTTTTAGACTTGTTGAGAAGCAAAGTTTGCAAAATTTGCTTCTCTATGCAGCCATCTCTGTACTTTTTCATTCTCTGCATACCACACAACACCTTCCGGTCCTCCTCATTATAAATAGTTCTATCAAAAGCAAAGATTAATAGGGTAACAGTCATTCGAATATTCAATAGGTCTATGTAAGTCCGAAGTTATACATGTAGATATTGAATTGTGTGACTGGAAATGAAACATTCAATTAATCATGTCCCTAAAAGAAGAAAAGACCGACGTAGTAATTTGCTTTATTATGGTTCAAAGATCAGTCCAATGGCCTTCCTTGTATATGGTTCAGTCAAGTTTACTGAACTATGAAATATATTCAAAGCTATAAATAGTTAATTTACACAAACGATAAATATGCATAAAGATTGTGCTAAAAATAGGTACAACAACTCCAGCATGGAATCAAAGTATTCAAGGTATTCAAATGGATAATCAAAGTACCTTATCAAAGTGCTCTACTTCTGGACAGGCCTACATAATTAACAAATGCTTCCCAGCAGTACTTTCATACATCTTTATCATAACTACCACATCCATCTAATTCCTTGTGTTTTTTCAATCCGAACTCAAATTGGTCACGTATTAACAAATTCATTGACAATATCTACCAATAGATGTCGCCTCAGTCGATTATCATCTATCTCTGGTGGGCATTCTGGTTTAACTACTTTCAAGATGTCATCGCCCGTAAAATGCATACACGCGGTACTTCCTGTCACGCGGCACATTTGCTTCACATGCTTGCATAAAGTAAAATGAATAATCCGGTTTGAATAAATTATTTTATTCGATAAAATTGAGACGAAAATCAAACTTTATTTTGCTGCAAATGTTGTTTTTATTTCAATTTTCTGCTTGCTACTTTTTGGCGACAGGATTTTGGAGTTGTGCGCACCGCGTAGTGATTTATCCAAAAATGGATAAAGTGATGCGTCAAATTAGTCAGTCCAAAAAAATAAAAAAATAAAAAAATAGACTGGAAATTGTAGACTGGCTACTTAGTCAATGATTCATTGACGATTTTCTAAAATTATTTTAGTCACGTGATTCCTCGAAGAGAAATTAGCTACTGTTCTCTTTAGATTTGAAAAAAAAAATCACCAATTGGTTTAAAGTAGTCTACCCCTAATGAGATTCGCGTGACGTCGGAATTATTCGGACGCGATCGAAACATTTCGAATCGAATGCGATCGAATGTTTACGACCGCGACCGAATAGGTTCGGATACGTAACGACGACTCTCGACAAAAGCCAATGTATTATTAATCTCAAAATGGCGACATTACGGGTATTCTACCTTAATATTTTGTTATCTTATCTGAATTCATGGTATCATTTTCACTTCAAAATGAAATTAACTTTAAAAATGTATTTGTATAAGCAAAATGATACTATATTGATATTGAAATATAGATTAACATCAACTCAACTCAAACTCAAAGGCATTAGGCAAAAATAAGCCATTGACCATTGAATCACTACCGATTACATAAGGATGCTCTGCCAGGTTATTTACCGTGCGCTGAGCAATTATAGCAATGAATTTTGTGCTAGGATATACTGGGTTTGCCGTCATATATAGTCTGTATATATTGACCTGGGTCAGATGAATATGCAATGATTGAGTAATTGTGACACGGAATAATCAACACTATTATATATAGTCTGTGATAATCGGTAATCCGTGTGCATTAGAGTATTAAGAATGCCAACAACGCAAATCAGAGAAACAATTCCTTGGTAATGATGAAATTGCTTGTTGGCATATCTGTAGACGCGTCGTATTCATGTGACGTCACGTCAAAAACAATAATAATAAACAACAAAATTGAGATAAACAGTCGATTACAGGGATATTGTACATAATGAGTACAAAAAATAACTCAAATCCTTTGATATAATTGTTTCAGAGAAAACACATCGTTTTGTAAAACCGGTTATATGCATTTTAGTATTCAGACGTCACACTGACGTCAAATTACAAACATACGTGCTTATTGCTTATATGAATAGTTTTAGCATTTTTCTGTTCATGATCACACACAATAAGGGTAAAATCATAAAAATATTATATCAAGAGTCACAATTTATGATTACGTCAAAAGATACATAACGTCGATAATATGTCAATTCTATTTAATACATATATTCACTGTATTACGTTTGCAAAGCGACAAAACCCTTGAACTTTTACTTTTTACTGTTCCATTATGTGATTTCCCTTCGATATTTTTGTTCTCACGCCTTAACGTCAACAACGTCATTGTAACGTCGTTACTAAAATCATAAAATTTACATCCAAACATCCTGGTGATTAATATTTGTGAAACCAGTACATAAACGTAAAAACGTTTAAGCTTATAAGGCTTGTTATTCACTTTGCTTTTCAAAAGAACATATCCTAAAACTATATACTAGTCTAGTAGATTTTGATAAATGTCAAGGTTGAAATTTCATTTTTCTGGAATAAATGAATTGTGACGTACGCCAATGAATAAAAATAGAATACCCATCGAGTAAAAAAATACTAGACAACGATTCTTAAAAGAAATTAAAGTATGATATACGATGTACAAAATCGAAAAAAAAGATCTCTACTTAAAAAGGCACATCACAATTAGCTGAAGTACGATAGAAGACATTTATTAATCTATAAATTGTTCTGGATTCAAACAAGCATCTTTGTCCGCTCCTTTTTACCATAATTCAATACAGATACGCCCATTTTACATTAATGTACGCCTTGATGTGCCACACATTGTCTTGCTGCAACCGCACATTACAAGTTCCCAGAGTGCATATCGGTCAAATGTGTAAGGAACCTCTTTGTAACCTTCAAATTTCAATTGCGTTACAGATACAGAGTACCAAGGTTGATCTCTGTCTGATTTAATAATACTAGTTTTTTGAAGGCACTGCAACAAAATGATTGCATCAAGAACTGCAATTTCTCGCTTTCAAGGTAAAAAATACACCAGTGCAATGCTTGATATTACCTTTTTTCTGAGTATGGCCGTGAGTAGTGTTTCATGGCGTTTCTTTGCTCTTTCTTGCACAGTCTTTTTATAGCACTACTGTATTACTGACTTTGTCAAGAAGCTTTATTATTTTGACATAAATAACTGTCATCAAACATGCTTAAACTTTGAGCAATTTCAGGTTTTGTCCCCACACTGGTACATGATATCTACACCCTGAAGTAAAATTTCACAGGACTCTTTTGTTGGTTCACTGACTAGAGTTCCATCTACCATCTAGAATTTGACATGATACATAGGCTCCATTGGGTAAATATCCTTGGCTTCTTTGACAGACAATCTGCTCGCCGTTATATTTACAAAACAAACACTAGTGCACACACGTATCAATTTCACCCACAATAACGTACGCAATGCACGTCTTTGTACAACAACCATTTCCTTGTTAATTATTATGTATATAAGAACTAAATACTTATGTAATTGAATACTAAACGCACAAAAAATATACACTAGAAACACAATATTTGGAATTAAATACATGTAGGGCCCTACACTCGCATGAGGACATATTAGACTGACAAAATTACCATATATACTGGTCTTCTCAGAAAAATGATTGAAATATGCCCTCGTGATTCCCGACGACACAAAATTACACAATATATTCAAAATTATTTTGATTGTGTTAACTCATTACGCTAAAATGAATGTGACAGTTATTAGCTCACCTGAGCACGAAGTGCTCAAGGTGAGCTATTGTGGTCGCTTTTTGTCCGTCGGCGTCTGTCCGTCTGTCCGTCTGTCCGTCCGTCTGTCCGTCCGTCCGTCTGTCCACAATTTGTTGTTACCACTCTAGCACCCACAAATATTGACCAATCTTAATCAAACTTGGTCAAAACATGTATGACCATAAGTTCTCGGATGAGTTCGATTTTGAGTCAGATCGGACCAGGAAGTCCAGAGTTATGTGCCCTTGAACGTCAAAAATGACTAGTTTTGACTTTGTTACCACTCTAGCATCTACAAATAATGACCAATCTTAACCAAACTTTGTCAAAACAAGTATGACGATAAGTTCTTGAATGAGTTCGATTTTTGGTCAGATTGGATCAGGAATTCCGGAGTTATGCGCCCTTGAATATCAAAAATCGCTAGTTTTTGACTTTGTTACCACTCTAGCATCTACAAATATTGACCAATCTTAACCAAACTTTGTGAAAACATGTATGACGATAAGTTCTTGGATGAGTTTGATTTTGGGTCAGATCGGATCAAGAAGTCCGGAGTTATGCGCCCTTGAATATCAAAAATCGCTAGTTTTTGACTTTGTTACCACTCTAGCATCTACAAATATTGACCAATCTTGACCAAACTTGGTCTAAACATGTATGACAATAAGCTCTTGGACGAGTTTGATTTTGGATCAGATCAGATGAGGAAGGCCGGAGTTATGCGCCCTTGAATATCAAAAAACGCTAGTTTTTGACTTTGTTACCACTCTAGCATCTACAAATATTGACCAACCAAGACAAAACTTGGCTAGAATGTTGGTAACCATACAATAATGAATGAGTTCGATTTTCAGTGTCATTGAAGTAGGAAATCTGGAGTTATGTACCCTTGAATTTGACAAATTTGCCATTTTCGACTTTGTTTACACTTTAGCATCTACATTTATTGACCGATAAAGACAAAACTTGGGAACAATGATGGTAACCATAAGATGCTGAATGAGTTAAATTTTCAGCTTGATCGGACGAAAAAACAGAGTTATTGGCCCTTGAATTTCACAAAATTGCTTTTTTCCACTTTATTTTCACTCTAAAAAAACCACAAATATTGACCAATCAAGACACAACTTGGTCACAATTTAGGTGACCATGAGATCTTATATGTTTTCATTTTTCATATTTGTCAGACTAGAAAAAACAGAGTTTTGTGCCCTTGATGGTGACAAAATTACCGATTTCGTTGTTAATTTCACTCAAACAGTAATTAATAAATATTGACCAATCAAAAAACAACTTGGACATAAGGTTGATGAGAATATCTTTATCAGAACAGAGTTATGTGCCCTGGATTATGACAAAATAGATGTTTTTTATCGACTTTGTTTTCACTTTAACAGCCACAAATATTGATTATTAAAGATTAAGAATGCTGTTTTCAGCTGGATCATAATCTCGCATCTTATATTTCGTGTTCTTGTCTTAGAGATACCTAGGTCATGTAAATGGTGGGTCTTGTTCTGCATGGAGAAAGTTTCAAACTTCTATCAGGTGAGCGATCCAGGGCCATCTTGGCCCTCTTGTCAATAAAAAGATGTCTGTTTGGAAAATTAAGATACCATGATTTACCCCACCCACCACTTTTCTCTTTTTGCTGTAGTCGTCAGCAATACAAACGTGTCATTAATTTTTTGATTTTCTCCATTGATTGGGTTCTGCTAAAAACACATGTAACTTAAAATCAGTATTAATGCATTATCTGAGGCTCTACGACAATTTATAGCTTTTTTAAGCTTTACTCATATAACATCCTGACATTCAATGATATTTGACAACAGATCGTAAAAAAATATCCAATTGATAAGATTAATTCACATTATAAACTTTTTAAAGATATGGTAATCATTTGAATAGTTATAGTCATTTGTAATGTGGCGCTTCAAAACTTTCGATCAGTATAGCACACGCACGTGGCTCAAGTGCATATACGGCTCGTGAAATATATGAAATCGATATTTATCTACCCGGTATATCGTCTAAGACGTCCAATCATTAAGGTTATAACCACTACAGCATCCGCACGATTAAAATTAAAAGTCAAAATAGATGTCAAGTAGTGCAAAAGTAAAAAACGTTGAATACGTCATTATTTGTCTCAATATTGTTAACGACGTTGTTCATTTCAAAGCATTTTATATCTTTTTTAAGATATCAGTCAATAGAAACACAAATAAACAGAAAACAACATAATTTTCATATGTTTCGCTAAACTCAGTATGCAATGAAGCAAATTGACAACGTGTACGTAATCGGCGGAATACGACGTAATGACGCGTTTCCAGATATGCCAACAAGTGGATCATGAAAGTTAAGATATTGAGGCACACAACTGCAGTTGTTGGCATGCTTAATACTCTGATGCACACGGGACGTGATTTTCGGACATACCATCACAGACTAATAGTCAGCAATCCAAACTGTCGAGTAGATACGATAGTTTACATTAGTATTGTGACTTTGTATTCTGCACATGCTTCAAGAGTCAACATTATGTCGGAGAGTGATAATTCCGCATTACAGTTACACATTACATATTCCACAGGTTCGGGTGAACATTTACGTACATTATCAATAAAGTGTAGATGCACAGCTTCAATCAAGCGACTTTTTAGATTTACACCGACAAAATACTATTCTTTGTCCGAGATTACGTCGCTATTTACTTGTTAAGATTAATCCCTATTAATCGACCAGACAAACAATCTTAACTTTCCTTAACCCTTTACCAAACTGCAAGATTTCAGACTGGTCCAAATTCAAAGACGATGCAGACGACAATTTCAAGAGAATGAAATTTAATTTTTATGTCCTTTTTGGATGGAAAACATTGTGGGAAATGAAGAAATTGCTTGTGACAAGCAATTTCTTCATTTTCCACAATGTTTTCCGAAGCCATTACATTCATGTATTTTGTGGGGAGCCAAAAAGAGTCACCGTTCAGTTATGGGTTAACTATTTTCAAAACCATTTTAATAATTGAAAAATATTATCCTACTAATGTTCCACCACTAAAGTTGAGACTCAAGTGTACTTTTAACTATTGACAAGCCTACGGGGTTGTACGCTTATATTGTACGGTTTGTTTTTCAAGAAAATAATCCGGTTAATAAAATACTTTCAACACGAATAGATGATAAAAGCAAAGGAAAAATAATTACATAACGCTGTAATTTTACCGCGTGGTCTTTCATGATGTGAAATGTGGTAGTCTTTATCTGACATACAAACATTATTTTTAGAAAGATGTCAGTGGTTTTGTATTAAGGTTTACAGACCCTAAAACTCACCACTTCCTAGCCGTTCGAAATGCATAAAATTACACACACTTTTTTTTAAACATTCACAAGTTGATTCATCGTGCCGTATTTCAAGATTATGCTTCAAGAAGAAAATAATTAACAAATATTATTTTACTCTATATTCATATGCAAGGAAGGTAATTTTGAACATTTTGTCAAATATTTCCATAAGCATTAAGTAAGTTAATTCAAAATTCAAAACCGCACAAAATGCTTATGTTTGTATTTGGAATGGAAAGCGAACACAGTTTATGAATTATATGCACTTTTCAAATTTTGCCTCTGGCTCTTTGGTGCTTAAACCTTTTGAGGAGTTGGATACCTTTAATCGATAAAGGTTTGGGAAAATTCTTCTTAGCAGATAATAATCGCTTTTCAACAAAAACCTCGTAACTGCAGCATAAAACAATTCTAATTATTATATTCACACAATTTATAATGTGACATTCATTTTCTGATCTAAATGTCAACATGTACGAATTACACGATATTAAGAAAATTAATATTGAAACGATTTATAAAACGGTTGCCAAACCAATACAATGATTGAAATGAAATAAAGCAATAATGAATAGCAAAAAAATGGGATATCCTACACAATGACATTTCATAGATTTTCATTGAAAAAAAAACTTTAAAAAAAAATATGGAAAAAAATGATAAAACGAACGCCACAACAACTATTTAAATAACTGTTGTTTCTTATTATAATAAAAACTGTTTCCAAATTAATGATAAAAAACTATTGCAGGAAAACCTATTCCCACATAATGACGCCTTTTGACGCCTCACAAGATATGGGCTTCGAAAAACATTGTGGAAAATGTAGACATTGCTTGTGACAGGCCATTTCTTCATTTTCCACAGTATTTTCAAAACCAAAATGGGAATATTTTTCATAAAGTTCTGTCAATTTGAAATTTTCATCTGCAACATTTTTCAAATTGAAACAGCCCCTAAATCTTGCCGTCTGGTTGTGGGTTAACCCATTACCAGACGGCAAAATTTAAGGGTGGTCCAAATTCAAAAAATGTTGTAGACGACAATTCGAAATGAATGAAAAAGTATTTTTTGTCTTTTGAGGTAGAAATTTCTTCATTTTCCAGAATGTTTTCCTAATAAAATTTCTCGTGAGTAGTCAAAAAGAGTCACTGTGTGGTTATGGGTTAAACAAAGTAAAAATATAATAATAAATAAAAATATCACCTTTCCTCGCCTATCCTTCAGCCTCTAGACGTACGAGTTACACCGCCACAAAAACCAACATAAACATTCGAACCTCAGACGATCTTTTCGCCGTCCAATATACGAGCCAAAATACTGACCCAATCGTATACTGACCCAAAAAAGAAACTATGTGAAAAGAAAGTATGTTCAAGTTGTTTAACCCAAAACCAAACGACAACATTTTACACTGGTCTAAAATGGAAGATATCCACCGTCCGATATATACTGAACCAAAAAGGAAACTTTCGCTAAGTATATTCAAGTTGTTTAACCAAATACCGAGCGACAACATTTTACACTGGTCTAAAATGAAAGATATCATACAGGCGACAATTTCAATTGAAAGAAATTTTATAGATCTTTTTGCAACCGTTAATTCAACGCACATCATGTAAGAAACTAAACTTGACTATTATTACTATCAAGATACATAGATGAATCGTTTGAAAAACTCAATATGAAAATCAACTAAAACGGTAGTAGCTTACCTCCAAATTTGCGAAAAGAACTTGTACCAACACTTGTTTGTTTTTCGAAACAAGCGAAATTACAGTCGATTTTTTTCCCAATTAGCCTATTATACTATTTCTTTATACTCTTTTCGTTTTGAATGTTGTTGTATAATATTCTAATAAGAATTACGCACCAATGCGCCATATCTTTTCATTATTGTAAATGGCCAATGGCAATTTATATTGCCGATTTGGCAAAATAAAGAAATTGAATTGAATTGTTATTAAGGGACAATGCTCCAGTTTTGCGGAACACTCGGTAGTTACTGTAGAAACTTAAATCTTTCGCACCATATATGTTTCGCTACCAGATTTTCAACAATATGGCATGTCTTTACTATTCACCATTTTTCGACTGTTAGAGCATATTTGTTATGCGACACTGCTTTTCTCAAGATAGAAATAGATGTTTTGGAGCAAGACAGTTGTAAGTGTGTTTGTACTTACCACTGTTTTGAGTCATTTCATTTATGTGTATTACAGATTTCATTTCACATGACACAGCTTTAACTTTTGTAATCGTGAATTAAACGCACGGACTTTCTGCCAAGACCTTTCGTTTGGGACCATGACATTTGACCCAGTGACCCTGTCCTTGGAGTTTAGTCTACTTTATAAACTTTAATCTGTATTTACACATTAAACAATATTAATGATATAGCCTTGATGTTTCAAATATCGGGTACCTCCTGTCAAGACCTTTCATTTGGGACCATGACATTTGACCTTGAGCTAGGAGATTGGCATACTTATGAAAATTAAGCTGTTTTTGTGATAAGCTGTCGTATAGGCGAGATTTTGAGGATTTGAGGATTTGAGGATTTGAGGAAAATTGTACATGGACATGCATGTACAGAATAAATAAATCAAATTGGAACAGTATTAGTTTAAAGTTACTGTTGTTTTGGAAAGGGTTTAGTCACAAGAAAAGACAAATTGCAAGGGAAAAAACTCCGTATCCGTATTTGGAATATATTTTTGATTACCCCCCTTTAACAATCAACTGTATCGCTGTTTTTGTGAGTATATCACCGGTGTTATTGCAAATCCTCGTGATTCCAGCTTGATGAAAGCTGGAGATACGAGGTTTTGCAAAAACACAGACAATATATCAACGAGTTCTGTACTAAAACTATGTTGACTATGTTTATCGTTATGTTCCGATAAATTGTCAGTGTTGTTATAAAATCTCGTAACTACAGCTTCAATCAAGCTGTACAATAGTACCGGCCGAAAATGACAGTGACGTGGGCTTATGTTTACTACTTGACAACCAATCAACTCTGTTCGTATTTGTAACGGTGCAAATCAGACGAATTGATTAGTTTTGCAGCAGTAAACATCAGCCTACGTCACTGTCATTTTTGGCTGGGACTATTGTAGTTTTGGATTTACGACGACGAAATAGTATTGTTTTTTGGAAATTATATACTGAAACAAAAAAGAAACACATCTTCCATTTCAATTCCCTTTTACGCAAAGACATCAAATCAGATTTAAACAAAGTCTAGTACATTTAAAGCAATAACATTTCACCTTGTAAAGTACACAAAATCTCATTTGTAGTACAATAGATTCACAATTAAACGAGAACAATTACAGTTGAACTGCTTTATCAAAACAACTGAAATTATTCTCGTTTAATAGCGAATCTATTATAAATTCCATTAATAAGAAAACGCCCGATTTACACCGGGCGTCAACACAATTTGACCAAAAAAATTGTACGTAGGTCGAAAAACACAATCTGTTTCGATCAGTTTGGTCCGATATTCGAATGTTGTGAAGCCCATGCGATTTATTAGAGATCTACGTTGCAGCCTTAAACCTATCCCGTAGGTGGGGTTAACGTTGTGATACGGTCCTTCCTTGGCGTCATATCTCTTGCATGTCCGCTTCGTGATCGATCGGTTGTGGTCCAATTTAGAGCCAACAACGAATACAGTCGAACATGTGTCGATTTGTTGCCCCATCAATGTCTTACGACAACATTTTTTACTTTTTCCACCTAACAATATCCGAACTGCAGCTTGGCGCTTGTTTTGGCGTAGCCGTGCTATGCGTTGAGTAGTGAGAAGTGGGTGAAATCTTTCGCCTCTTCTTTGTCTATGTTCAAGTTTGTGTTTGATGAAAATTTGTTTTGATGGTAGTCATTTAGAAACATGACAGGGGATAATCAGTTTTTAACCATTTACTATCTCGGGATCAATTTACGACATCTGAAGAAAATAACACTGTATTTATGCGTATAGATGCAGGTATGTTAAAAATGTACTCGATAGCCATTAAAAACATATTTTGTCGAAAATATTATGACAAATCGGGGTTGCGTATCTTTTTTGTCCTAGCATATTACAGTTTACTTGATAAAATTGATCCCCATTGCGCTAAGGATATATCGGTTTATACTATACTAGAGGAAAGAAGAAACGCAACAACTATTTTGCGTTTTTCTATTCTTATATGTTATTGAGTCAAATTTGTTACTGATATTTACAGAGAACTGTATCTTGATATAGATCTTTGTGTTTACGTTAGAACCTGTCTTACCTGCGAGATTGTGCCTGGTTTTGACGTCCCTTAGAACAGGCTTTGGAAAATATTGAAACAAAAGAAGAAACTGCTGATAACCAGCAGTTTCTCCTTTTGTCTCAATATTTTCTATGCCATATTTTATTTTACACAAATTCTATCTTTAATAGAATCCATTTTGTCATTTGTGGCAGTTTTTGAAGTGTATCACCCTAAAATTTTGTTGTTTGGGAAAGGGTTAAGGCATGCGTTATTTTCAATGCCATCTTGCTTTCGTTGATTCGAGTACTAGTATTGCAGGTGTGAGACGTCGTCGAAGTAGCTTGACTAAACGTACCGCAAGTCGTCCGAGACGTATGTTGCGCTCCATTTACCGATCTACAACTGTCTTACTGCTACAGTTATCGCCACATCGTATGGCACAATGTTTATATTTTGTTCAAATGTAATTGAACGTTAAACAAAACATAAACACGTGCCATACGATGTGGCGACAACTGTACAGTTGGCGCCACATCGTATGGCACAATGTTTATATTTTGTTCATATGTAATTATAATCCATTTTTATTCACCTTACAGGGTGTGGCTAAGCAAAGAGGTTATTCGACGAGTTTACTTCTCGATATCTTGGTTAATATAGGAGAAAAACGTGCGGCACGTGCATGAACACATTTCGAAATTGAAAGACCGTTCGATTGTAAAATGTGTTGTTATAAAACCTCGTAACTACAGCCTAATTCACGCTGTAGTTATGATGTTTTGCACTAATACGGACGATGTACCGCTAAGCGAGAAAGCTGTTTCTCCTCAAGCTTAAATGTAATGAACCGTTTACTAGGCTCCGCCCTGTCTCCCGAAAAAAATCAGAATATAGACGTTTAACAAAATATAAACACGTGTCATACGATGAGGCACCAACTGTAATAGATATCAACTCAGGAATCAACATAGCAGTAACGTTTGCCGTTTACGTTCAATTTTATAGGTAGTCTTTCCAATGGTAATTAACTTTATGCTAGAAATAGATATAGTTTACCGTTATGTTTTGATAAATCGTCGGTGTTGTCATAATATACTGGCCAAAAGTCCTAACCGGCCACTTTAAAAATGACTGTAACTTTATTAAAAGTTATTACATTTTAAAGAAATTTGATATGTAAATTTTTAAGCATAATGCTCGTGGATTTCCAAGTTGATTTACCATTAATTATCCAAATTTGATGTGTTATAAAAGAAAAGCTTAAAAAGCTCTAAATCTTAATAGAGCTCGAGATAATGCACTTTCAAAAATTCAAAGTCCACAAAGCGTTAGCTGCAACCCAGACCAAGAAAAAAATTGGAAAATATTGTAAATTTTGTGCGACTTTTGACTACAGAAGAAGCAGAAAGAATAGGAGGCATGATAAAATGGTGTTTAAATTCAACCGGCAAAACATTTTATCAAGCGAATATGCTCAAATATGGTCTGGGGTGGAAAAACGATGCAACAAACTGATTTTATACACATTTTTCTACATTTTGTAGCTCGCCGTGAATCATCAGTCTACATTTAAAGCATTTTCGAAGAAAAACGTGTTTTAAATGTTGTCTTTTAGAACCGTTTTTCTGCATACATGACCTCTTTCATTATCTTTTACGGCCATATACCGCGCACAATCGTCAAACATTTTCATTTTTTTTTCTTATTCTATGTTGTAGCTAACGATCCACGAAACCAAAATTACTACATTGACAATATTCTGAGCTCTGTCTAAATTTAGAGCTTTTTGAGTTTTTCTCACGTTGCGCTTTTATTTCAACAAAAAAACGGTAACTTTTCGCCAAAATCATCTGGAAAGTTTCTTAAAAATTCACATAGCAAATTTCATGAAAATCCAATCACCACACGAAAAATTAGGCCTATCTTTGTTTTTTAAGTGGCCGGTTAGAAGTTTTGACTAGTATATATCGTATCTACGGCTTGATTCAAGCCGTAATTATGATATCTTATAACAGCACCCACGAAATACTATTTGTTTGTCCGAAATTACCTAACGGTTGACCAGATAAAATCGTTCCCTATCATGGTTGACTTGTTGAAATATCGTCACGCATGGACGTCTCGGGCGGAATTTTCCTAGTTGTTGAAATCGTGTCAAAACAGTCGATATGATGTAACTGTGTACGCTAAAACGCTAGGCTGCCACAGATCCAGGATTCCTGTGAGGGGGGGGGTCGAATATACAGATAAGGAGGTTCATTTTTGTAGTATTACTCAATTTGACTGAATTTCTGCATGAAAATGAAAGAATCAGGCTGCAGAGGAGGGTTCGTTTGAACCCCCCGATAAACCCCACTCCCCCCCCCCCCCCCACCCCCACCCCCTGGATCCGCCACTCTCTTTCTTGGGCATTAGGGGATCCTACTGTCTGAAGCATGCATATGACACATAAACGTGCATCTTCGGATAAAGGTAGCACGCTGCTGTTTTCTGTTCAAATTTACATGTTTTCCTGCACAACAAGAACGTTAACATCAATACGCCACAGAAACAAATTTCAACCTCACTTGGGAAGTTCGCAATGCAACAAAACACTTAAACGCACAGCGCGTTAACGTCAAACGTCCGTATATGTGCAGTTGGTGGCATTCGGTATTTTGTTGACAAGCGTACCTGAAGGTCGTCTATTTTAGATAATAGATAAGAAAATAGGCATGCACAGTTACTTTTTTTCGTTAGTATATTTTGAACTTTTGAATGCAAGTTTAGCTCGCGATAAATGAACTGACAGATCATCCATATCGATAAGCTAGAGATGCTCTACCAGGTCACATAGTGAGCTATACTCGCAAGCAAATCAAAAATAACACAGAATGAACAAGTGCATGTCGTATTGCGATGCAATACAGGAGTCCCCCACCGGATAGCAAAAAGTCCTTTCATATACATTGTAATATATCTCCTACTTACTAGATCTATAACTCTATGAAAAAGTTTGAAGTTGCTAGCACTTTAGGTTTTGGACAATATATCCTGAACAAATATATAAGGGTAAAAACAGCAAAGGCCAATAACTCAAAAAATGGGCATGGCAGAGTAACAGTGCTTGTACATGACTTTTCTCTTCAATGAGATCTATAAGTGTACAAAGTTTGAAGTTACTAGCGCTGATGGTTTAGGAGATAGGGGCCTATGTTCCGGACAAGATTGTAAGGGTAAAAACAACAAAGGGCAATAACTAAAAAAATGGCATGGCCGAGTAACAGTTTTAAATATAGCACTTTTCCTTAATGAGATCTATCAGTGTACAAAGTTTGATGTTACTAGCACTTATGGTCTAGGAGATATGTTCCGGACAAGAATGTAAGGGTAAAAAGAACAAAGGACGATAACTCAAAAAGTAGGCGTGGTAGAGTCATGATTCTTGTACACGAAACTTTTCTTTAATGTGATCTATAAGTGTACAAAGTTTGAAGTTGCTAGCGCTTATGGTCTAAGAGATATGTTCCGGACAAGAATGTATGGGTAAAAACAACAAAGAGCAATAACCCTTACAATGGGCATGGTAGAGTAACGGTTTTTAGACATGACAATTGTCCTTAATGAGATCTATCGGTGTACAAAGTTTGAAGTTGCTAGCGTTTATGGTTTAGGAGATATGTTCCGGACAAGAATGTAAGGGTAAAAACAACAAAGGACGATAACTCAAAAAGTGGGTGTGGCAGATTAACGGTTTTTAAATATGACACTTTTCCTTAATCAGATCTATCAGTGTACAAAGTTTGAAATTGCTAGCACTTATGGTCTAGGAGATAAATTCCGGACAAGAATGCAAGGGTAAAAACAACAAAGGGCAATAACTCAGAAAATAGGTGTGGCAGATTAACGGTTTCTAAATATGACACTTCTCCTCAATGAGATCTATAAGTGTACAAAGTTTGAAATTGCTAGCACTTATGGTTTAGGAGATATGTTCCGGACAAGAATGTAAGGGTAAAAACAACAAAGGGCAATAACTCAAAAAGTGGGCGTGGCAAAGCCACAGTTCATAAACATGACACTTTTCCTCAATGATATCTATAAGTGTACAAAGTTTGAAGTTGCTAACACATATGGTTTAGAAGATATGGCCCGGACAAAAGCGTGACGGACGGACAGACGGACAGACTGACGGACAGACGGAATCGAGCAAACCTATAGTTTAACCGGTAACCGGTGGGGGGCTTATAAAAAAGAAGGAATTCAAATATCCGTAATTCTTTCCCTTTTTTAGTATATCATATTTCCTCATTAGGGAACGATTCTGTCCAGGTTATCGTGACGTAATTTCGGACAAACAACAGTATTTCGTATGTGTTGTTATACAATTTCATGACTACGGCTTGATTCAAGCCGCAGTTACGAGACTTTATAGCAACATCGACGGTCTATCAAAGCATTACGATAAACAAAATCTATTTTTAGCACAAAAAGCATTGCTATTTGTACATCGAGAGTGATACTGAGACGGTATAACACGCGTGTATTTGTTTAGGTAGGAAGATTTTGAATTTCATCGCTTTTCATCGAAAACCTCGTAACTGCAGCTTGTTTTAAGCTGCGGTTACGTGGTTTTCGATAAAAAGAAGCGATTTACTATTTGGACTGTTATACAATACGGCTATTTTGCGATTTTTGTTCAAATACACGCAAATTGGTTGATCCAATAAGGTAAAAAAATCGTGCCGTGAAGATGGGAAAACGTGTGCGTTTAACAAAAGCGATTCGTTTTCTATTTTGGACTGTTCCAATTTGGTTGTTTTGCGTTATTCTGTTCTCGAATACCTACAAATTGGCGGATTCCACTAGGTATCGAGTATTGGCAGAACGACAAACTACTGTGCCGAACACAAACCAAGGCAAATCTGAAGGTGAGTGGGACTTTTCGTTTTATGATAAATTTTCAAAAAAAGTCTAGGGGACCGTATTATCAATGGTCTTACGACCACTTTTTTGTGTAAACTGTAACAAAACATCTGCTTGAGAAATTAGATTTGGCCATTCAGGTTTGTTGTAACAAGTTATTTCGCAAAAATAAACGAATTTCAAGATTATGCTTCAAGAGGAAAATAATTTACAAATATTAATAATTTATACTCTATATTCATATGCAAGGGAGGTCATTTTGAAACTTTTGGACAAATATTTCCTTAACTATGCATAAATTCAAAATTCTAAACCGTTCAAAATGCTTATGTTTGTATTTTGAATGGAAATGTAACATAGTTTAAGGAGTTACAGGCACTTTTCAAATTTCCTCTTTGGCTCTTTAGTGCTAATTGTAGGTTGCATACCTTATATACTGACGTCCAAAAGAAACGCCTCAGTCCTAATAAATGTCGATTATTCAGTGAATCTGATTTGCAATTACAAAAAAACTTATTTCCATCTGTAAATTTGATTATCTGTTGTTGAAAAATGATGATCAAGAATTTTTCAAATTGTTGCAGTTTAGAAAAAACGGCACATTTAAACAGAGCGGTATCAGAATTTCCATTTCAAAATTAGTATCGCGTGTTTCAAGCTTTACTTGCGACGACAAAAGATACCGTAAAACGGCTTATTTGGCGACCGCAATTAGTGAATACCGAACGCAACGTCGATTTCAATGTCTCAAACCTGAAACGCGAATGACGTTAACGTAAGACAGCTTCTTTTACAACAGGCGTTACACGAGGTCTATCTGACTTTGGCCGGTTGGCAAATGTTTCTATAGCTCTAACTCGTCGACTAAGATGCTTAATCGTGCAATGCAAGACGTCAGGCGGTTTGTTTATCACTTTCCCGTATTCGAGAATGGCTCTTCTACTAGCTATGACGTTGCGCACGGTATTTGGGCACTAAAATGTAACGTCAAATTAGCGAACGTCAATTCTTAACCATTGCGTAACGTTTAAGTTTTTGCGTAGACGGTTGTGTTGTGTTTTCAATGTTTACTCTCTGTACAAACTAAAGTGATTTATGAATACAGGACCAAATTTTAGGAAATATCCCACTATTTCCGTCCATTGTCTTTCCTTGGCTTTAACGTCACTTTGATTCATTCTATTATTTGACTGAAAAATGTGCCAATTAGATGATTTTAAGTTTACTTTATACAAAAAGTTTACGTTTATAAAATTTCTGTCCACACGAACAAATTTGAATATCTCTTTTACTTTGAATTACTTTGCCATTAAATTTTAATATGATAAATAAAAAAAAATGGTATTTCCACATTGAAATTATTTCTTTGTGTGAATAAGGGAACAGGTATTTTTCAAAATCTAAAGAGTAAAAAAGTCCCGTTTTCAACGACCAGAAACATTTTTTGTCCACACGCATAAAACGCAATTATTGTTTCGTTTATTTTTCTAACCGGCTTTCTTTTATATATTATAGAAAAAGAGAAAAATGGCATTTTCTAATTTAAGTTTGGTGGCATTTGAGTCATTAATCACCAAAATATTTAGGAAAATTGTCATTTTTTCTGTGACGTAATTCTAATTGTTACACTGCGATTTTTGGTAATCAAATTGGGATTATTTGCGTAATTGTCATCGAAATTTTATTTCTGTTCGGCAAAACATTCTACAGCATGTCCATTATCATAAAATACATTTTCCATGTGTTTCACGTTAAGTAACCGCAGAATTGTTTATAAATATCCGTCGCTCATGTACATTTATGTTACATGTTACACGCGTTTTTTTCGCTGAATTTACGAATAAAAAGTCTTTCTAGTAAATTTATACAAACTAACCACTTGAAAAAGTATGACATTGAAAAAGATCACTGTTTTACCGTTATTTTGATGTATAACAAAGTTATGAGAAGGAAAATAGGCCTTGCGAAATTCAGTAATGAACCCCGGAGGGTAGCGTTTATTTGAAAAGGGACGCAATATCGTGCGCGTCGTCTATATTTTCCGATCAGTGTGTCTATTTCAAACGTTACTTGCAAGAACAACAGTTACCAGAAAAACACTTATTTGGCCACAACAGTAACCGACTACTCGATAGAACGTCGATCCCAACGTCACAAACCTTAAACGTATATGACGTTAACGTGGGGAATTATCTTGCTTTATAGGCGTTACATGAGGTCTAGTTGAACGTGGCCGATCGATAGACGTTCGCGAAATTCTAACACGTCGATCAAGACAACGAATCGAGAAACACAATATGTTAAACTGTCTTGCGACCTGTTTGTGCATTCGTCGCATTCAAAAATGGCCTTATTACACGCTCCCTTTTCAGAATTTAGTCTTGGTATCCTTCAATTCGGATGTTTCATAAGAAAATCATTGAATTCTTGGTTGCCTATCCACTAACACATGCGTAAAATGTGACAAATTTCATAACGTGATATACATACACGAAGCGCAAGTAGAAAACGTGATCAGTCACCGGAAATGGACAAATTGGTGAATCGAAACGCATATTTTTTTCATTTGTCGTAATTGTCGATAATATACAGTATACATTTCACTAGCATTGTGACAGGCATAAGGAAAATAACGACAAATTTCATTGGAGCGTTTCTTTTAGACGTCAGTTTATATCCAACTGTTTCAAAATGAACGACATTTCAGATCGTTGTGATATTAACCCTATTTCCGATCATAAGGATTTTGGACTGTTCCAACTTGTTAGATAAGATGAGCTATACAAATGACGGAAATGAACATGTGTGTGCAATATGACACAGAAAACATTGAAAAAGAAAGGAGAAATTGAATATCAACATTTTCATCATTCGTTTCAATGTTCCCCTAGGCTTTTTTCTGTTAGCGCTGTCTGTCAAAAACAAGTTTTGTAAAGCACGGGGTTAAAATTCAAATATTTTACAGCGGAAAAGTACTTGGATTTTAATTACAAAGAAGTTTAAGATGATAAAGTAGACTTCATCAAATAATGTTATTCAAAATACACGAAATATCGTATTACAAATGTTTGCGTTTGTCAATGGTCTTCATTTCCCCAAATATGAAGAAGACATCCCTAAATAGCAATCAATAGGGAGCGATTTTATTCAGTTAACCGTGGATTAATTTCGGGCGAACAATTGTATTTTCGTATATTCTGATTTTTTTCGGGAGACAGGGCGGAGCCTAGTAAACGGTTCATTACATTTAAGCTTGAGGAGAAACAGCCTTTTCGCTTAGCGGTACATCTTCGGTATTATTGCAAAACATTACAATTACAGCGTGAATCGGGCTGTAGTTACGTGGTTTTATAACAACTCATTTTACAATAGAACCTTCTTTCAATTTCGAAATGTGTTCATGCTCGTGCCGCACGTTTTTCTCTCATATCAACCAAGATATCGAGAAGTAAACTCGTCGAATAACCTTTTCGCTTAGCCACACCCTGTGAGGTGAATAAAAATGGATTATAGGTGTTGATATAAAGTCGTAACTACGGCTTGAGTCAGGCCGTAGTTACAGGATTTTACAACAACATCGATGGTTTATCTATGAAATGGTAAACTTAGTCTATTTTTAGCACAAGATTCATTATTATTGAAATGAATATCAGCACCGTGAACATAACGTCGCTTTTTAAACAAAAAACATCGTAACTGCAGCATAAACGTTTGAGTTTGAGTTTATTGGGGTTTTACGCCGTTTTCAACTACCAGGGTCATATCGCGGCGGCTGGAGCACCTAACCGTGGGTTCCTGGTATTTCTCGCACCAGTACAACCACAATATCCAAACCGAGCCTCCAGCTGCTCTCTCACATAGATGATTCACACCCATTGGTGAGAGACAAATGACTTTTGTCAAATGTCAGAATGGATACTGGCCGAGCCGGGGTTCGAACTCGAAACCCCTGGATTGACAGACTCCGACGTAACCGACTGAGCTATCCGGGCTCGGCAGCAGCATAAACGTAACATAAAGGGATTGGAAACAATCTTGATAACATTTTTCCCCTTTTGCCTCGATATTTTCTCTGTTGCATTGTGCACAACACGTTTTCAATATCAATTTCTTCGTCGGGATCCGCTTTCAATGGCAATGAGTTTTGTGCTTAAAATAGACTTCGTTTACTGTTATGTTTCGACAAACCGTCGGTGTTGTTATAAAATCTCGTAACTACGGCTTGAACCAAGCCGTAGTTACGAGATTTTATAACAGCACCTACAAAATACCATAGTTTGTCCGAAATTACGTCACGGTTAAGTGAATAAAAGCGTTCCCTATTTGAATCAGTCTAAAATGTTACTGTTTGTAAAAAAAAGTTATGTGTATTTTTGAAAACAATACGAGTGCATTCTTCTTCTTTTGTATTATTATCTTTTTGTGTTTTGTCCCGCCCGGGTGAATAGATAATGTTTGTAAAATTACATTTTAGTCAATTATGTAAACCTATTGAAAGCGAAATGTAAAAAATATTCAATTTCAAAAAGAAAAGAAATAACCCACTTCTAAACTCAACCTATTACCGCTCATTGTCGCTTTTTTGACACACGCAATGAATGATTTGAAAAAAAAAAATAAATAAAAAAGAAAAAAAAACATTATGGGAAATGAAAGCAATGGTTTTATGTTCTAAAAAAGTTTTCTTCTTCTAAAGAAAGAAATAGAGATACTGCTGGTTATCAACATACACCTCCTTTCTCTCAATCACATTTACCCTTTCCCAAACGACAAAATTTGAGGGTAGCCCAAATCAAAAAGTTACTACAGACGACAAATGGACATTGATAAAGATGGTATTTGTATACAATACAACGCAGAAAAGATTACGACAAAATGAGAAAATGCTGATTTTCAGCATTTTTTTTTTCTTTTGCCTCAATGTTTTTCGTTGCTTTTTCATTTAGGGGCGTCAAAACCAGGTCTTTTTTGGGGGAAATTGTTAAGATCATTATTGTTTATTAAGGTAAACTCCAGTAGTCGTTTGGGAAATGGTCAATGTACATACTTAAATGTTGGGAATCACGTGACTTAACAACAGTAACACCACCAACAACTTTAAAAACAAAAGCAACATTTTCAGAAAAAAAAAACAATTAGTACTCAGTCTATTTGAATTTTGTTTCAAGCAGAGAAGGTGAAAATGTTACGGATTAGTCAGACGTGGTGGAGCTTTATAACAGCATATAATAAAAATGTCATTCACAAACAAGCAAGATGATTGGTCGTCAATAACTATTTTCCAATGTGTTGTTTTAAAGATCTATATAATCCAGCAAATTCCTTGCATCTTTTCTTTGTTTCAGACCATTTACAAATCGCTATTATGTAATGTGTCACGTGATTGCCAGTCGTGCTAATTTGTCTTTTTATCCGTTTTTCAGATGAGTCTCGACAAAAAGGAACTTGCGCTGTGCAAACTAACACGAAATGGCCGTATTTTAGTGATACGTCGAAAATTCGACTAAACAATTGGAACTTCACTCAAAAAGTTAAATGTCCGAACTTAACCATAACCACGAAAAAACTGCTTCGACGCAAGGTATCTATTTCATGCGACAACGGAACACCGGAACTACTTTACACCATGACGTCATCTCCACGTGACATTCAGATTTTCGAACCTGGCGATCAATGTTTACTAAAATTCGTTCGTCGCTGTTGTCATGACGACAAGCCAGTCCCGAACTTAATGCATTACATTTGGATTGCAGACGTAGAAGCAAATTTCTTCACGTTTGTAAGTTTTATAAGTGTTGTTCGCTTCATGCGACCGTGTTTGATTATGTTTCATGGTCCGTTTGTTCCGAAAGGGAAGTACTGGAACTACTTTATTAGACTATTTCCGGAAGTTGTCTTGGTGAATGAATCTCTGGTGACGTCAATCTATGGGCAGAAGTTACGGTACATTGAACACGGGGCTGACGTCATGAGGATACAGGCTTTACTTAGTAAGTTTTGTTTTCACGCTATTTGATTTCTATAGTAACTGTTTTTCATGCCCATTGGCCTCGTTTCCAAACAACAATATTGTCGACTAGATGTAATCGAAAGCAATTGAAAAGCATATATAGCGCACGATAATTGAACTGGCAGAGCATCCCAGCCTATTGACTAGGGCTGCTCTGCCAGTTTAATTATCGTCAGCTATAATAATGTTGATAAACTTTATCCTCCACTAAGTGGCATGTCATATACCGACATTAGTTGGGCCTTATGATTTAGTATTGTGTCAAGCTACTTTTTAAAAAAAATGTCTGCGCCCGTGCAATGTGTAGTTAATGTTATCCTAATAACAGGTGATTGATCTGAATTTGGTTTGAAGCAGAGATAGAGTCAAAATGTTAGGGGCATTTTTGATAAGATCTTTTGAACAAAACCTGGTAAAAATGTAATGCATGGAAACAACACAATAGATCTAATTCTTTATTTTTTATATCATGTGCTGTTTAACAGACCCATCACATTTAGAAAAATCTCTGATGATTCTCGTATTCTCTGCTTCATTTCTTTCCAATCGGTCACCTATTTACAGAAGTATTAATCTGTTTCTTGAAATTGATATTTTTTGTATTGTTACGCATGCGATTCTCCGCCATGAATATTTCGAATAAATTCGGGTAATTTGGGATTTCAAAAATTTGGATAAGTCTTGTGCTTTCGTTGAGTGACATCCTGCCATTCCAACGCGAAAATAATCTAATGCACCCTTTTCATGAAAAATGTTTGTGTTCTATTTTTAGACTACGGCGGACTATATCTAGACTGGGATGCGGTACTTGTGAAACCAATAGACGTGCTACGAAAGAACAAATGCTCCATGAGTCTTGAGGACCAACCTAATCACATCGGCAACCAGGTCATAATGTCTGAAAAAGACGGAGAATTTCTGAAGCTGTGGCTAGATGGGTATAAAAACTACACTGACATTTGGGAGTACAACTCCATCGAATATCCTTACAATCTGTCTAAAGAGTACCCACAACATATCTCAGTGCTTGGACACAAGCTCCTTGTTTCAAAACCGATGAAACGAGTCTTTCTCTGGCACAAATATTCGAACTGGTCCGCGAACTATGCGCTGCATTTCTTCCTACGTGGCTATCATAAGAAAAGGGAAGTAACTCTTAAGAGTATCAGGACTATGCGAACGACGATAGCCGCAGTTATCCGCCATGTTTTATTTGGAAGCAAAGAACAATGCTTCAACTGATTGAATGTCGTTCGTCGGCAATCTGATTAACCCATTACCAGACGACTAAATTTTGGACTATTCTAATTTGAAAGGTGATACAGACGACAATTTCAAATTAATGAAATTTTGAAAATCTTTGCATTTTGGGCTAGAAAACATTGTGGAAAATGACGAAGTTGCTTGTCACAAGCAATTTTTTCATTTATCACAATGTTTTCTCTAGCATTTTTGTGAATGAGTCAAAAGGCGCCAATGTGTGGTAATGGGTTAAAATCCCTGTTAACTAATATCTAAGACCAATGCGTTAACTAGCTACATATAATGGAGGTCATCTTCTGTGACTCCTGGAAAAACCAAATTGGTTCACCAATTTGGTTTTTTTCCAGGGGTTAAAGAAGATGACCCCTAAAATGTGGGTCTCAGATATCACTGAAGAATAAACATTATGGTTTTTAATCGTCCGTAACCTTGTTGCAGATACATTTCATGACCGTTTTACAGCAAAAAGGGGGTCCATATGGCCGTTTTCCTGGGACCTAAATTTTCGAATGATATTTTTAGTACATATAGATACATAAAGGGGACATGTTTTGCCGAAAATTTGAATCGAACAGACCTTTGGTTTACGCCGTTTTCAACTGCTTTGGTCATATTCCGATTTTCAGAACGATTAGCTTTCTTCGACGCATCCATAGCTGAGTCACTGCTCAGGCTCATGAAATAGAATTCGCATAGGTAGTCAGATCTTCGCACGTAATTGTGTTAGGTACACCAAGGGTGGCTAACCCAAAAAGTAGGCAGATTTGTTCAGTGATGCATCACGATTCACACATTTAAAATCAAAGAACGGACACAGATTTGTCGATGCATATGGGAGCGCTACTCAGGCGTTATCAAAGTCGACACGTTTCCGTCGAAAATCGGTCATGGTTTAGGGGAGGATCAAACATCACGGAAGGCAAAACTCATCATGTTTTCGTAATTAATGCAAGAGGTGGATTTCTTCTTCTAAAATTAATTTGTTTAAAAAGACACATTTCTGTGACGTGAAGTTTGAAACTTCTTCTGTAAATGAGTTTTTCGCTGTACAGATTATATCTGGCCCCGGATAAAAAATAAAGAACATAAATAAAAAATATACAATATAAATAAAAATTATAGAATATAAATATAAAATTATATCACATAAAAATATTTTTAGAATATAAATAAAAAAATTATAGAATGTAAATATAAAATTATATCACATAAAAAAAAATCGAATTTTGCAACGTTCCACACGCCGTAGAAAACAAAGATTTTGGTTGGCTGACTCAGAACGGGGAGGAATTCAATAGACAGAACAGCGCTGGTTCCCAATGATGGTTCCCAATGGCTCGAGCTATCGTCTGATTCGAAGTCGGCCGAAGATGGCATAACACGCGTGTATTTGTGAAAGCATGACGTTTTTGAATGTCGTCGTTCTTCATCGAAAACCTCGTAACCGTAGCTTGATTTAAGCTGCAGTCACGTGGTTTTCGATAAAAAAGGATTTACTCTTTGGAATGTTTAGTTATATAAACGGTTATTTTGTGACTTTTGTTCTTAAATTTTGTCCACCCAAATTTACCAAGGACAACTTAATTTTCGTGCGCAAAGTCCGTTAGTTGGGCGTCTTAGCAAAACATTGCCGAAGTTAGGTCATTACATATGCAGATGTCCCAGGTAAATCTGGCTGGGCAATACACACAGAGTGGTGGATTCAACCCGATAAAAAAATCGTGTCGTTATGATGGGAAAACGCGTGCGTTTAACAAGAGCGATTCGTTTTCTATTTTGGACTGTTCCAATTTCGTTGTTTTGCGTTGTTCTGTTCTCAAATACCTACAAGTTGGCGGATTCAACTCGGTATCGAGTATTACCAGAACGACAGACCACTGCACCGAACACAAACCAAGAAAAATCTAACGGTAAGTGGGACTTTTCATTTTTTTTCACCTTCTTCCAAACAAGTCCTTGTTTGGATGTCCATGGTACAAGAATCTTTGAAAACATTGAGACAGAACGAAAAACAGAAAACGTCACGGTGTTCGTTTGCGTCAATATTTTCTTTTCTTTCTTTTTTTAATTGGACGTCCGAAAGGACGTACAATTCTTATAACCACTTTTGGACAGGCGAAATGGGTTTTCATTACCAAAAAACCCTTTCTCAGACTCAATTGCCAGTTGACCAAAATTCAAAATAGATTTTGCGACCATACAGGAAAACTGTCGTATCTTTTCCTACTTTCTATGTGTTCTCTAACAAATACTATAAGATTCATTGGCCGATTCAATTCATGCCACGTCTTAACCAACTTTACGATCTTTTTTCGATTTAATCATTTTCTTGTAGTTTTTTGACTTTCGTAATATTTATTGTGTAAAGGGTAAGATCTTTAGAAAGCGATACATGCATACACTATGGTTATAATGTAAACAGACACCCTATATCATCAGCAGCAGCGATAGCTCTACTCTCTTTCACGCCGCTCAAACGTTTATAGTACACATGTACTAAACGATTTCACTCTGTTGTTTTTATATGCGATCTCGTCTAATATCGCACCCTCCAAGAGATTTCGTTATCCAATCGCTTGCTTTGAACTGGACAACATCAGAGAAAGCTGATACACTTTTTGATTGGCTGAAATTTAAAATTACCGTCACTTGCCAAAAATAGAAATAACGTAATGGTGGTGAACATAATGTACAATTATTTAAAGTGGCTAGTATTACAGATTATTGTTTATCATCAATGTTTTCACAACACTTCTTGCGATTGATCGTAAAATTCTAAGTCGTGATTTAATTACAGGAAGATTCATGCAATGAATAAAAGCAGAGTATTTTTCGATTACACTGATATAGTGTTGAGTTGTGCATTAGACGATTTACACTCATGACCGCGCGTACGAAATCTAAACGTTTTTGGGATTTCCCCGAGATTCAAATTTTGTGCCATAAATAGATATGACCAACACATAGGCGGAGAATGAAGTAAAGACGGCAGGGGTCAAATGATAGCGAATCATGACCTCTGCTCGGAGGGTACGATAGCTCAAACGGGAAAGGATTAACCTCGCAACCTTTTTTCAGTTTGAAATTTGGAACGCCGTTGGTTCAAAACCAGTTCGGATTATTTCTTCTGTAAAACGTTTGTTTTTCTTGATGTGTTTACTGAAAACACACAATTTAGAATGATTACCCAATTTAATGCACGTATTGTGTGCGATAGGTTCCTTTTCTTTGATCATTGTTGTTTAAGTCTTTGACATATTTAAAGGAACGGGGTTTCCACGAGACGTACTTTGGAACCAGGGTTTTGAAATTGATTATCGGGGAGTGAGTTCATTTCGCAACTCGGGTTCGACTCGATGACAAATCGGGGTTCCATCTGAACAGCTCAGATGAGACACTAGTGAAATCCACCTATTCAGAAAAATAGTTGCTCTTACGAGTTTTTTTTCTCCAGCATCTGTATCACTGGTATTCGACAGTATCATGACCTATTTACATACTGATCGATGATCATGACAACAATGATTATTACTAGTATAAGACTAAGTGACAGCGATCTGTATTTATTTCGTTTAAGAGACCCGTTTACTTGTATTGAGCTAAGAAGATGAAGCAATGGGTCTGCAACAGATGGTACCTGGATGATCGTATGAATATGTTTACAGATAGGGACATTGCTATTCTCAAATTTTCGTTGATAATGATATGAAGATTTAAATTGCTTATTGTACTCCACTGCCATTTTCCCGACGGCACGTTCCCAATTTCTTCTTTTTATGCACATCTGTAGATGTAAGGATGCTGCGGTAATACTGGTATGAGGAATCCATGGTTAGGTGCTCCAATTCATCTGGTATTTTGTTTCAGGAAAAGTATGTATTGAATTTGTTTTGTAACCACAACCAGGGAAAACTGCTACCGTGTTTTTTTTCTTTTTTTACTCTAAACAGGAATAAAAATCAAAGTGCTTGGAGCACTATATTTAGACGCCTCTCATTGATTGAGCGGAATTGTATGTAAATGATCGGCGTTTCATTACTTTATTTCGTTGAATTTGTGTTAAGATCGATTCTAAATCACTGGCGTCGTTTTTTCGCCAACGATGGTGGAGATAGAAGTCGAACAAGAGTGCCATGGTCACAATATACGCCGCCACTTATAAAACTTGAGACAAAAAAAATGACATTGACAAGGATTTATAAATATTCACACAAAAACCTGTAAAAAGTTGTGTTCACAAAAAGGTTTTTATAAATATCCAGTCAAAAACCTGGAAGGAATTGCGTTCACGAGACTGAAATATCATTAAGCCCTAGAGACTAAGATTGAAGGTGGCATAACTCAGGCAAAAATCAATGAACCATAAAATCCTTACTTCATGCACATCTACCATATAAGGTAATAACATCCACCAAGTTCCATAAGGGTCAGTCAGAATCTTAGAAGAAGTTGTGTTGACAAGGCTGCAATTCCAATCAGCCCCAGAGACTAAGTTTTAAGGGGGCATAACTCTAGAAAAAAATCAATGAACCATAAAATCCTTCCTTCATGCAAATCTACCAATTGAGGTGATTGACCAAGTGTCATTAATATCCAGCCATAAACGTAGGAGGACTTGCGTTGACAAGGCTGCAATTTCAATAAGCCCAACAGACTAAGTTTTAAGGGGCATAACTCTGGCAAAAATCAATGAACCATAAAATTCTTCCTTCATGCACATCCACCAATTGAGGTGATAACATTGACCAAGTTTAATTAAGATCTAGCCAGAAACTTAGGAGGAGTTGTGTTGACAAGGCTGCAATTTCAATAAGCCCCAGAGACGTAAGTTTTTAAGGCGCATAACTCAGGCAAAAATCAACGAACCATAAAATCCTTCCTTCATGCACATCTACCAATTGAGGTGATAACATTGACCAAGTTTCATTAAGATCCAGCAAGAAACTTAGGAGGAGTTGCGTTGACAAGGCTGCAATTTCAATAAGCCCCAGAGACTAAGTTTTTAAGGGGCATAACTCTGGCAAAAATCAACGAACCATAAAATCCTTCCTTCATGCACATCTACCAATTGAGGTGATAACATTGACCAAGTTTCAAGAAGATCCAGCCAGAAACTTAGGAGGAGTTGCGTTGACAAGAAAAGTGAACGGACGTACGGACGGACGGATGGACGGACGGACGGATGGACGGACGGACAGACGGAGAAGATGACGCCAATATACGTCCGCCTCCGGCGGCGTTTAAAAAAAGATGATTAAAAAGAACAATGTCTGAGTAGAATTCGAACCCAGGGACTTCCGGATATAACATGTGTAAAGAGTACAAGGTGAGTGCTCTGCTAAGTGAGCTATCGCGGCTTTCATTTATGTAGCGCGTTGGCTTACATTTTGAATAAATTGCTTTGTAGCGTACTTTATAAAATCAATGAAAAGTATAACTGACGACAATACTCATAGTAAACCGAAACAAGAAGACAAAAGTGCTAATCGCATGGCCTTAATTGAATTTGGTAATCAAATTAATAGTGATTATTCATAGCGACAAATCAGTTGTCTTGAAACGGCAATCAAATCAATTTGAAGCCTGAGAAAGGTTTTCTGGTATTAAAGCCGATTTCGTATGTCCGAAACCGATCTTATAGAATTAAACACAGAAGAATGAATAAAATATCTTTCGTTCATGTACAATCCCGCTCAATCAATCAGAGACGTCCAATTACAGTGCTCTCAGCACTTTGATTCTTGTCTTTGTCAACATCACTTTTGGCGATCCAGGGCTTTATGCCCGAGGAGATAATGTCACCGCCATAACTTGCCAGCGTCGACGTAACAACCGATTTAACCCTTTCCCACACAACAAAATTTTAATGTGATCCAATGGGGTTCAACATTTTATCAAGCAAGTAGTGACGTAATCTCGGAAAACAATATTTTAATATACTGAGTTCCAAAAGAAAGTGTGTACTTTCATCTTTTTCTTTCACCTTAATTTTCACGAAGTTAATGGCAATCTCAGGAGTAAAACTGATGACATACTTCGGATTAGACCTTAAAGAAAACGGACATCAAAACAGGTGTCGATATAATTGCTCATACTGCACACACGCAGTCAGATCAAAATGGTATCGATGGGGTTGAGATATGCATTTTTCCCTAACTATACTCACCGTCATAAAAAAGTAGCCACTTTTCAAATAACCATAATTTTCACAATTCTTAATATCTGTTTGTTTTTATACGTTCGTACGCATTCCCAATAGCTCCTTTCCACATTTCAATGGTTAAAGGCTTTCACCATGACCGGAAACATGTTTGGTTGTAATACGGGTTCAGAACACTATTTTAGGATACAAAGTTCAATTTTGTTTACTTACAGCTGTCATTTTCTGCATAAGTTGACGCTATTGAAACGCAAACAAAAGTCCCATTTCAATTTTACAGTCAATCATTCCTTTGAAATGATAGAGGTCTATGAAAATTTAGCACAACCAGTAAAGTATGTGTCAATATTAAATGATTGATAATAACCGGAAGTGGTCGGTGGGTAAAATGAAGGGAAACATTTTCTTAATTTTTGAACTTACTGAAGAACAAAAAGAAGCAAAAATCAAAGAAAAGAGCTTTTGAGATGAAATTGGGATTGGTTGGGCTAAAACCGGAAATCGCCATTTTGCAAGGGCATTGGGTGTACTGAAAATCACTTATTAGTCACTCATCATTTCGAATAAAAACAGTATCATAAACACTTATCAGCATTCATTTTCTACCCGTGTCCGGCCCCATATATTGTTTCAGTTTCAGTAGTGTGTTTCGTATCAGTTACGGATTTCTTGGAACCACCACCAAGCTACCATAGCTAATGGGGTAATTCGACTGTTTTCGATACTTTCACGAAAGCATTTTTACGTGTCATGTTTCAATGTTTTATATTTTTTTCGGTACGTTTACGAATAATCCTAAAATTGCTGACCATTTGCATTAGACAAGTGGCTTCTTTCTTATGACGGGGAGTATATAAACAATTCAAAATCTTTTACTAATGAGGGGCTAGACTGATAATCCGAAATAGGCAAATCAGGTAGATATATGTGACTATTTATGGAAACAACTTAAACACACTGAATTGACGCCAAAATCAGGTTTTGTTTGAGAAAGGGGTATTAATGTTATAATGTTACACAATTTTGATCTCTTTCGTAATCGACTGATGTATTATAAATTGAACGGGGTCTAATTTCACGTTCAACAATTGTTCAAGTATTTTGGAGAGGTCTGTGCATTTAATTTTGTATTCCTGATAATATCGCCCACCAATACAAAACAACATTAAATCAGAGCCAGTCCTTTCATTAATTTATACGGAATTATTTTATCCAGTAGACCATGGCGTGATTTCGGACTAGCAATAGAATCTCGCCGTTGTAATCCTATAACCTCGCAACTTTAGATCGATTAATGGTGTCCCGGGACCCCCACAACCCATCACCAGGATTATGACAAAAAATTGGACTCTTCAAAATGTTACAGACGACAATTTCAAGTGAATGTAATTCTACATTTCTGGTCTTGCTGGGTAGAAAATATTTTGGGAAATGAAGAAATTGCTTGTCACAAGCAATTTCTTCTTTTCCCACAATATTTTCCATCTGGAGCTTTCCTTATTTTGGCATCAAAATACGTCAAATGGACTCGATAATACGTATTTCAACATTACAAAATTTCTGACTCCGCCCCGGAAGTTAATGACAAAATCGATGTAATCGAGACAATGAATCGATTGCCTCATCAAATGCAGAAATAGCAATGAATGTTGTGCTAACAATAGACTAGGTTACCGTTATGTTTTGATAACTCGTCGGTGTTGGTATAAAATCTCGCAACTACGTTGTTATATGATTTTATAACAACACTCACGGAAATACTTTTCACGATTCTCTAGATAAAATCTTCCCTATTGGAAATTGTACTCTGAATATATGATCAATTTGAATGATGATGATGATGATGATGATGATGATGATGATGATGATGATGATGATGATGATGATGATGATGATGATGATGATGATGATGATGATGATGATGATGATGATGATATTAAATACAACATCAACACTTGCAAATGATTCTGTCAACACTAGGTCGATTTGAAATTTGTTTGAAACAGGGATGGAAAAAACGTTACGGATTGGTCGGACGCAGTGGTAGTCTGGTTCCCGCACCTGAAATCTACTACGGATTTAATTATGTACACGAATGGGTACAAGTCTAACGCGGTGGAGCTTTCAAACAGCAAATAATAAAACTGTTATTGACGAACAAGCAAATTATTGCTTGTTCTCCAATAACTATTTTTCAATGTGTTGTTTTAAGGTATATGACCCATCATTTAAATGCCATTTTCTAGCCATATGAAATGCATCAAATTACACATACCTCTAAATACACTTCACATAAGTTGATTCACTGTGCCGGATTTCAAGATTATGCTTCAGGAAGAGAATAATTTATAATTTGTTTCACTCTATATTCATATGCAAGGGATGTAATTCTGAACATTTTTGTCAAATATTACCATAAGTATTCATTGATTCAAATTTCTAAACAGTTCAAAATGCTTATGTTTGTATTTGAAATTGAAATGAAACACAGTTTAGGAATTACTGGCACTTTTCAAATTTCGCTTCTGGCTCTTTAGTGCTAATGATGGGTTGTATACCTTAAAGATGTACCACATCCAGCAAATCTCGTGCAATTTTTCATCTTGTTTGTTTCAAAGCACTTTCAAATCGGTAATGTTATGTGTCACGTGATTTCCAGTCGTTCTAATTTGTCTTTTTATCCGTTTTTTTCAGGTGGGTCTCGACAAAAAGGAACATGCGCTGTGCATATTAACACCACGTGGTCGTATTTCAGTGATACGTCGAAAATTCGACTTGATGATTGGAACTTTACCCAAAACGTTAAGTGTCCAAAGTTAACCATAACCACGAAAAAGCTGCTTCGACGCAAGGCATCTATTTCCTGCGACAGCGGAACACCGGAACTACTTTACACATTGACGTCATCTCCACGTGACATTCAGGTTTTCGAACCTGACGATCAATGTTTACAAAAATTTGTTCGTCATTGTTGTCATGACGACAAGCCAGTCCCGAACTTAATGCATTACATTTGGATTGCAGACGTGGAAGCAAATTTCTTCACGTTTGTAAGTTTTATAAGTGTTGTTCGCTTCATGCGGCCGTGTTTGATTATGTTTCATGGTCCGTTTGTTCCGAAAGGGAAGTACTGGAACTACTTTATTAGACTATTTCCGGAAGTAGTTTTGGTGAATGAATCACTGGTGACGTCAATCTATGGACATGAGTTACGGTACATTGAGCACGGGTCTGACGTAATGAGGATACAGGCGTTACTGAGTAAGCTGGTTGTTTTATAATCATATATAAATTTAGCATTAATGTTAAGGCATTCCATCCACCATCAGATACCAAAAGCTTTGTGCAATTTCGGACATCATCCGTGTCAATGGAAACTTACGAGGAAATTTTCTGATGTCATGGATGACGCCCGGAGTTGCACGAAGCTTTTGGTATCTGATGATGGGTGGAATACCTAAATGTTTAGATGTTGAATCACCCTTTCAAAAAAAAATATTGACCTGAACCCGATGAATATGCAATGAGTACATTGTGACACGGAATTATCAATACTCGCAAGCACTCCTCATTATCGAACAGCGTCGATAGTTTCCATAAGCATTGGGTCTTTGTATTCTGCACGTGCTCCTCGTGTCAATATACGTCGGAGAGTGATTATTTTGCATCACAGTTACTCATTACATATTCAACAAGTTCAGGTCAATATTTACGGAGTATAATTGCATTCGACTAGGTATGTTACTAAAGGGCAAGTTTAAAAAAAAAATGTGACCATTCACTTTTTACATGCCACGGCTTTTACAGAGAAACATATTCAACCCAATCAAAGCTAAAAAGATGTGTTATTGTGTCTATATACTGGGTACCAAGTTTAAAGAAGATCGCTTCACAAATAAAAAAGATATGTCATTAAAACATGTCAAAAATGTCAGGAGTGAAACGTTTTTGTGTGACACTTAACAGTTTTACCAAGTTTCTAAGCTATGGTAAATAAAAGACAGTGACAGGATACTACAATAAGCACTTGTAATTCATAAAACAACATGTGCATCATCATCTTAAAATTACTTTTTTATCTTATCTTCATTGGTTTAGGATGTTGAGCCTGTTTTATACAATACCCCTCTGAATTTTATGTCAGGAGTGAAACACTTTTATTTTTCAAAATGTGTTCTCATTTTTGTCTATTCAGCCAGAAATCTACCACTCAATTTTTAATTGGACGTCCGAAAGGACGTACAATTCTTATAACCACTTTTGGACAGGCGAAATGGGTTTTCATTACCAAAAAACCCTTTCTCAGACTCAATTGCCAGTTGTCCAAAATTCAAAATAGATTTTGCGACCATACAGGAAAACTGTCGTATCTTTTCCTACTTTCTGTGTTCTCTAACAAATACTATAAGATTCATTGGCCGATTCAATTCATGCCACGTCTTAACCAACTTTACGATCTTTTTTCGATATAATCATTTTCTTGTAGTTTTTTGACTTTCGTAATATTTATTGTGTAAAGGGCAAGATCTTTAGAAAGCGATACATGCATACACTATAGTTAAAATGTAAACAGACACCCTATATCATCAGCAGCAGCGATAGATCAAACGGGAAAGGATTAACCTCGCAACCTTTTTTTTCAGTTTGAAATTTGGAACGCCGTTGGTTCAAAACCAGTTCGGATTATTTCTTCTGTAAAACGTTTGTTTTTCTTGGTGTGTTTACTGAAAACACACATTTTAGAATGATTACCCAATTTAATGCACGTATTGTGTATGATAGGTTCCTTTTCTTTGATCATTGTTGTTTAAGTCTTTGACATATTTAAAGGAACGGGGTTTCCACGAGACGCACTTTGGAACCAGGGTTTTGAAATTGATTATCGGGGAGTGAGTTCATTTCGCAACTCGGGTTCGACTCAATGGCAAATCGGGGTTCCATCTGAACCGCCTCAGATGAGACCCTAGTGAAATCCGCCTATTCAGAAAAATAGTTGCTCTTACGAGTTTTTTTTTTCTCCAGCATCTATATCACTGATATTCGACAGTATCATGACCTATTTACATACTGATCGATGATCATGACAACAATGATTATTACTAGTATAAGACTAAGTGACAGCGACCTATATTTATTTCGTTTAAGAGACCCGTTTACGTGTATTGAGCTAAGAAGATGAAGCAATGGGTCTGCAACATATGGTACCTGGATGATCGTATGAATATGTTTACAGATAGGGACATTGCTATTCTCAAATTTTCGTTGATAATGATATGAAGATTTAAATTGCTTATTGTACTCCACTGCCATTTTCCCGACGGCACGTTCCCAATTTCTTCTTTTTGTGCACATCTGTAGATGTAAGGATGCTGCGGTAGTACTTGTATGAGGAATCCATGGTTAGGTGCTCCAATTCATCTGGTATTTTGTTTCAGGAAAAGTATGTATTGAATTTGTTTTGTAACCACAACCAGGGAAAACTGCTACCGTGTTTTTTTCTTTTTTTACTCTAAACAGGAATAAAAATCAAAGTGCTTGGAGCACTATATTTAGACGCCTCTCATTGATTGAGCGGAATTGTATGTAAATGATCGGCGTTTCATTACTTTATTTCGTTGAATTTGTGTTAAGATCGATTCTAAATCACTGCGGTCGTTTTTTCGCCAACGATGGTGGAGATAGAAGTCGAACAAGAGTGCCATGGTCACAATATACGCCGCCACTTATAAAACTTGAGAAAAAAATGACATTGACAAGGATTTATAAATATTCACACAAAAACCTGTAAAAAGTTGTGTTCACAAAAAGGTTTTTATAAATATCCAGTCAAAAACCTGGAAGGAATTGTGTTCACGAGACTGAAATATCATTAAGCCCTAGAGACTAAGATTGAAGGGGGCATAACTCAGGCAAAAATCAATGAACCATAAAATCCTTACTTCATGCACATCTACCAATTAAGGTAATAACATCCACCAAGTTTCATAAGGATCCAGTCAGAATCTTAGAAGAAGTTGTGTTGACAAGGCTGCAATTTCAATCAGCCCCAGAGACTAAGTTTTAAGGGGGCATAACTCTAGAAAAAAATCAATGAACCATAAAATCCTTCCTTCATGCAAATCTACCAATTGAGGTGATTGACCAAGTGTCATTAATATCCAGCCTTAAACGTAGGAGGACTTGCGTTGACAAGGCTGCAATTTCAATAAGCCCCACAGACTAAGTTTTAAGGGGGCATAACTCTGGCAAAAATCAATGAACCATTAAATTCTTCCTTCATGCACATCTACCAATTAAGGTGATAACATTGACCAAGTTTCATCAAGATCTAGCCAGAAACTTAGGAGGAGTTGTGTTGACAAGGCTGCAATTTCAATAAGCCCCAGAGACCAAGTTTCAAGAAGATCCAGCCAGAAACTTAGGAGGAGTTGCGTTGACAAGAAAAGTGGACGGACGTACGGACGGACGGACGGATGGACGGACGGACAGACGGAGAAGATGACGCCAATATACGTCCGCCTCCGGCGGCGTATAAAAAAAGATGATTAAAAAGAACAATGTCTGAGTAGAATTCGAACCCAGGGCCTTCCGGATATAACATGTGTAAAGAGTACAAGGTGAGTGCTCTGCTAAGTGAGCTATCGCGGCTTTCATTTATGTAGCGCGTTGGCTTACATTTTGAATAAATTGCTTTGTAGCGTACTTTATAAAATCAATGAAAAGTATAACTGGCGACAATACTCATAGTAA
Source organism: Fragum sueziense (assembly GCA_963680895.1). Lineage (NCBI taxonomy): Eukaryota > Metazoa > Mollusca > Bivalvia > Cardiida > Cardiidae > Fragum > Fragum sueziense. The sequence continues at coordinate 55,223,282 of OY804595.1, forward strand.
ACCGAAACAAGAAGACAAAAGTGCTAATCGCATGGCCTTAATTGAATTTGGTAATCAAATTAATAGTGATTATTCATAGCGACAAATCAGTTGTCTTGAAACGGCAATCAAATCAATTTGAAGCCTGAGAAGGGTTTTCTGGTATTAAAGCCGATTTCGTATGTCCGAAACCGATCTTATAGAATTAAACACAGAAGAATGAATAAAATATCTTTCGTTCATGTACACAATCCCGCTCAATCAATCAGAGACGTCCAATTACAGTGCTCTCAGCACTTTGATTTTTAGGAAGCTATCAACCTTGTGGGCATTCTGCACTCTACTTTTTAGTGAATCGTTGGTTACAATTTCTCATATTGTGCAACATATATGCTGTCAGGAGTGAAACGCTTTTTTGTTGTCATTTTGCAAGATTGTGTACACAATTTTAGCTAAAAAGTAGTGAACATGAATTTAAAATATAATTTGGGCACTGCTTAACCATTTAGAATAGTTTTTAGCCACCCTAATTAAGAAATCTGGATGATATTCTGTAAAATTAGCTGTTATTCTTAACATTTAAATGTCACACCTTGGTCACATTTTTTTTAAACCTGCCCTAAAGCTGAAATTTTGTGTATGTAATTTAGTATGGACTATTTAGGAGGAATAAAGCAGAATATGTTTTTGTATTCGTCAAATTAGAAGTTCCTATGTCACATTGTGCATACATCCAATATTTATTAGCGTCCAATTTGTCGTCATAAGGAAAGGATGAGTGTCAATATGGCCCTTTCCGTGACCCAGCCCGATTTCCTTCATTTTCACCATACATGATCGCTAACATATTGACCTTATGTAGGCAAAGTATCAACTTGAACAGAGTCTTGGTTTGGAAGAAATATTAAATCAAAGTGGGTGGGGTAAGTATTTCACTATGCCAATAGATAGTAATCAATTTCTTATACAGTTTTACTAACAATTTATATCTTAAAAACTGGTGATGCAGTGAAATGTATGTGTCATGCACTTTAAATACACTTTGTTGTTTATTCCATTGGATGCCATGTACAGGAGAAAAGGGGCAATAAACACGTTCATGAATTTTTAGGATTTTTGAATGGACTAACTTTACGAAAAACCACAACAGGCTTTTATTTCTCATTTCATCTGATTTATCTTTCTGGTGGTGAATGAAAATATATAACCATAATTTGTAGTATGAAAATTTTCAAAATTGCTTTTGTATATTCTGGATTACATGCCCTTGATTTCTTGATAGAAATGCCAAAAAATATAAGAAGTACTATTTCGTTTCTGAACCAAACATTTCTTTATACATCACCATAAAATACCAATGGGAGGACGAAAAGAGTCTTGTGTACACGAAAACATCAGATAATGAGGTTGCAATTGCTATCTTAACAGAGTGGGTGGGGTAAAATACTCCAAAATCAAGCGTGAAACAGACATGAATATTTCATAGACAGAATTACTTGTTTAGCATCTTAAATGTATGGTAACGCTTTTATTAGCTCATCTGATCCCAAAATGTTCAAATTGAGCTATTTTGATCGCTTTTCGTCTGTCGTCTGTCTCTCTATCTGTCCATCTGTCTGTTCTTAATTTGGTGTTTACACTCTAGCATCTGTAAATATAAGCCAATCTTGACCGAACTTTGAGTGACTTACCCCACCCACTTTGATTTAATATATCTTCCAAACCAAGGCTCCGTTCAAATTGATACTTTGCCTACATAAGGTCAATATGTTAGCAATCATGTGTGGCGAAAATGAAGAAAATCGGGCTGGGTCACGGAAAGGGCCTTATTGACACTCATCCTTTCAAATTGAAACAGTGCAAATTCTTGCCGTTTGGGAGAGGGCTAATCTAATGTACTTTTACGAAATGTTTATATATAAGTCGCTTTTCAACAAAACCTTCGTAACTTCAGCTTAAAACAAGCTGCAGTTAAAGGGGCCCATGCTAGGTTTTAATGCTTCCGAACTGTTCGGGATTTCATACTTGTCCACGGAAAAAACAATTTGCAATGCATAAAACCCTCAATCACGGAGAATAACGATTTTTCCTTTGCTATAGATCAATCCTTTACACAAGCGTGTTTACACATTCTATTTTTACTTCAAAACGAGACAAGGTCAAGGTCAATGAAACACCCCCGCGGTATTAACACACCGTACAACCGGCTGCATCGATGACTGTGACCTTATTTGCGAGGGATACGTGGAAAGGTACAATTTGTACAAGCACTTTTAAAGCATGTATACGCGTATCTGTCAACTATAGAATACCAAAGATCCTTTCGTTTATTTATAAAAGTAAATTAATTTGACCTACCATGCACCTGAGATCAGATGCCGAATATGTCTTCGCTGACTTTCGACGCAGCCGGTTGTACGGTGTGTTGAATCTCGCTGAGCACAGATGACGTACCTCTGACGTAATTGCTTTTTGAAGGTTGGGCATATGTAACCTTTACAAAACAAAATCAAGGACAATAAAACGGATCCGCACGTTATTCATTGACTTGGATTTTAATACTTAATAAAGCTCGATGAGTGCTAACAATGATCTACCCCTTCAGATTGGTAATTTCATACGTTATTTCTGGTTTGTAAGTTTTGTGCCATTTGCATTTTCGACAGCCTAGCAGGGTCCCCTTTAAGATGTTTTTGTTTAAGAAAATCCATGATATTCTATTTTTAGATTACGGTGGACTGTATCTAGACTGGGATGCGGTACTTGTGAAACCAATAGACATGCTACGAAAGAACCAATGCTCAGTGAGCCTTGAGGACCAACCACATCGGCAGCCAGGTCATATTTTCGGAAAAAGACGGAGAATTTCTGAAACTCTGGTTGGACGGGTATAAAAATTACCCTGATATTTGGGAGTACAACGCCATCGTATATCCTTACAATCTGTCTAAAGTGTACCCACAGCATGTCTCGGTGCTTGGGTACAAACTTCTTGTTTCCAAGCCGATGAAAAGAGTCTTTCTCTGGCATAAATATTCGAACTGGTCCGCGAACTACGCGCTGCATTTCTTTTTACGTGGCTATCATAAGAAAAGGGAAGTAACTCTTAAGAGTATAAGGACTATGAGAACGACGATAGCAGCAGTTATCCGCCATGTTTTGTTCGGGAGCAAAGAACAGTGCTTCAACTGATCGACAGTTGCACGTCCGTAAACCTGCTGTGGACGACACATTTGGGCCCGTTTTAATTAAAGCCTATCTAGACACACATTTACGTATGTAAGCAATGGGAAAGGCGTTCTTAATTTTCATCTAGAGGTCCCGGGTTCGATACCCGGCCGCGGCAAATACCCTTACTGACAAAATGTCACCCTTCAATGGTTTGATATCGTGAACCTATGTGGGGGAGCAGCCAGAGGCTCGGTAAGGGTGTTGTGGTAGTACTGGTATGAGAAACGCCAGGAATCCATGGTTAGGTGCTCCAGCCGCCGCGATATGACCTTGGTAGTTAAAAAAAAAAAAAAAAAAAAAAAAAAAAAAAAAAAAAAAAAAAAACCGGCGTAAAACCCCAATAAAACCAAATCTTAATTTTCAATACAATTTCGCATCAGTTTGGTTCGAATCTTGCTGGTGTGAAACACCTGCACGATTCAAACCATCACATGCAAAATTACAAATTGTTTAGAGTTTACATTATTGTTGATTCTTTAGGTAAATTTTGTAAACGTGTGCCATGCTGCTGTTTCTGCTGTTGTTGGGATTTGTTTTACTTAACCCTTTCCCAAACAAGACCTGGTTTTGACGTCCGTAATAGAAATGGTTTGGGAAAACATTGAGACGAAGGAAGAAACTGCTGATAACCTGCAGTTTCTTCTTTTGCCTCGAAATTGTCTGTGCTTTATTATACACAAATCATATCTTTAACAACATCTACTTGTCGTTTTCAGCGGCTTTCAAATTGGACAAGTCCAAAATTTTACCGTCTGGTAATGGGTTAACCCATTACCAAACGGCAAAATCTCAGACTTTTCCAAATTCAAAGATGTTTCAGACGACGATTTCTTCTCAATTAAATTTTGCATATTTCTGTCTTTCTCAGTAGAAAACATTGTGGGAAATGAAGAAGTTGCTTGTCACAAGCAATTTCTTCATTTTCCACAATGTTTTCCAAAGACAGATATCTTGTAAGGCGTTAAAAAGAGTCGTTGTATGTGAATTGGTATTGGTTTATTTGGGTTTTACGCCGTTTTCAACTGTTATGGTCATGTCGCGGCGGCTGGAGCATTGAGAATTGGTTTAAAAGTCATAGCTTATACTTTGTATATTATACAATTTGCATCTTGATCAGACTGTGCGTTTTCACAGGCTGATCTGGATTAATGTTGTTCTCAAATGCCGTTAGGGGCCTTTTTGTACAGATACCGGCTCACAGAATTATCTTTTTGAGTCTTAGATTCTGTGTGTGTTCTCAAAATCGGGTATTTTTTCTAAAGCAGACTTTTGTAAGATAAAGCTTTTTGAATGAGAGATTTTTTCTGAATGCATACCTCCCATTATTACGAAGATATTAAACACATCTCGCAATTTCGAATTAATCTGTGGCTACGAGATTGACGATGTGTCCGTATTTTTACAATCCGTCGTCACGAAAAACGGCGAAGATGGGGGCGGCATTGCACGAATTGTTTAGTATCTAATGATGAGTGAAATACCTTAAAGGGGTCCATACTAGGTATTTTAGGGGTCAGAACATCATGGGGACAGTCAGAGTGTGCATTGTTGTGTGGTACATTGCATCATCTAATGCCAAAAAGAAAGGAATTTAAGCGCTGATACGAAATTTTCCACCTCTACCAAGGTCCAAATGTTTCTATGAATGCAGATTGTGGGCCAGTCAATGCTAAACAGAATGATCTAGGATTTACTGAAATTCATTTGAAATTGCGGCCGCGGCCTTAGCGCAGTTGGTAGTGCATCTGACCCTCATTCGAGAGATCCCGTTTTCGATACCCTGCCGCGGCTAATACCCTTTCTGACAAAATTGTCACTCACCAATGGGTTTGAAATCGTTAAACTAAGTGGGCCGCGGCCTTAGCGCAGTTGGTAGTGCATCTGACCCTCATTCGAGAGGCCCCGTTTTCGATACCCTGCCGCGGCTAATACCCTTTCTGACAAAATTGTCACTCACCAATGGGTTTGAAATCGTTAAACTAAGTGGGCGAGCAGCTTGAGGCTAGGTAAGGGTGTTGTGGTAGTACTGGTTTGAGAAACAACATGAATCCATGGGTAGGTGCTCCAGCCGCCGCGATATGACCCTGGTAGTTGAAAACGTCGTAAACCCCCAATAAACTCAAACTCATTTGAAATTTCCTTGGACAGAAATAATCTAGCTATACAGGTTGACCATTCCATACGATATTTCTTGAACATTGCTGCTTTTCAACGAAATCCTCGTAACTGCAGCTTAAAACAAGCTACAGATACGAGGTTTTCGTTGAAAAGCGACGATACGACAACCTAGCATGGGTCCCTGTAATACGAGTATTCATATCACGAAGGATGGTTTGTGAAGTAAATCTTTTTAAATTGACTTTCTCTTAATTTCCTTGTCACGTAGGCTTTTGGCGCAAAATTTCGCAGTGAAATTAGATCAGAGTTTGCGTAACAAACAAATAATTACGACTGGTTTGCATCGTCGCTTTTCAACGAAAACCTCGTAACTGCAGCTTAGAACAAGCTGCAGTTACGAGGTGTTTGTTGGAAAGCATCGATATTTTCTATTTCCGTGGAAAAAAATCGTTTTCAGTTGCCATAGTAACCGTTATAGACAAGCGTGAAATTTCTCGACAGTGTCCTTATCGTGTATCAGATTACCGTTTGATATTTCACATCGGATATCTTGTCTTTAACCCTTTCCAAAATAAGTTTTTTCGAGCTGGTTCAATTTCAAAGGCGAGAAAGTATAAATACGACAAAATAAGTATGTTTCACAGCATAGTAAAATGAAGGCAAAATTAAAAACATGAAAAAAAAAAATGTAAAGATAGAATAGCGAACAGTTTTCGCGCGCTCGTGTGCTAAAAATAGATTTCTGATGGGAATACCCCCAACAACGTTTGCCGGGTACCAGTCTAATATTTTGTTTATCGGTCATGAATCGGACATTTTTTTCGTAACAGTGTTAGCATAGAATTATTATTTTCAAGCGAGATATTAGTCGATCATAGATAATGCAGGCGGGAACTAAAACTACGAAACATTGCCCATATGCAACATGCAACATTGCTTTCAGATACGGAGACAGACCAGAAATGACAAACGTTTTTTATTGAGATTCCTCAACAGCTTAACCAGAAAAACATCGGAAAGTCAGAAAGTAAAGTAGCTATGATCATGAAATTTCTCGGGTAGATAGATCTCACCAAGGAGAAGTGCAACGTACAAGGAGCATAACTCTACCTCGCTTATTTTGTGAGTTATTGCCCTTTGTTGTAGTGAAAGCCTGTGGGGTATCAAATCACATTCAGCGACAAATTCTAGTTTTTTCTATATTAACCCTTTCCCAAACAAGACCGGTTTTGACGTCCCCAACAGAAAATTCTTGGGAAAACATTGAGGCAAAAGAAGAAAATGATGATCGACCAAACTGAAAAGGCCTGCACAGCAGACAAAATCGATGTGAATAACTTCTTTGGATATTGATGATCATTCTTCTTTTGCCTCAATATTTTCTCTGAGATAAAACACAAAAAGTATTCATATCTGTTTTGTCATCATCACTTTTTTCAATTTGGCCCAACATGACATTTTGTCGTTTTGGAAAGGGTGAGCGAGTACGCACGAGCGGCACGACGAAGCCAAGACAGGACCGTATGTGTAAACATTACTTGTCAACTGCTTATTTCATAGTTACCGATCTTAAAGGGGCTCGTTCTATGTTTTTATGCTTCCGAACTGTTCGGGAACTCATATTTGTGCATGGAAAAACAATTAGAAATGGATAAAAACCTCAATCTCGGCGAAAAAACATTTTTCCTTTGCTATAGATCAATCCTTTACAAGCGTGTTTACACATTCTATTTTTACTTCAAAACAAGACAAGGTCAAGGTCAACGAGACACACCTCCGCGATATTAACACACCGTACAACCGGCTGTGTGGATGACTGTGTCCTTCTTTGCGAGGAATACGTGAAAAGGTTTATTTTGTACAAGCACTGAACATTTATACGCGTATTTATCAACTATAGAATACCAAAGATCCTTTCGTTTATATATAAAAGTAAATTCATTTGACCTACCATGCACATGACATCATATGCCGAATCTGTCTTCGCTGACTTTCTACGCAGCCGGTTGTACGATGTGTTAAATCTCGCTGAGCACATATGACGTATCTCTGACGTAATTGATTTTTGAAGGTTGGGCATATGTAGCCGTTACAAAACAAAAACAAGGACGACCAGCATGTTATTAATTGACTTGGATTTTAATACTTAATAAAGCTCGACGAGTGGTAAAAATGGACATAAATGATCTACCCCTTCAGGTTGGTAATTTCATACGTTATTTCTGGTTTGTAATTATTGTGCCATTTGCATTTTCGACAGCCTAGCTCATTCTAGTGCAGCAACCTTCTCAACTCTGAATTAGAATGTTTCTCAACAAATGATTACGGCCATCCAGCTCTTAGAATGTCATCTTCGGCAAGTTGAACGTGGAAAAATTTCTCGAGATTTACAGCCATATTTGTACGATAAGGGATTCCCAATCTATTTTTAGACCAGTGAGGCGTGACGATGACGTATTTGTTTCACGGGAAAACCGAACGCTATTACAGTACGCTATAGCATAAAGAAATTTGGTAAAGGATAAAATGCTTGTAATCAGCATTTCTTGTTTTACCTCAATGTTATCTTTTAAGGTTGCCAAATTTAGGAGTTTTTTAGAAAAGGGATAAGCACCAATGACATTCTCGGATCAGCATGTCGAGCGTTAAAGTCCTAGGCCTGTCAAGTAATTGAACGGGAATTAATGTATTCCATCCATCATTAGAAAACAAACACTTCGTGCAATTTCGGCGACATCCGTATCAACGGAGATTCACGAGTGAATCCGGATTTTTACTTGTTTATTTGCGTTGTTACGAATAAAGCCGGCGGAAGCCGAAATTGTGCGAATTGTTTAGTATCTAATTATGGGCGGAATACCTTGATGATGACCACCCCTAATGAGATGCACGCGATGTCGGAATTTTCGTTCGACGACCTAAGAATTCATAGGTGGAAAGTGCCAATTTATTCTAACTTGTAACGTGTACGTATATACGACGTCGCACAGGAAAGCCGATGTCACCTAATTTCATGAGGGTGAACTACCTTAACTTTTGTTTGAAATTTGGGTCACATCTAAGTAATTTCCATTGGCTAGACCACCTAACCATGCAGTCCTGAATACTTCAGCAGAAAAGATTACAATGTACGAGGTACGTGTATTTTTAGAGTCCGTTAATTTTCAACCAGTCTAAATTATTTTAAAATATCTAGTACAGGAAAGAAGCGAATCTTTGACCACAGGTTTTATTCACGGTGTACTTGCAGACAACAAAGTAAATAGTTTATCACAGTATTCCTAAGAGACTTAAAAACTAAGACCTTTACTAACGAACTTCGAACGTTTTTGTGTAATTTTGAACGTGATTACATAACAATAGATCTTGGTGCGTTCTGTAGAGTGAGATGTTTCAAGATTTCTTAAGATATTCGAAAATAAAGCGATTTTTAAGCCGTCCTATGAAAAGCGCCATTACCTTTTTACTTCTTTCGGAACCTTTGAGTCAACTCTATAGAAACAATGCTGACGAGAATTGACGATGTTGTCCGAATGCTCAATAATTTTGAAACTGCAGTGTTCCGAATGTTCCATACTTTATACAGATAACGTCGTCATGACATCATTTGTAAAGAGTATGTAGGATTAGAAACACCTCGGTTAGAGTAACTCTCTTAAAAACGCTTCATCAAAAACATCTTAAGACATCTTAGAAATCTCGCAATAAAGAACGCACCTCTGATAGGCACTGATTGATCCGAGGCATATTTCTCGTTCAATTAGATATTTTGTTTAATAATTAACAAATAAATGGTCGTAAACGTGACTCAGATTTTATTTGGCAAAATGGTGTTAAAGGGTATCTTTTGAACAACAAAGAAATGTCAGGAAAACAACGTATAATGACAAAAATAACGATAATTACATATACTCTCTTCCAATTATTTTCAATCACGAAACATATTTTATACGTCGAATATATACTTTTCAACAATGTCTATTATTTCTAAAGATTCACCACGTTTAATCTTTTCCAAAACAAGAAAATGGTTTGACGCCACAAGAGGAATAGGCTATGGAAAACATTGCGGGGAAAAAGAAGAAATTGCTGATATCATCAATTTCTTCTTTTTCCTCAATATTTTCTGTCCGATAAAATACACACTTTCTGCTTTAAAAAGCAATTATTTTGTTGTCCGTACCTCCTTTCAATTTGGATTGGGATATAATTTTGCCGTTTGGTAAAAGGTTACTATATGAGTTAAGAGATGGAAAAATGGTCCTTCTGATAAATATGATCAACATGGATCCAAATCAGCTCGAGTGTTTGTGGAGTCTGATCCGGATCCATGCTTCACTGTTACATTTCATACAGGTAATGAAGAAATAATAGGAGAACAACATGGATTTTGATCAGACTGTGCGTATGCACAGTCTGATCGAGATCCACGTTGGTATCAAATGTCGTAAGGTAATGAGGTTCCTTTTCCCACATCACAACACAAATAATCCAAAGAATATAACAATCGCGTTGACAAGCGTGGGTAGGAATTATAGAAAATTATTAAGAAGAAGAAAATTAAACGTCAGATTTGAATCAAATATAAAACAGATCCCCAATGGACTACCAAAACTGTCTTAAATACAACCCGAAGAAGGCTTATATACGACCTTTTGATAATACATCCACGATCTTTTGATATATTTTTTCTTCAAATAAACAAGGGAAAAATAACGTGTCTTATAAATTTATCAAAGAAGTCTTTAATTTTCATTCCCTCGACGATGATTTACTTATTTTATATTTCATCAAATAAATATTCCGTCACTTTTCTTCAAAAACCTCGCAACTACAGCTTGTTTAAAGCTGTAGTTACGAGGTTTTGGGACGAAAAACAGCGAATTCTTGAAATAACACTTGAGAAAAATAGAATGTTTTACAAATTTAACAGGTAACTCAATCAAAAGACGATGATATATTTTTTTTATTCTTTCTCTCGTCAGAAACTGTTCTTCTCGGAATTTTTACTTTTTTCTGTAATAATCCTGAAAAATAGGAGAATAGAAGACTAAATAATATTTAATTTACTCTGCATCGTTGCATAACCACGGTGGATAATCACGTGAAACAACAATTTCAGAAATCAAAAAGTCAATAATTGTGTTATTACGGGGCCGATTTGTATTTGGTTTTAAGCAGAGGAGATAGACATACGTCACACATTAGATGGACGTGGTGGATTTTTTCGAATGATAGATGTTATAAAAGTTATTGAAGATCAACCAAAATTTTGGTTGATCTTCAAAACTTTTTTATCAGCTGATTGATTTAGATATCCACCACGTCAAGCTTATTCCTGACATTTTCCCACCTTCTCTAATTCAAACCGAATTCAAACTGGTCAAATATTAACAAAAATATTGATGATTATCTGAAATCCAGAGTCATCATTTTCTCATTTGTCTCTGTGTATATGTGTTATGTTGTATACAAATCCTACCCATAACAGCATCAACCTTGTCGTCTGCATTTTCTTTCAAATTAGTCTACCTTAAACTTTTGTCGTTTGGAAACGGGTTAACACTTCTAACATGTCAAGCAAATTACTAATTTAGACAAGCGCTGAAATGTTTATCCCCGACATTCTTTGACACTTAAATTTAATTTGTCGAGAGACAAATAAATATTTTATTGAGAGGAAATTTTCTTGGAATTCCAATGAACACAGGTAATAAGACTTGAAATAGGTTTCACATTTCTAAACCCTCGAAACTACTTTGATTTCATAATCAAGAATAGCAGTTAACCCTTTCCCAAACCCTAATAGAAAAGGCTTGGGAAAACATTGAAACTAAAGAAGAAACTGCTGATAACCAGCAGTTTCTCCTTTTGCCTCAATATTTTCTGTGCCATATTTTCCAAAAATCCTATCTTTAATAACATCCATTTTGTCATTTGTGGCAGTTTTTGAAGTGGATCACCCCAAAATTTTGCCGTTTGGAAGAGGGTTAAAGGCCCGGTCATAAACATTTACACGTCGTCATTACGTCCACATCGCGTCAAAAATATGTTGTACTTCTGACCATTTTTAGACGTGTCCGGCCGTGATGTGAACGCGACGAAATTACAATCACTAGCATTTTCTTCTATTTCATTTTATTTCAAAATTTATCTTATCCAGGATCGTTACAACTATACTGAGAGGCAAAATAAAGTATACACTTTTTGTCTTTAAATATCTCTCTTAATTTCCATCATATCGTCTCAAAATTTTGCATTTTTTCTTTCTACCCCGAAACCAATTTTGATAAATTTCAGCTGAAATTGCTTTGACTACCCATACTCATGCTACATGCCGAATTAGCAAACTTTGCACGTGTGACTTAGCGGAGCATCAGATATTGCCGTTAATCCGTATTTGGTGTCTTTAATCTTTCTCATAACAAATCACAACGTTAAATTTTCTCTAACATTCTAACCCAATTCTCAGTGTCTGGTAGAAATCGATCAATATGCCACTTTTTGTACATTTAGACCCATTTTTCTATGACGCAGCGTAATAATGAAATATACGTGACTCTATATTTACTTAGTCATGTGAATATGAACATTCTACGCAAATTTGATCAAACTCCGTCTATAAATAGAAGGAGTTATGTCAGATAACCCGTTTGCATCATGTCCCATTTTGCCATGACGCACCGTAATATGGAAAAGCGCTGACAATGTACGCATAGTCCTAGGTGACTAGACTTTTCTGTGAAAATTCTATCAAAATCCATTCAAAAATGTAGAGGATGTGTAAACGTACATGTATATGCTTGCATTAATTTAGTGATTAAGTCCCCTTTTTCGATGACGCTGTATGCTATCGGGTGTGTCACAAACAGATGTGCAAACTATGTTTCACCAAGGGTGATTTTTCAAAGTCATTGAATACAAAAGAGACAATATTTTCCTGAAAGCTAAATAATATATCTTCGTGAAAATAATAACATTTCTTTCACAGATTTAAGGATTTAAATTATTTTACATGTTAAACTTGGGATTTTAGAGAGAAAAAAGTAAGTTGCATATAATTTCTTACACTTGTTTGGAAATATCAATTTCATTTGAAATGGAGAAAACATTTTACATCATACCACTCACAGACTAAGCTTTCAAATGACATGCAAAAAAAGTGACCATGACGTATTTATTTTGAAAAAAAAAAATCTGATTTTCTCACATTTTATCTAAATTAGGCATGAAATGACATCTTTCAGTTTTCTATTTTCATTCAGTATTGTCTGTACAGCCATGAAAGTAATAAATATTGACAGGAATTTCAATTTTCTTTAAAATGATATATACATTTATTATCCTAATATGAATACTTACAGAAATAATGACTGTTGAAGTTGGTCGTATTTGCATTGAACAGTGTCTACGGACTGGACATTTTAAGAATGATTACAGTTCAACGGTATTAATATCATATTTAATTGTCAATAAACAACACCAAAACTTTTCATTTTTTAAGGGAATAAACTTTAAACAAGAAAAGTACAAAATTCGAGCAGTTATTGAACTGTTGAATAGACATTCGGATAAACGGACAGACGACGGACATAGATAGCTCGCACTACCTTAACTGGAGCACTATAAGGTCAGATGAGCTACAAATACTAAAGCTATTGTTTAAGACACAAGCATAAAAAATTCACATATCAATTTAAACTTAAAATACAGCATTATTTATTTTAATGAATATGAATGTTTATCATTTCCCGAAAAAGATTGGGTTTTGACGCCTGTGCTAAAAGAGCATGGAAAACATGACAAAAGAAGGGAGTGCTAGCAAAACAGATTATTTCTTTATTTTTCATCAATATCTCCTTTGCTATGTTTTATACAAGAATTCCAACTAAGCGATCATATATCATATCGTCGTCTTCAGCAAAAAGTCAAAGTTGTGACATTTAGGGATATTGTAAATAGAATAGCGTTTAAGGGAGTTGGAATTTTAATTGAGATATGGTAGAAAATACAGGGGGAAAGGAAACTGCTGTAAATAATCTATTCAAAATGCTATTTATTTGCCTCTTTTAGAGACCTAAACATCTGGAAACATTTATAAAAGATAGTTTAATATTAAAAGTTTGATTTAATAAGAAAGAAAAGGTTAAGAAAGCAAAATATGGTGTTTATCAGCATTAAATTGTTCTTTATACCTCAATGTACAGTACCAAATTTGGAAAATGGTTCTTGGGAAGATTTTTTTTATTGATTTCGACTGTTGGATGCCAACAATAATGAAATACGCATAAAAAATGATCATTAAAATGCGGCATAAGGTACTCATAATATCTGTTATGAAATTTTGTCTTGTCCGTAGACGCATTTAATTTTGCCCGTCAGCCACTATTTGACCATACTTTCACTAAAAATACATTTCTTTCAAGGAAAAGCACAATTATTTAGCAGGAACATGTCTACAATATCAGTTAACAAAGACTGTGTCCATTTAAGAAGCTATTTTACACCTGTCTACGGACAAGACATTTTGTCTACGGACAAGACATTTCTGTTATTGTACATAAAAAATAAAGTACTCAATACAATTTGATAAAATTTCACGCCATTCTAATTTTATAGATTTGCTAACAGCTAAAGAATCTTTTGTCACAATCTATAGTGATATTACTTAATAATCACTTTGTTAAAACGTGTCTACGGACAGGACATTTTAGGTCAACGAATTTCTTGCCGAAATATCTTAGTTACCCTTTGATGCATTATGAACATTTCAATTTAAATTTTTATTTACATGTCTTTTTTTAAAAGAAAAATGAAAATAATAAAATTCTGTAAGTCACAAGTTAACTTTTTTTCGCACTATAAAAGATCATCTACGACAGTGAAATTATATAACGAAAGGGTGGTCTCGGTATTTTTGCAATAAATCAATCAATTTTTATCACATCTTCATAAAATAACCTGCAGATAAAAGCTGAATAATTTCTCTAACTGAATAGTGCATGTTGTGTAAAATAATAGAACAATTTCTTACAAAATTCTAAAGTGGAAAAAAAGGAAAATTCAAATGAAACATCATTTTCTCATTTTTACCCCATTTTTTCAATATATACTGAAAGGCAAAATTAAGTATACACCCTAGTTCTTTCACGTTTTCGGAGAAACCGATTAATAGTTTGTGTACGATTTTTAAACGCCGCCGAACGTATTCGTCTATTGATGTAACCTTCTCAGCCTATCCATCCATCTTTCTTTTCTTTCAGTGCGATGTTTTTTCATAGCATACTGCGTCATCGAAAAATGGGACTTAATCGCTAAATTAATGCAAGCATATACGTTGACACATCCGCTACATTTACAAATGGATTTTGATAGAATTTTCACAGAAAAGTCAGGTCACCTAGGACTATGCGCACATTGTTAGAGCTTTTCTATATTACGGTACGTCATGGCAAAATGGGACTAGATGCAAACGGGTTATCTGACATAACTCCATCTAAATTCATAGATGGATTTTGATAAAATTTGCGTAGAATGTTCCTAGTCACCCGACTAAGTGAATATAGAGTCGCGTTTCTTTCATTATTAGGCTGCGTCATAGAAAAATGGGTCATAATGCAAAAAGATGGCATATTGGTCAATTTCTACCAGCCACCGAGAATTGGGTTAGAATGTTAGAGAAAATTTAACGTTGTGATTTGTTGTGATAAAGATTAAAGACACCAAATACGGATTAACGGCAATATTTAATGCTTCACTAAGTTGCACGTGCAAAGTTTGCTAAATCGGCATGTAGCATGAGTATGGGTAGTCAAAGCAATTTCAGGTGAAATTTATCGAAACTGTATTATTGGTTTTGGGGTAGAAATAAAAAATATAAAATTTTGAGTCGATATGATTTAAATTAAGAGAGATATTTAAAGACAAAAAGTGTATACTTTCTTTTGCCTCTCAGTATATTTATTGCAATAACTTTTTCACCGCTAATGTATTCTTCTTAAGATTTGGTACATAACATAACAATCATTTTGCGATTAATATAAGATCAAATTTATGTTGTTATATTGATGTGTATGTCAACTGGAATCCTATAACATGAGGCAGGTACAGGATGTACATCTGATTGTGACACACCCGTATGAAAAAACCGCCGCACCGAAAGAAAAGAAAGATGGACTGAGAGGCTGTGAAGGGTACATCTATGGACGAATACCTTCGGCGGCGTTTAAAAATCGTACAAAATCTATCAATCGGGTTCTCTGAAAACGTGAAAGAATTAGGGTGTATACTTAATTTTGCCTCTCAGTATATTTAGGGTAAGGTTACATGTAACTCGATTCCACCATAGTTCGACTTACCTCAAAATCATACTCTGATGGATAGTACGCCTGTGGATTCAGTTCAGCCGCCAGCTGCATCAGCTTCTGATAGGCCTGGGCGTATTCCATATTTCTCTTCTGAGGCACAAAAGCGGAGAAGTGCGATCCAGGTTCCTCAAAGGAAGGAAAAAAATCGCCACTTCGTTTGAGACCAGGCACGAACGTCAAACCAGCCTGACGTTTTGGAATGTAATACTCCGAGTCATCCGAATCTAGTTCCGGCTCGAAGTAACCCGGATACGCCGGATATAGTTCTTCGTCATATCCGGCCGCTTCGTCACCATATCCTTCCGCTTCCGCGTTTTCAAGTAGTGCCAGAAGATACCGGATGTCGTCGTCGTCTAACTCCTCGACCTGGTTCCCGTATGGTGTTTCTAAATACCTCTCTTCATACGGATTGTAATTCTTGCCGAGGATATCTGACGTGAAATACAAATCACGCTTTATACGTTTACCACGTTTCAATAAACGGGCACGTGGGTATGACTTCCGGAAACGACCGGTCTGACTTCGTCGGTAACGCCCGGCTGTTAGGTAGTCGTAAAGATTGTAAGGGCTAGGGTAGCTTGGCTCCCATCTTTGGTATTTGTTGTTGAACAAGTCCATCAAGTAGTTGTTGTTGTCTGAAATTAGATAATGAAAAATGTTAATCTAAAGTCCGGTCACGATACTGTGGCACATGTTTATAAGACAGGTGTAAAGAAAAGAAACATGCGTATTGTAACTTGTATACGATACATATTAAACTCTAAAACACTGTCATTTTGCATGATATGATTTCAATCTTGCAGGTGTCGCATCTGGAATATTCGAACCAATGCATGCAAAATGGGTTTGAAAAATAAAACTTTTATTTCCCTTTGTTTGCAAAATTTGTAAACATGGGCCATTATATCGTATCTGTACAATAGATCCAGCCATTTGTGCGTAATCTCCGTTACTTGAGGACAAACCTTAGTCGGAATGTTTCGGATGACGTTATTAACATTCGGAGGATCATTTCCACGTTGATTTTTTGACGTTTCTTGAAAAACAATTAAACTAAATTGCTATGAATCTCAAAATTGGCACAGTAGCCTACTGAAAGCATGTCTTCGTTAGTGCGCATTTGCTTGGAACTTTGAATTATCAAAAAGGATAAGATGACATTTAATGGTCCGTAAAACATGATTAATGAAAGAGATTTTATCTCTAATGATGCGAAAATAGATCTCTATAAATGGATCTTTAGAATAGAAAAGACAATGGTACACGTTTATTTCAACAATTCTTCTTTAGATGCTATCGTCCAGCTAAGACACCAAGAGCGACATTTTTATTGCAGATCATTAACCTTTTGCAAAGGGTTAATCCTTTCCCAAACAGCAAAACAAGGGGTTGATCGAATTTGAAAGCTGCTGCAGAGAACAAAATGTATAGGATTTAAAGGGCGACGGTAACAGATGGTCTAATTGCAAAAAATGAAATTTTTTGAAAAAATATGCAAAACTTTTGTGTTGACAACCTCGGGATGGTTAATAATATGCGATTCAGACAGAGAATGAGCCGAAATTACAAGACAGATAGCTGAATTTAGGGAGAATCCAAACCTAAATTCAACCCCATCACTGATGGGGTTAGAATTATTTTGAAATTGTTGCACATGCGCATACAGCGCGGACCATGATACAAACGAGATTCATACTTGAATTTCAATATGACGTCATCATGTATGTTGTGACGTCATTTAAGAAAGTCGCATGTCCTACTGTTTTGACCTACTTTCGATATCGCTTCATGAATTTGGTATCAAATTGCGAAAAAATGAGTCGTTGCTTCAATAGTTTGTCGTAATCATTTAATCAGGTCATATAAAGCTTAAAAGGTGTACATTTCGTTTGTATTTGACAATTTTTGGGTCCAAATCTGGGAAATAGTAGCTTTAAGGTAAAATGTGTGAACAATATAGCACAGAAAACACTGAGGAAAACAGGAGAAAATGCTGATTTTCAGCATTTTCTTCTTTTGCCTCAATGTTTTTCAGAGTCAATCTTATTGTGGATGTCAAAACAGGTCTTGTTTGGGAAAGAGTCAATGATTCGAGATATAATGTCCTTGTGATAACAAGAGGCCCAGAGGGCCTTATCGGTCACCTGAATCAAATGAGCAGACACAGTTAAGGAAAATGTTAAAAGTTAACTAATAGCGCACCCCCCAGCACCACCATTTCTTGACAGTTTTTTTTTTTTCTCTTGTACAAACTTATTTAAAGACTCAAATACCAAATGTGAATTCAATCCAACAATAGAACATTTCTTAATATGTACCCTATTTACCCCCTTTTGGCCCCTTTTGGGGCCTCAAAGGGAGATAACTCCATGATTTGTATAAATCTGAAGCGGCTTCCCAATGGGATGCTTCCTGCCAAGTTTGGTAGAAATCTGTCTCAAAAAAATGTAGAAAATGTTCAAAGTTTAGTAATAATGCGAACCCCTCCCATCCCCGATCCCCAGCACGACCATTTATTGACAGATTTTTTCTCTTGTACAAACTTTGTAGTCCTTGCCCTAAAGACTTTAACTTCCAAATGTGTATTCAATGCAACAGCCGGTTCATGAGAAGAAGATTTTTTAAGATGTACCCTATTAACCCCCTTTTTGGCCCTTTATGGGACCTCAAAGGGAGATAACTCCATGATTTGTATAAAATCTGAAGTGGCTTTCTATTTTAGGATGCTTCCTGCCAAGTTTGGTTGAAATCCGTCCAATGGTTCTTAATAAGAAGTCGAAAATGTTAAGTTAACTAATAACGTGACCCCCCTCACATCTCCCATCCCCAGCACGGCCATTTCTGGACGGATTTTTTTCTCTTGTACAAACTTTGTTGTCCTTACCCTAAAGACTCTAAATACCAAATGTGAATCCAATCCAACAGCCGGTTCATGAGGCGAAGATTTTTTAAGATGTACCCTATTTAACCTCTTTTAGGCCCCTTATGGGGCCCCAAAGGGAGATAACTCCACGATTTGTACAAATCTGAAGCGGCTTCCCATGGGGATGCTCCCTGCCAAGTTTGGTTGTAATCCGTCCAATGGTTCTCAAGAAGAAGTCAAAAATGTTAAGTTAACTAATAACGCGACCCCCCCCTCACATCCCCCATCCCCAGCACGGCCATTTCTGGACGGATTTTTTTTCTCTTGTACAAACTTTGTTGTCCTTGCCCTAAAGACTCTAAATTCCAAATGTGAATCCAATCCAACAGCCGGTTCATGAGAAGAAGATTTACCCTATTAAGATGTACCCTATTTAACCCCTTTTAGGCCCCTTATGGGGCCCCAAAGGGAGATAACTCCATGATTCATACAAATCTGAAGCGGCTTCCCATGGGGATGCTCCCTGCCAAATTTGGTTGTAATCCGTCCAGTGGTTCTCAAGAAGAAGTCGAAAATGTTAAAAGTTAACGCACGACGGACGACGCACGACGGACGACGCACGACGACAGACAAAACACGGTCGCAATAGGTCACCATGACCTTCGGTCAGGTGACCTAAAAATGTTCCTGCGATAAAAATGTCCTCGCCATTCGTCATTAGAGAGAGTCAGATTTCTTCTTTAACACGTCTTCTCCATTAGAAATGCTGTAGAGAACTTATTACTTGTGAAATAGGTCACGAAGCAGATAACTTTGGCGTTAGTATGTCGTCGCCTGAATTGTAAACGACAAAATAGTAGGCCTATTTGTGGTATTTTGTATAATATTGTTTTATTTTTTTTTACCTTTCGCTATTATTTTACGCTATTATTTATGCGAAGAGAGACGAAAATAACTTGTAGATAAATGGTATGCATGCATATATCTTCAGTTAAATGTCCTTTCGTTACTTTATTTTCACATTTCTTCTTTAACACACCTTCTCCATTAGAAATGCTGTAGAGTGCTTTTGAAATAGATCACGAAGTCAATAAAATACACAGAAACGTAGTCTTAGCCTAGATTGAAAAGCCAGATAACAAAGTATGTGTGGTACATGTGAAATCATGTTGCATTTTTAGCTCGGGCGATGGAAATAACCGAACGGATGCATTGTAGATCTTCGATAAATGTCCTTTCCGTTACTTTTTTTATCAGAAATCTGCTACGACACATCTTCTCCATTAGAAATGTTGTAGATATTTTATTGCTTGTAAAATAGGTCATGAAGTTGATAGCACACGGTGAAATTATGGCTTCGCCTGAATTGTAAACGACGAATAGATCTAGTAGGCCTATTTGTGGGATATCGGAAGATGTTGTTTTCTTTTTTTTACTTTCGCCATTATATTATTTTAAGAAGAGAGATGAAAATAACTTGTCGATAAATGCTATGCATACATGTATCTTCAGTTAAATGTCCTTTACGTTACAGCGGACGAGAATTGACCTGGCAGAACATTCCATTCGATTATCATGGACTGATCTGCCAGGTCATTTATCGTGAGGTATACTTCATAATCAGATATTGTTCTTCGTTTTATTCACGTTTTTTCCATTAGAAATGCTGTAGACATTTTATTGCTTGTACAGTAGGTCAAGAAGTCGACAGCATACGGAAAAGTAGCTTTCACCTAGATTATAACCGACAAATAGTAGGCATATTTGTGGTATTTTGTAGAATGATGTTTTCTGGGTTTTTTATGCTCCCCGAAAAAATTTCGGGGGAGCATATAGTCGCCACGCTGTCCTTCCGTCCGTCCGGCTGTCCTTCCGTCCGTCCGTCCACAGCCAGATCTCAGCATCCCTTGGACCAAATTCAATGAAACTTCACAGGTGAACTCCTGGGGTCAATCCCTAGAGACCCTTTTCTCCGTTTCTTGATTTGAGGCTGCGTCATGGAAAAAGGGGCCTTAATGTAAAAATTAGTTTTTCTCTAATTTCTCTTCATCTAATGGGCAGAATTTAATGAAATTTTGTACTTATGTGATGAATGAGATGTTCTAGACTACATTCTGGAAATAATGTGTGTACAAAAAATCTGTCTTCGGAAAAGGGGGCTTAATGTATGATAGGTTTTTTTTGTGGCAAACTCTTATTCGAGGAGCATAATCCGTCTATGACGGCTCTTGTTTTAATTTCTCCGTTATTTTATCATACGAAGAGAGATGAAAATAACTGAATGTAAGTAGATAAATGCTGGGCATTTCTTCGGTTAAATGTCTTTTCGTTACTTTATAATCAGACATTATTCTTTTAACACGCCTTCTCCATAAGAAATGCTGTAGAGATTTTATTGCTTATGAAATAGGTCACAAAGTCAATAACATACAGAGGATTCTAGTCTTCGCCTTGATTGTAAAAAACCAATCGACTAAAGTATTTGTAGTATTCTGTAAAATGCTGATGATGATTTTTTTTTTATAAACAAACAGTTATTACGATTTTACGAGCGTTGAAAATAATGCATTGGAGAACTTCCATAAAATGTCCTTTCCGTTAATTTGTTATCGGGTTTATCCTTCGACACGTCTCTTCCAATAGAAAATCTGTCAAGATTTTATTACTGGCAGAATAGGCCAAGAGTTCGATAATACACAGCGAAGACATAGATTCATTGGCCATATCGACTTGATTAACATATTAACTGAACAAATATGGAACATCAGATTAACTGAAAATTATCGAGCAAGTTGCGTCACGTGATTCCCCACCATACACGAGAACTGTGTACTTTTTAACGTCAACTATATTTCTGTTGAAAGTTCCATAAATATTTAAAATGCTTGTCTCGTTTATTTCCTATTGTCGTCTGCAGAGAAGGTAGGGAGAAATAGGCATTGATGCAGAATTTTAAATGCGTGTCGTTATGTCTCTTCACGTATGTACTGAACCTAAAATAGCTTTCAGAAATCAGTTAACTGCTTTTCAGAAATCGGTTAATAATTCGGTTAAAAGGAAGGCTGGAATCAGGTATAGCCTGGTCAAAAATATTATTTGATCTATTTCGGAGGGTTAAACTACCATTCTGCGGATCTTGCAGACAATAATAAAGAATTTCAATGACATATTGCAAGTTAGCAAAATTTTCCTACACAGCCGAAACGAAAGAAGCGGCATCTGGAAAAGGAGTTCTGTAGCATTTGATACTATCGTATTTCTACATCAGCCCGTGCAGCCTGGTCATTTTGTATTATGTAATTTTTTTTAGGGTAGCCATAAACGGTGAAGAAAATTGGTTCAACATGTATATTCTGATCCAACTGTACATAATAATAATTATTCTGATCTGAAATCATGCCATTTATAAAGACATTATGGACTTTTTTCTAGATCATGCCTCAAAAACAAGGAGCGTGGAAAATCCTCTCCCATAATATGAAGTATCAAATAGCAAATATCGCAGGTGTAAACGACTCATTTTATGTTCAATAATTGGTCATTTGATAGCCAGATTTTTCCCATATCGGACGACCTTTAAACTTTCAACGAATTCTCCAAATAAGCGTCCATTAATAATTTCCCGGTTAGAGATTTATCTAGGAACATCTGGCAAATATCGGATGCAATTTCAAGCATTTTGATAGGATAGCAATATTTTTAATTAAATAAAATGATTTATCCAAGTTAAAGTTACGTCAATTTTATGCAGAGAGGTCAACAAGTTTACTAGACAGAAAGGTTATACCAGTGCGTACATGTACTTTAGGGCATTAGTTGTTGTTATTAAAACCGCTCATTTGGGGTTTCGTGGTCGTTTTGAATAACAAACTTGACTAATTGAAATTTAACATCGCCGTGTCATTGTTTTCCTATTAAATCTAGTTTGAAAGTTCATAGATGTCGAGTGGGGAGTTTTGTTTAGAACAAAGTCACAGAAGAACATATCGTCGCTTTTCAAGAAAACTCTCGTAACTGCAGCTTGTTTTTCTTGAAAAGCACCGATATTTTCGCTGTACTTCTCGGACACGGTCTCTCCTTATCATCTACGGCTCCTTCTAGTTGTAATTGCGTACTTTTTATATACAATATTAATTCAACTTTTAGATAATTTTATACCATACAATATTATTCGAGTAACAGATTTCCATTTAAACTCTAAATCTAAATAAGCTATCATATTACTGAGGTCCAGTCATTGAGGGAAAACAAACCACAGAAGTCCAAGCAATATTTTTAAGACACTGGTTCTCGTCATTAGCAAACATTCCTTTCGAGATTTCTTTTCGGGTTGAGAAATTAACAAAACTAAAACTAATTGAAATTTGTCATCTAAGATTTACCTTTTCCCCACATAATCTAGGTTTAATGAGTTTTTAAAGTCATCTATGATCACAATGTTCTCCGAGACAATGATATTTATCGTTAGCCCATGTCCCACTGTAATTTGACATCGCATTGTGAAAATAAGGAATGTAAAAATACTAATTAAAACATCACATCTTTGGTTCATCTTTCCATACTTATGACGGATTTAAGGTAGAATACCCGCAATGCGACCATTTTCAGATTCATAAAAAACGAATTTTCTTTTCGAGCGTCGTCGTTACGTATCCGAACTTATTCGGGCGCGGTCGTAAACATTCGGCGGTGGAAAGTTCCACCGCCGAATGTTTGCTACATCGCCTGAATAATTCCGACGTCGTGCGAATCTCATTAGGGGTAGACTACCTTAAATCAATGTTACAAAGATGTCAAATTTGTTTAAGAAAAAAAATTTCAGAAGAGCGCATTGCACTTTTGAGACACTGTTTTCCTCGCTAAATAAGATTTTCCCGAAGGTTTAAGGTATCCAACCCCTCAAAAGCACCAAAGAACCAGATGTGATATTTGGAAAGTGCAAATAATTCCTAATCTGTGTTACATTTCCATTCCAAATACAAATATAAGCATTTTGTACGGCTTAGAGTTTTGAATTGATGCATACTTACGGAAATATTTGACAAAAATGTTCAAAATTACCTCCCTTGCACATGAATATGCAGTAAAATAACATTTGTAAATTATATTCTTCTTGGAGCATAATCTTGAAATCCTGCACGGTGAATCAACTTATGTGAAGTGTATTTACAAGTGTGTGTAATTTGGTGCATTTCGTATGTGTAGAAATTGGTGATTTTTTTCAGGGTCTGTAAAGCTTGAAGCGTCTTGCGTAAACATTTTCAGAACTACAGATATGAGGGGGTACATGTAATTGGTTTTTAAAATGCATTATTTTAAAGTGA
This sequence comes from Fragum sueziense, assembly GCA_963680895.1. Classification (NCBI taxonomy): domain Eukaryota; kingdom Metazoa; phylum Mollusca; class Bivalvia; order Cardiida; family Cardiidae; genus Fragum; species Fragum sueziense. The sequence goes on from OY804595.1 coordinate 55,247,164, forward strand.
CATTTCACATTTATTTCATTTTCTAAAAGTATGCCTTAATGCAAAGATTGTTTACTCTGATGCGCAAAAATGCTATCAGCTGTTTGAAGTTGTTATTTATAAGCGATAAATAAAGACAGAAATGACAAACTCTATATAAATCTGAACTGTTGTCCACAACAATTTGTTTAGTTTTAGTACAAAAATATATATTTCTCGTAAACGGTTCAATATTTTGACTTGAAATTTTCAGAATTTCCATAAGAAAAGATGCTCTTTCAGATAGAATAAAAGTAAAATTGATGTAAAAATAATTGTGAAATGTCACTTTAATCAAACCATAAGTTGTTTGACTCATTAGAACTGTCTCTGAACTCTTATTGAAGTTAAACAGTTTTGATTTTTACATTTAGAGTCAGGTCAGACAATATTTCAAAGCTTGACGTCATTCTAGAAAATACATTTGTCTTCTGCACTTATCCAAAATGTGCGTTTTCAGTTCACAAAATAAAAATTCGACCAGAAGATGTTTTGACACTAGTACATGCTATGTGTATCTACGCAGACTTTTCTGGAAACATGATGGGCCCAAATGCATGAAGAGACCTTTTTCCAGATCCTGGCTCAAGTTTCAAAATCCAGGTCTTAACGTGCATTTAGCCGAAGGTAAGAGAACACAGCAGATTTGCGCTAAAACATCAACAATGTAGCAATTTTCTTAGAAAATTAGGTAGAATTATCCCAAAATTGGAGAAATTATCTGTAATAAAACGGAGTTTGGAACAACTTCGACTAATGGATACAAACTGGATTTGCTTCTTCTAAACCCTTTCCCAAACGGCAAAATTTTAGGGTGATCAACTTCAAAAACTGCCACAAATGACAAATTGGATTTATTTAAAGATATAATTTGTGTAAAATATGGCATAGAAAATATTGAGACAAAAGGAGAAAATGCTGGTTATCAGCATTTTCTTCCTTTGTTTCAATGTTTTCCCAAGCCTTTTCTATTAGGGACGTCAAAACCAGCAGGTCTTGTTTGGGAAAGGTTAAAGACACTTGTTATGCCGTCGATTTTCTTTGAAAACCTCGTAACTAAAGCTTTTTACAGCTGTAGTTACGAGATTTGGGAACAAAAAAACATCCAAAGTTTGCAATAGCATTCAACATTTCATAATCTGGTAGATATCCCCTAGGATATAGAAAAAAATGAAAAAAAAAAGGATAAAAAAGTATGATATTCCCAAGGCAAATAAGAAAATGTCGAAATGGATACCTTATAAAAAGATCCATCAATATTCCCCTTGTCTTCTTAATACATTTTTCTTATTTGCTTTTATCTTTGTTGTTGTTTGTTTGTTTGCTTGATTGTTGGATAGGTAATCTAAATCGCTGCTTTTCTTCAAACCTCGTACATATGTAATTATACCTTGTTTAACCAGAAGGCAAAATTTTGGACTTGTTTAAATTCAAAGATGTTGCAGACGACAATTTAAAGTGAATACAATTTTTCATTTTTTTGTCTTTTTGTATGGAAAACATAGTAGCGGGAAATAAAGAAATTGCTTATTACAAGCAATCTGTTCATTTTCCACAATGTTTTCCTTATCCACTATTTTTGAGGGAGTCAATGTGTGGTAATGGGTTAAAGCTAGTATAACGGGGATTTTGGAGAAAAACGACGTAATAGTGTTCCTATGTTGATATGACTGGAAATTAATATTTATGAGATGTCTTGTAAGATAGAGTATCATATCTATTTTACAATCAAATTGGTCTGTGTATTTTATTTCTTTACCAAATAACCTTGTGTTCGTCATATTGTCTTAAAAATCCTACTAACTGCAGCTTGTTTAAAAGCTACATGTGTGGTTACGATACTTTTGTTGAAAAGCAATGACATATTTTCATTGCTTGTATTTTACACATATTTTTTAAACATTAAGTATAAGATAGAGGCTGTATGGTATATTCTTCGCAAAAAAAAAAAAAAAAAAAAAAAAAAAAAAAAAATTCAAATGCGCGCAGCGCATTGAATGTTTTTGTCGCATAGAATCTACTATACAGACTCTATTTGACGACTTAATGTTCGCTCGTGGTTCATTGGAGACGGGGGAGGGGCGTGGCTATGTATAAACGTCACACAAACTAGCAGACAGTTTCGTTTATGCTAAATATAGCAGCGGATATTTTGTAGATACAAGTAAAGTGATATATCATTGGTCCAAAAAGTAGGTCGAACACCAAATGGGTAGAATACACTCTTGTGGCGATGTATCACAAACTGACTGAAAGATTTTAACAAAGGTACAGGGCAGACAATAATCAAAATATTGAAAGTCCTCCAAACGTGAAAGACACGTGATTCAAATTTGATTTTGGCAAGATTCTACTTGTTCCATTGTTTGTTACCAGAAATCAACCGTCAATCTGGAACAAGTATCTGAATAATTTAACATTTAAGCTAAAAGTACATGATTCCAATTTAACCCGATACCTGAAAAAATCTTTGTTATTTCTTGAAAAGAAGGATTAATGCATTATCTTCTAACTCTCAAACTTGTAAATGTCAATTCTATTAACCCTTTCCCAAACAAGACCTAGTTTAGACGTTCCTAATATAAAAGGCTTGGGGAAACATTGAAACAAAAGAAGAAACTGCTGATAACCAGCAGTTTCTCCTTTTGTCTCAATATTTTCTGGGCCATATTTTACACAAATCCTATCTTTAATAACATCCATTTTGTAATTTGTAGCAATCTTTCAAGTAGACCACCCTAAAATTTTGTCGTTTTGGGAAAGGGTTAAAGGATGATTCGTTTATTCTTTTAGCCACGGACAATACCAGCATCTTCCATTATCTTTTCTAATACCATTTATAGATCATATTGATTTTGGAACAAAAGATTCATTTTTATGCTGCAAAACACCCCATTGGCAGACGCCCCCGACAAACGAGTGGTTGTAACGGGATATAGTGCAATTAAACAGGGCATGTGTCACCCAACATGTGCCTGATCATATAGTAGAGACGATGCGTCTTTGGTATAAGGCATATCAAATGATAAAAACAAATATTTATAATGTAAGAAGATACGAGTGAAAATTGGGTGCTGAAGATGCTGTTATTTTGAATTTCTATTGATTTGATCACTTGATTTTATATGTGCCTCAAAGTCTAACAAAGTTATTAGATATTGATAGTAAAACTATTTTTGAACACGATTTTCAAAAACTTTTTAAAATGAGGTTTGTAAGTTCTTTATCAAACTGGTTAAAGAGAACATTATTTCAATCCAATCCATCGACATTACAGCTAAAAGTACACGACACCTATTTAACCTTCAACCAATACCGAGCGTATCGATATCTCGATGATTCCTTGATCAGAACTAATCCACCGTCTCCCGGTCAGAGCCAATTCCATTAACCATAACCGCGATGATTTAAAATAAGATGGCACCGAAAACTGAAAACAGCAGCCAAAAATGCGATGGTTTTCTGCACAGAAAATGCTGCTAAGGAATTCGAATATTTCACAAGATGTGCGTAAGATGAGTCGTCTCTCGTTTGAAATCGCTTTCTCAGCAGAAATATTCAAAGGTCAGCACCCCTGTTGTCATCCACGCTTGGCTTTCTTAATCATTATTTTCAACTGATTCAAGGAAAATGTATCAATTTCTCCCGTAAAAGAATAATTATACTCTCTGACATTTTCTTCGTTGTGAGTGATATATCTCATCGATTAGGCGACTTTGCTGAATCTTTCTCACCTTTAAATTCTACAGAAAATACTGCAAGCGTCTTATCTTGTTTGCTGACACCTAATTAAACCGGACTTTGTCGTTCTTTGCTGGGTTGATTTCAAGAGGGGCGATTTTGCAATCTAAATTGTCTGCATTGATATAACCAAAACGAAACTTTGTTGGAAATGCTTTTTTTATCATTGCAGGGGTAGCAACATGTCCACTAGACCGAACTCTGTTATTTTTGCTAGGTTTATTTCAATACGGGTGCCTCTGCAATCGTTGTCATTAATATAGCCGAACAGAAACTTATAGTTTTCTAGACTGGTATAAAAAGACCATTTCATACACATGTAATAAACATTCCATTGAATTTATCTGACCTTTAAATTACACAGGAAATATTGAAAGCGTCTTAATAAATATCTTGTTACCGGACACCTAATTATAACACGATGCTTGAGAGAGGAATTTTTTATTTGTAAATTTCCAGGAGCAAAAATAAAACATTTTAGTTTTTCTAGTTATACGATGACTTTGAACTGTGACATTTCTTGGTTGTGGGTGCTATTTCTAATCGATATTGCGTTGTTTGTACTGAATTCATTTTGCATTTGAAATCACGAGAAAGATTCTACGCATCTAATTACATGTTCCTATCTAGGGGGAACAATGTTCTAAATAATCTCATAACTAAATTGAATGTATTAGCTCAATATGAATCAATGTTACGGGTCTTATGTCAACGTGTACTGTATTGAAAGTATGACAAAAACTACTATGTTCCACTTTCGCTAGTGACACAGTCTGATTCTTTGCCTTTGGTCTATCTTATACATGTCTACTTCCAGTTAGAGTGTTTTTTCAATTTATTTGATCTTTAGATTAACCGGGAATTACTGTAAACGTACACGTAGCAGGCCCATAGGAAACAATTTCATATTGGGCGGGCTCAAGCCCATTTGTCTGATTAATTGGGGAGGGGCTAAATTGGATTTCCTCTAAATTTGCAATCTAAAATAAGGAAAATTTGGCTTTTTTGGTCAACTTTCTGGGGAGGGGGCTAAGCCAACCCTAGCCACTCTGTTCCTAAGGGCCTGTGTAGATTATCTTGCTTACCGACACTTCAGAACGTAAAAAATAAGTCTCATAATGTAATCGACACCACCAGAACAAAATGGACGACTTTCTTAAGAAGATCCAGACAATTGCTTGCCATAATAATTATATTAATGCGTCATAAGTTCAATAGAGAAAATCGTTCTCAAATTGTACACATAAAAGTACATCTGGCGTTTAATTGTGTTATACCTAGACTAACAATCTAATTTGCAATATATTGTTCTGAATTCATACTTTCCGCGTTTCCTATTGGCCACAAGAGTACCATTTAAGATATGTAAGGTTCAAAAATTGTCATTTAAGATAACGCCTGGTCAAGTCAAATTGATTGTATGTGAATTTATGTTTGGACAATCGGTGAGAACTGTAAAGCGGCCCATACACGATCGATATCATTGACAATATTTTTTTTTTGCCACCAACTGCACAATATTTTCTTCAATATTACCCACTCACGGTCAATATTATTGTCAATACCAAATATTGACAATAATATTGTCAATAATATTGATCGTGTATGGGCCCCTTAACAGTTGATGAATACGATCCTTAACGGGACATAACATTCCAATTTCATTTTTGGTTATTCTAATGCGTAGAAATGTTATGAGTTTGTTGAGGCTGATATTTATGAGACAGGAATGACAAATTCCATATAAATCTGAACTGTTGTCCACAATAATTTGTTTAATTTTAGCACAAAAATATATATTTCTCGTAAAAGGTTCATATTTTGGCTTGAAATGTTCAGAATTTTCATAAGAAAATTTGCTATTTCAGATAAAAATAGAAGTAAAATTTATGGGGAAAAAGTGAAATGTCACTTACAGTGTACGTCGTATAATTATGCATTTCCAATGTTAACGTTCCAATGTTAACGAAAGGATACTTTTACAAGTTTTTTTTTTAATTGCCACAAGTCATCAATATAAGGTATTCCATCATCCATTACTGGATACCAATCACTTAGGACATCTTCGGCGTCATCCGTGGCAACGGAGATTGACGGCGATATTCGGATACCTCCGTAAATTTCCGTTAACACGGGTAATGCCTATATGGACTAGGTATTGCATGAATTGTTTGCTTTTTAATAATAGGTAGAATACGTGAAGTTTTCTGGTCTTTTTTAAGGGTATGGTCAAATACCAATTCACATATTTGTCGATGGTTTTTGTTTGCACATCTTGTGGATTTTGGACATCTTAATCGAGAATGCCAATTAGACAAATAAGATAACAGAACGAGTGTAAAATAGATTGGCTTAATATAGTGGGATAAATCTAAATTGAAAGAACTTGTTTCAAAGTAAAGTTTGTCAACTCATTACCACACAATGACTCTCCACAAAATAATGGCCATGGAAAACACCGTGGAAAATGAAGAAATTGCTTGTGACAAGCAATTTCTTCATTTCCCACCATGTTTTCCATAACAAAAGACCTAAAATAAAAAAAAAATCCACCCACTCGAAATTGTCGTCTGCAGGATCTTTCAATTTGGACCGCCCTAAAATTTTGTCGTTTGGTAATGGGTTAAAGACATTATGATTTGGCTAGGTTATACCATATTTTAGTAGTATTAACATTTGTTATTAAAAGTAGAAATACGAATAAATGTTGTTTATTCTGTTTAATTTCATTGAGCGGGGCCGAAACATGATATAATTATTTCACAAGTAACAAGATAGATTGTGGTACCGGGGTATGTGCTCTGTTACAGGCCCCATTTCTAACTAATCAGACATTTCTGTTGAATTTATCTGACCTTTCGATTATTCAGAAAATACTACGGGCGTCTCATCTTGTACTCTCTTATGAACAGAGCACATTATCTCTACATTACATTTCGATAGAATGAGCTCTGTTCTCGCGGGGTCATTTCACGTCTAATCTCGGGGCCTTGGCCGGATTTCAGTATCCAATCGTTGGCGATACACACCAAAACAATTTAAAAAGCTGATACAAGCTTTCATTGGCTGACGCTTCAAATTACCGGCTTCAGCCAAAAATAGAAGCGACGTAATATATACGTAATCAAACCAGATCAAACTGAATGATTTTGATTCGATAATTCAAATGTTACCGGCTTCAGCCAAAAATAGAAGCGACGTAATGTATACGTAATGATCATGCAAGATAAAACTGAATGATTTTGATTCGATAATTCAAATGGTGTGCTATAATTAGATTATGACGACCAAATAGGCTGTTGGCGTACCGAAAATTGCAGAGGTCATATTTGATGGTAATCAATAGACCTCGGCAATGGAGAGTACTCATCTTGTTACCGGACACTCAATCATAACGCTACGCATGAAAGTGGCATTTTATACTTGTAACATTCAGGAAGAAACCGCAAAATATTTTCATTTCTCTAGTAATACGATGAATTTGAACTGTGACATTTCTTTGTTGTGGGTGCTATTTGTAATCGATATTACGTGGTTTGTACTGAACTCATTTGACTTTTGAAATCATGAGAAAAATTCCAAGCACTCTATCATAATGTTCCTACGCCACATTGGGGAACAATAATTTATATTTTCTTAAAACTAAATTGCATTATGAACACTATATCAGTCTAGAGCAACAGATAAGAGGGGTTATAGACATTCTAAATTTGTCATTTCAAATCCAAACCCTATGTTGTGGGTACCCATTTGAATCGTCTCGCCGAGACGATTCCAATAAGTACCCACAATATAGGGTTTGATAAACTATAAATAAAGTATTGTACTTTGAAAGGCCAATAGGCCTACCCCCTATTATCTGTATCTCTGTGTGGCAGCCTTTGTCTAGGTCTTATGGTATCTTATCACTTATTGAAAGTGTGACAAGAATCTCCTTTGTGCATTCCTCTATGTTATTGTCTTCGTTAATAACAGTCTAAACCTATGCTTTTGACCTAAAAGACCTGGCATGTCAACCCATTTAGAGTTTCTTCTTCATTGGTATGATTAAAAATTCTCCAAAACATTACTTATTTTGTTTTTCGATACTTTAGTAGGAAAAATGTCCTAGGTAGTCTCGTAACGTAATCAACATAACTTGTTTAATATGAATGAATTTCCAAATATCCAGACAATTGGTTGCCATCATATGTTAATGTGTTATAATTTCACCAGAGCTAATCTATCTGAAAATAAGAGTACACACAAAAGTACATTAAGTTTGGTTTTTACCAACTAGTCTAATTCTCAGTACATACATTTAAAGACACATGTATATTTGCTTTTCAACGAAAACCTCGTATCTGCAGCTTGTTTTAAGCTGCAGTTACGAGGTTTTCGTTGAAAAGCGACGACATCTAACAATCAATCCGATTGGTCGACACTTACGTCAAGAACAATCGTGTGACTCTGACAAGTCCAATCAAATTGACTATGATGTAGGTAGGGTTCATAAAATTGATAAAGAAATGTTGGTGAAAACGTCCCCGTAGGAAAATTTGTAATTGCTAGGTTAACGAATTAATCTTTTACCAGTCTGTTTATTTGCCCAGCAGGGCACCGTGTAAATTCTCTGGTCTATATTTAGCGAATTGTCAAATATCGACAGAGACTTTTGGGAGCGTGTCTCTTGCCATCTTAATCTAGATTGTTCTACCATGGACAAATTAAATGAAAGTGCTTAGTATAGACACGAGGATTGACACCGTGTCCTGGTGGCTACTAAAATAGACTGTGTATGCATTTAAGTCGATGATAGCTTAACAAATTCAAGGTGGATCTATAGGTGGGGGATTCAGGGGGTCCGCCCCCGCTTTGGTCGAAAAATTAAATTTTGACCATATTATTTTAGCGTAATGTTACAAATCGCTGCTTTTCAACGAAAGCATCGTAACTGCAGCTTAAAACAAGCTGCATTTACGAGGTTTTCGTTGAAAATTAACTATTTTTTATTACGCTTTGATCCATCATTTGGGCATGGACCCCCTAGAAAAAATCCTGGGTCCGCCCCTGCAATTGGCTGCATGGCTGGTACAGTAAGACCAGTTAAAAAGACATATGGCCTTTTTAAGCTTTTTGAAAATATTTTTTTTTAAAATAATACTGATCAGGGCAATGTATCACTTTATTTCAAAATAAACAAGTAATATCTTACTTAATAGTCGCCAAATAATTTGCACTTTTCTTCTACCCAAAAAATATCTATATTTTAAATGTATTTTTGTTTTTTCAATACCTTGGTCAAAACAAGGGCAAAATATTTAGGATTTTTGACACACAGAGTCATCTTTTTTTGTCATATAGACAGAAATTGTGAGACGTTTTAACAACACAACAAAAGTTCTTGTAATTACGGGCTAAATCGAGGAACGGTTTCTCGGAAAAGTACGACAGGTTTGTTAGCAGGTTTTTTTTCTGGTTTTGTTGGCACCTAGACACTTTGTCCAGTTTACGATACATTTGGGATTTGAATACATTTTAGCCACGAAATGCGGGGGCAAGGAAAGTCCATATAGCATTTTCCAGGTAAACAATTTCCTGAAGCTAAATAGCTCCATCAGCTATATAACAACGTTTTAACCCTTTTCCGAACAATAAAAATAGGGTGTTCCAAGTCGAAATAAATTACAAACGACAAAATCAAAGTCAATAATAATAATAAAAAAAAAAGCACGGAAAATATTGAGGCAAAAGGGGAAATGCTGGTTATCAGCATTTTCTTCTTTCGCCTCAAAGTTTCCCAAAACCATACCTTGTTTGGGAAATGGTTAAACTCAAATATGGATTCGTACATGTATCTCGTTTAAACCATGTTTAAAGCATCATAACCAGAGCTTGTTTAATGATATTTTACCAGATAATGCTTTGGCTAAATTATGAAATATAGTATGGACATTAATTAAAGTAGAAATAATTTATTTCTATTCTGACATATTTATCACTTTTTACCAGTAACACGATATATTTATTTCACACGTAACACGATAAAAGTGTGACATTTTCTCGATTGCAGGCGCTATTTCTAATCGATCAGGCGTTTCTGATGAATGTATCTGACCTTTTAATTCCACAGAAAATACCGCAAGCATCTAATCTTGTTTTGTCTTGTTTTTGAAACCAAATAAGTGACCAGTAATCTAGACTCTCGACTATACTGAATGTAGAACAATATGTCTGGGTCTTACTAAATGCGTGTTTCGCCATGGCAAAACTGAGTAGTAGGACCTTATTGAAACTGCGAGAAGAATCAACTCCATTTAGACAGCGACGATACCACGGTCTACCCAAAGTCGAAGCTTTTGTCTTTGGTAATTTTGTATTATCTAAGCACTAGATAGAGACTGTATAGTCTACAGATTCTATGGGAAATAAACACTCAAACGCGCAGTGAACATTTTTCTTATTTTTTATTTCGGTAATTTTTATTTCTATTTATTATTGATTTGTATATTTCCATTTTCTTGAATTTTTACTTACGTACTTAATTTCCTAATCGGATGACTTCCAAAAGTACCCGAGGTACTCTCTTATATATTTTGATTTCAAGAAGTCCCTTAAAGTTAAAATCCGAGAACATTCGCGAAAGGTAATTTTAAACCAACTTTCACGAATCTTATCTCCTTTTAAAAGAAAACAGGACAAGCCTTTATTTCAAAATAAATTGGAGAGTACCTTAGCAGGCCCTAATTGACAAACGTTAGAAAAATATATCACGTAACAAAGTCACGGGCTTACCATATGTGGGCACGACACCGATGTATTTTAGAGCAAGTGTCAGGGAATTGATTGTGAGGACATTGTACAATGTAATATGATATTATCTAATATTCCATCTGAGACAGTTTTCTGAAATAAAAGTACTCTCAAAAGTTCATCATTGGTGGGATATTAAATCCTCGTTACCACATGTTGAAAGAGCCAGAGTTACAAGGGGTTTTTCACCTTTTTTATCTCCTACCGACGACATAAAGAGTGTAATTGTGTAATCCCGAGGTTCAAACATTAATCTGAAGTCTGCTAACGGTCATTTTCTATTAGCAACTTGGGTGCTATTTACTTAATACATAACGTCGCTTTTCAACAAAAACCTCGTGACTGCAGCTTGTTTTGCAGTGATGAGATAAACAGTCAAATGCCAACAGACACTTTTGGGAATGGATTTATGGACATTTACGTATATTCAGTTGCTTTGTCCGTGGACACACGAGATCCTATTTCGAAGCATATAAAATTGGTGTATTGTGTCCCTAGATTTTTGTGGACTTAAATGCAATTGGTGCGGATGCATGAATTTTTTTAATCTAGCAGAGTGAACCCAATCTAATTGTTCTTATTAGAATAAAGAAGACGCAGGTTTAGAATACGACCCCTTTAGAACCTTTTGTGAAAACACCAACTACGAATAATGGGCACTGAATCATACAATGTGTCAATTAAATACCAAGAGTTTAAGAAATAAATGTAAACCAGGAATAATTCATTCAAAACTTGTGCGCAAATTATTGAAATGGTTTATGTTTTTCCAAATTCTGTACAAAGTCAATGCATGACAACTCTCAACGTCATGCGTTGCATTTCTTGCACGTATACATATCTTGTCGTCTTGGAGACGAGAGGTGCGTTCTTTAGAGCGAGATTTTTGAAGATTTCTTAAGATGTTTTTGATGCAGCTTTTTTGAGACCGAGATTATAAGTGAGGTGTTCCGAATGTTCCATACTTCATACAAATGACGTCATCATGACGTCATTTTGTATGAAGTATGGATCATTCGGAACTCCGCGGTTTATGAATCATGAAGCATTCGGAACAACTCGGTCAATTCTCTCCCATATAGATTCTACAGAATTTACCGAGGGGTTCCAAAAGTAGTATAGAGCAATGGCGGCTCCCAGTGATCGTCTCAAAAAATCTTGCTCAAAAGAGCGCTTTATCCTGAAACATCTTAAGAATTCTCAAGATATCTCAAGAAATCTCGCTGTAAAGAACGCGGCTAAGAATTGACAGACGTACTAAACAACACGAAAAATCTCCTGTAATTACAGACTAATTCTAGGAGCGGCTTCTCGTAAAAAGTATAAATGGTTTATTAGCAGAAATAATTTCAGCTTTTGTCGGGAACGAGGGGCCATGTCCGCATGACAATACCTTTGGGACTTGAATCAATTTTCAACACCGCTCGCGAGGGCAAAGTTCAGACAGCACCTCATTTACTAGAAAAATGTCTGTACACGAAGCTACTTTGTCGAAAATGCAGAATGAATTAATACATTAATTCATCTGATAATAGCTGTGAAATAAAATGTACTAGACATGATAGACATGGAATCAATTAAAAACTGGACCAGTTTTAAGGCCTTTAGCAGACAAGAGACTGCTAATTTATTGGCGGACAGAAGACTGGGGCGGTAATACAAAACGCCCCTTTCCTTTCGTTGTCTTGATAAGCGCTTTCATGGAAAATGATAAATAAAAGTTTAAGCCAAGTAAAATGACAAAGTAATTTAGTTCGTGCTACAACTTAATACAGATCTAGAACCTACTAAACACACAATAATTGTCCGATGCTAAGGCTAGTCGATAAGCAACAAAGTCTCAGATATCATTTTTATAGGCAATGATATTTTAGATTGGTTCAAAACGTTTCGTATTCTTAAAGTGACATTTCAGAATTTTTTGTCATAAATTTTACTTTTATTTTTATCTGAAAGAGCATATATCCTTATGAAAATTCTTAAAATTTCAAGCCAAAATATTGCGCCGTTTACGAGAAATTTATATTTTTGGGTTAAAATTGAACAAATTGTTGTGGACAACAGTTCGGATTTATATGCAATTTATCGATTATGTCTCAAATTTAAATGCGTGTTTATCGCTTATTGGCAACAACTTAAAAAAAAAACAAATAGTATTTATACTCATTAGAATAACCAATCTTGGCATCAAGACATACTTTAAAAAATTGAAATTGGAATGAAATGTCCCTTTAATACAAGAAATTGATGAAACATTTAAGGATATGAGAATAGACTAGTGATTAGCATTTCGTCGGTGGGGAGTCAATACCTCGTAACTCCAGCTTATTCAAGCTGTAGTTACGAGGTTTTGACTCCCCACCAGCGATTTTCTCTTTTTCTTTCACGGGTTTCCAAAGCATACATGTACCACACCATGAAAGTCAAAAAGATTACAGAGAATGTTTTGGCATATTGACATATTCTATCCCTGAGGTAAAGGGCAAACAAAGTTCAATCAGCATCTTATTTACGAGACAAACAATTTCCTGAAGCTATACGAGGTCGGTAGGTGTCCCAACTCTCAATAGCTTTAATTTGCTTCTTCATTTTACGAGACTTCAGGTTCTTAAGTGAGTGGTTGCATACACTTCAGAACTTTCAAAGGTGCCCTTTCTAGTAATCAATACATGTCACTGTTGATCACTTTCGTGAAAGTTGTCACATTAGATTAAACTTTTAAGTCAGATTAGTCAGCAAAATAATGCATGCCATGCTTAGCATAGGCATAGATCTACTTATTTTTTCTTGAAACAAGATTGAACAAATACATTAAATTCAATTTATAGTCATAGGACCTTATAGTAGTATAAATTAAAGCTAATTTGAATGAGAAACCCATCCGATTAAGAGTTTTAGCGTAAATGATTTCCGTCCCGATGATTTGGACCTCATTTGTGTTAATTCATTTATTTCCGTTGCACTAATTAATTGAAGTCACACCTGATATCTCAGAAACAAAACATCCGGAAATCCTGTTTTCGTAGGCCTAACATGTTTATCTAGAGGTTTGTTGAACTACAAGAAGTTAAATACATAAAAAATACAGACTAGTGTTCGTTTTCTGACTTGTCTCAAAGTGTTGCAATATGTAATGGCAACGCTTTTTGAAAACAGCAAGTCGGTGTTAAAAGCTCTTTAGAGCTTATGTTGTCTGTTTACTATGTGCCGACTTTGTAAATAAAGGGGGCTTCCTGGGACCTAAATTTTCCAATAATATTTTAAGTACTTATAGATAAATAAAGGGGACGTGTTTTGCCGAAAAGTCAGAATCGGACGGACCTTTGATTTGGTTATATTGTATATTGAAAGTGGGTGGGGTAATTGTATTCAGGGGCTACCCAAGGTTCTTATTCATCTATTTTCTATCTGAATGTCAATAATTGGCGATTTTTTTTTTAAAAAACATTATGCTTTGTATATGAGCCCATGTTAAGATGACATGAAATCCACTGGCTTGCTTATGATGAATATGAAAATATTTGGCATTTTATGTATTTTTTTTTATTTTTTTTTGTGTATTTTTTCATCTCACTTGGGCTCATATACGAAACATAATATTTTAAACAATTTCGCCAATAATGGACATTTTGATAGAAAATTGGTGAATAAGATCCTTGGGTAGCGCCTGAATGGAATTATCCCACCCACTTTCAATATACAATATACACCAAACCAAAGGTCCGTTCGATTCAGACTTCTCGGCAAAACACGTCCCCTTTATGTATCTATATGTACTAAAATATCATTGGAAAATTTAGGTCCCAGGAAAACGGCCTTATGGACCCCCCTCCCCTTTACTTAACTTGACTCGATTTGAGCAAGGACATGCTGACCTGGGTCAATGTCAGTCTCAAATGCACGAATGTACATTTTTGCAGATCTTGGCTCATACAGCTCGTAGATGTTGTTGAGATGATATGTCCTCATTGACATGCTTAATTGTTGTCCACGTGAAATATAATGGTAGCGTATATTTCATGATATACATGCTCAAAGAACAAGTATTTATTATGGATTTCATTTGACCTGACACTAACCTCCATGCAAAATGTGTTCATATTTCGCATATAGCGTAAAATACTTCAAAAAGACTTGTATTATAGTACACAGATGTAACAGTTATACAAGAAAATATTACTGAATTGTTATTTAAAACGAACCCAGGCGCGTAATTTATGATAATAAAAGCTAAAGCTGCGCCATGTGAAATGAAATCTGTAATACTTGTCTGCCAATAGATCGAAAACCACGTATTTGATTAATCATAAAGGTAAGACTTTTTCACGCAAAAAGGAAATTATTACAATGGTAATTTGCCAATGTCGACTTGAGGTCGCCAATTCACTTATCTTATTCTCCTGGAATACTTCCTTGCATATAATCATAGAAAGTACACATTAACCTTTTTCTAAAACGACACAATTTTAAGGAGGTGCAATATGAAAGCTGCTATATGCGGGATTCTGCTTTGAATTTTTGTTTATAAAACATTGCAAATACTCAGTCAAAAAAGAGAGAAAATGATATCAATCAGATTTTTTTTCTTCCTGCTTCACGATTCCCCTTATTGAGGCGTCGAAACCAAAACAACAACAATCTTGACGTCTAGGACAGATAAAGGTTTAGAGAACATCGATAGAAAAGAACTATCTCAACACATTACCGCACAATGGTTCCTTTAGACTCCCTGACAAGAAAAGCATTAGGAAACATAGTAGAAAATAAAGAAATTGTTTGTGACAAGCAATTTCTTCATTTCCCAAAATGTTTTCTAATCCAAATTGATTTTTTTTTTCAAAATTTAACCAATTTGAAATTGTTGTCTACAAAACCTTTTAAATCTGAACAGTCCAAACGTTTGCCATCTGGTAATGGGTTAACGATCTACAAAACTTGTCTTACCTTTATCGTAACTTTTCAGGTATTTATCGTACATCTCTATTTCCTTTGAGTCCGGTTCAATATCAGTATTTGGGGCGTCAAGGTCTTCGGGCACTTCATCTTGTTCGTTCTCGACTACTTCACTATCGACACCAGCTTGTTCTTCACCTTCTTCGGACCCTAGCTCTTCTTCCGTGGTCACCGGGTCACTTTCATGCTGCAATTATCAAGTGTTTGTTAATCATTTTGGTGCTGATTCCCGATTCCATGTCATAACAGACGTTTGCATCTTTTTATTTGAGTCTATCGGTGTCTACGTTACGTTCATCATTTTTCATTATTGTAATGACGAAGATCACCTGTTGTTTGTTTATGATCTTGGTACTACATGGAGGTCAAGCATATCGATTAAAGTGTAAACCATATCACCTACTGGAGCCGTATTTACCAACATTTCTTCCATTTGTCTAAATTACATAACAAGACATCTGATTGTACGAAACATATGCCACTTCTTTGGATCACAGTGCCTTTTGACAAAAATATCTTTTCACTGAGAGAAGCAAACCGATCTGTGTTGGCCCCTTGTCAATGCTATTGGACACCCGTGATTTTTAAGATTGATCTTATTTAGACCTGCTGCAGAAGATTACAAACTATTGCCAGAGGTGAAAAGGAAATAACAACCGATATTCACAGCACGGAAATCCACAACAGAAAATGAGAAATTGCTGGTAATTATCATTTCTTTCTCTCCCCCCCCACATCTCCCCGCCCAAGGATTTCAAATCTGGAATCATATTGGCTTGACAAAACAGTAACCTCTTTAGGAAAGCGATAAACTAATATTTACCATGTTTGTATCAGTAGGGAGTTCATTATCAGGAGCAGCTTCTTGTTCAGGAGTGTCAGGAGTATCGGCAATAGCTTCCTCGGGTTGTTCGATATCAACTGGCTGTTCAGCAACAACTTCTCCCTGTTGATCAACTGTACTTTCTATTTCGCTGGGCTCAGAACGTTTCTCTTTGTTTGTCTGCTCGTTTTGTTGATTACCGTACATCATAAACTCTTTGGCTCTTTTTACTAAAATTACTGAAATGGAGGAAACATTAATATTCTATCTAACTACATGTATACAGGTCTATGGAAATCAGTCTTATTCATTTGATGTTTGTTTTTAACCAGTTGTTTTCATTTTTCTTTTGTTATATAGTCCCGACAATCAGATACTAGTAAGATAATACTCTTTTGTAATATCTAATTCCTCACATTGTAACTTAATGATATTTTGTTATTCAAAAGACACCGTTTCCGCTCACCATGTGGTAGGAGCTCCGTTGTTCATTATCACATTTAACAACTTCGCCCAATCGTTTCTTTGTTTGTTCACTGTTTAAACGTGGTGCCACCGCAGTGTACATAAACAACCATCGACATTAAAGTATTATCATTATCCTTTTCTATTGTCCAGTAAAGACCTCGTAGCAAACGTTGTATATGCGCAACAATTTTAGAATAGAACAATGTAACGAAAGCACAGTAGGACAATTTCGTTGATGAGGTTTGAAAATGTCGTAGCTACAGTAGTTATGTTATTTTCGAACATAGACGACACTTTATTCTGCACTCGAAGCCCTTTCAGAACGTGCCCGCATGAATTAACACGACATTTAGAAAACAACTATGCGCTCGTACCAAGTGATATTTCCGTAGAACGGAGACTTAAATTGAATCAGTTTTCATTATCGCTTTCAACAAACAGCACTCAGTGACAGCTCTTGACATTTTCTTATCGTGATCTTACCAAGTCACGCGAATCGATATTTAGAAAGTAACTTGTTACAAATTGTATAACAAAGGTTAATATATATCTTAAAGTATCTTTTCACAATGTTTGTTTGTATACAATGGTCGCTACATGTACTTAAACATTTGTTGTTCAATGGGCCTTGTTCATATGTGAGCCATAACACAAAGGGAGTTTGGGGGAAGTTCGGGAAAAACAGAGTTTGAAAACAAGAGGACCATGATGGCCCTAGGGTTCTCACCTGAGATTTCTTGCCTAGTTGAAATGAAACACTTTGACCTGTATAGCAGCAAAATAAGAAATGTTTCAATAAAGCCCTATTTCCTGTGTTTTTAAAATGAATGTAACAAAAATTCAGCCTTTTTAAAGTTTTTGCTCTTTTGCCCTTTTTCTGATGCTGCTGTGCTGATAGTTTAAATATTAATCAAATTCTTCTAACAACTTTGAAAGCCCTTTACCCAAGGATCATTCATGTGAAGTTTCAAGAATATTGGCCAACTGGTTAGGCAGCAGAAGATTTTTAAAAGATTTGGCTATTTCCCCCTTTATCATGCCGCGGCAGCCAAAGTCTTTGATGGAATCAAATTCTTTTAACAACTGTGAGAGCCCTTCACCAAAGGACCATTCATGTGAAGTTTCAAGATTATTGGCCAACTGGTTAGGCAGAAGAAGATTTTTAAAAGATTTGGCTATTTTCCCCTTTTCTCATGCCGTGGAAGCCAGAGTCTTTGATGGAATCAAACTCTTTTAACAATTCTGAAAGCCCTTTACCCAAGGATCATTCATGTGAAGTTTCAAAAATATTGGCCAACTGGTTAGGCAGAAGAAGATTTTTAAAAGATTTGGCTAATTTCCCCTTTTCTCATGCCGCTGCAGCCAAAGTCTTTGATGGAATCAAATTCTTTTAACAACTGTGAGAGCCCTTCACCAAAGGACCATTCATGTGAAGTTTCAAGATTATTGGCTAACTGGTTAGGCAGAAGAAGATTTTTAAAAGATTTGGCTATTTTCCCCTTTTCTCATGCCGTGTCAGCCAGAGTCTTTGATGGAATCGACTCTTTTAACAATTCTGAAAGCCCTTTACCCAAGGATCATTCATGTGAAGTTTCAAAAATATTGGCCAACTGGTTAGGCAGAAGAAGATTTTTAAAAGATTTGGCTAATTTCCCCGCTTTCTCATGCCGCGGCAGCCAAAGTCTTTGATGAAATCAAATTCTTTTAACAACTGTGAGAGCCCTTCACCAAAGGACCATTCATGTGAAGTTTCAAGATTATTGGCCAACTGGTTAGGCAGAAGAAGATTTTTAAAAGATTTGGCTATTTTCCCCTTTTCTCATGCCGTGGCAGCCAGAGTCTTTGATGGAATCAAACTCTTTTAACAATTCTGAAAGCCCTTTACCCAAGGATCATTCATGTGAAGTTTCAAAAATATTGGCCAACTGGTTAGGCAGAAGAAGATTTTTAAAAGATTTGGCTAATTTCCCCTTTTCTCATGCCGCTGCAGCAAGAAGCTTTGATGGAATCCAACTCTTTTGACAACTTTGAAAGCTCTTCACCCAAGGATCATTCATGTGAAGTCTCAAGAACATTGGCCAACTGGTTAGGCAAGAGAAGGTTTTTAGAAGATTTGGCTGTTTTCCCCTTTTCTCATGCCGCGGCAGCCATAATCTTTGCTGGAATCAAACTCTTTTTACAACTTTGAAAGCCCTTCACCCAAGGATCATTCATGTGAAGTTTCAAGAATATTGGCCAACTGGTTAGACAGAAGAATATTTCTAGAAGATTTGGCTATTTTCCACTTTTGTCATGTCGCGGCAGCTAGAGTTTTCAATGGAATCAGATTCTTTTAACAACTTTGAAAGCCATTCACCCAAGGATCATTCTTGCCAAGTTTCAAGAAAATTGGTCTACTGGTTTGGGAGAAGAAGAT
This sequence comes from Fragum sueziense, assembly GCA_963680895.1. NCBI lineage: Eukaryota > Metazoa > Mollusca > Bivalvia > Cardiida > Cardiidae > Fragum > Fragum sueziense. The sequence continues at coordinate 55,266,375 of OY804595.1, forward strand.
TTTCAAAGAAATTGTGGACGGACGGACGACCGGACGACGGACAACGACCGATCACAATATCTCACCTTGAGCACTTCGTGCTCAGGTTAGCTAAAAAATCAGCTGTCGTCAAGATTTCGAAAGTATAGTAAGGTTACTAAAACAATCTAGAATTGGAAAATCTTCTGGAAGTGAAATATTTCAATACTTTTTAATTCACTCTTTAATTTAAATACTACATGTATTTGTATAAGAAACATTTCCACAGTCTTTGCTTAATTCCATCTTAATCTCAAAGCCCATACAATACTATGATGGTGGAATTTATTTGTTAGGCATAAAGACTCACCTTTGTTTTCATCTTGTTGTATTTCACTGTCGACACTTTGTTCATTCAACGGAGCTGCATACACGAACACAGCGAGTGACACAAACGTCACTAATCTCATCTTGAAAACCAATAATCTGAAAGTAGAAAAAATGCATCCTTAACCCTTTCCCAAACGGCAAAATTTTAGGGTGATCCACTTCAAAAAGTGCCACAAATGACAAAAATGGATGTTTTAAAGATAGAATTTGTGTAAAATATGGCATAGAAAATATTGAGACAAAAGGAGAAACTGCTGGTTATCAGCAGTTTCTTCTTTTGTTTCAATGTTTTCCCAAGCCTTTTCTTTTAGGGACGTCAAAACCAGGTCTTGTTTGGGATAGTGTTAAAGCAATGATCAGGTCCAATTATCTTCAAGAACTTCAGTGGTTTTAATCCTTCTCCAAACGACAAGAATTTAAACTTCAAAGCGGTTGCAGGTGAGAAAAAGAATTGTGATGAATAAAGGTTTTGTGTAAATAATATCCCCTTTTAAGATTCCATAGAGTTTTCTGCAAGGGACTTTAAAAGGGACTTGTTTGGAAAGGGATTAATACAGAGACATACAATATAACCAGCTCTTTATTTAAGGTATATGACCCATCATTAAAAACTCAACTTTCTAGCCATACAAAATGCATCAAATTACACACACTCGTAAATACACTTCAAATAAGTTGATTCACCGTGCCGGATTTCAAGATCATGCTTCAAGACGAAAATAATTTACAAATATCTTTTTACTCTATATTCATATGCAATGGAGGTAATTTATAACATTTTTGTCAAATATTTCCATAAATATGCATTGACTCAAAATTTTAAACCGTTCAAAATGCTTATGTTTGTATTTGGAATAGAAATTTTACCCAGTTTAGGATTTACTGGCACTTTTCAAATTTCGCTTCTGGCTCTTTTGTGCTAATGATGGGTTGTATACGTTAACACAATGATCATTAGGTAAACGAACAATCTGAATAAATGGGAATATACTTTGGTGGTATAGCGCATTGGCGTTCAACTTTTATGTGTATTCATTTTGTATACCTGCAAGAAGAGTTAAAACGTAGCATGTTTTGTAAAAAAAATCCCACGACACCGTTCAAATTTGGGTCAGTAGACCTTCTATCCCGAAGCCCGTGTCTTGCCACTAGACCATGGTGTCCCAGGTCTTCTATAGGAGAAGGTAAAACGAGCTAATTAACGGTCAATTTGGAAATATGTGTTCATTCCACAAAGCTACGTACAAACAACGCAAGCGAGTGCATCAAATGTAACCATCGCAAGCCAAGGAATCTACTTCCACTTTGTTTGTTGCGAAGGAACAAAGTGGAGGTAGAATTCTCGGCTTGCAAATGTGCTCTAATGTTAATGCTCCGGAATTCTCAACAAGATACTCAAATGTCAAGGCTCCGGAATTCGCAACAAGATGTCCAAATGTCAATGCCCCGGAATTCTCAATGGAGGTCATCACTCTTTCACGAAAAAACGAGACGTGTTTGTGAAATACTGTACCCTAGGGTGAGAATGGTGCTTTTGTAATTGGCCATGACTTTGACAGATGACCTATCGTTGCTATACTTGAATATCGTAACAACCTCTAGTTTTAGGCACTTGTTTCGAGGTTTTGAAAGAAAGATATCAATATTGATTGGTGGATTCCCAAAAATGACCAGAAAAGAAAAGACCCTTAATTATTGAAAGTTACTGGTTGTTTTGTCCCACAGATGTCAGTATGAAATAGATAAAAAACCCAACAACAACAACAAACAACATCAGCAAACACGTAGTATTGAACTATATACGGGAACAATGTTGTTTGGTTTTTATATGTAATACAATAACAACAAAATTGACGTAGCAATTCACGATTTTAGCAGAAAATATGAGGCGCGCGCGCGTGTGTGTGTGTTTGTGTGTGTTGGGGGGGGGGGGGGGGTGTTATCTGTCTGGGACAACCGAAAAGATATAGAAAAATGCAATGTGATTGATTAGTTAGAGGGTAATATTTTACAACAAGAGGGCCATTGGCCCTGAAGCGCTCTCCTGATATAATAACTTTTTGTACACCAATTTTCAGGTTGATTGGGCAAAAATGTGACCTCTAGGATGCACACAAGGTTTAACTAAGATTTGACCTCGTGACCTAGAATTGATCAAGACAATCATTCTGATCAATTTTCAGGTTGATTGGGCAAAATGTGGCCTCTAGAGTGCATACAAGGTTTTACAAAGATTTGACCTCATGACCTAGTTTATGACCCCAGATGACCCAATTTCGATCTTGTCCGAGAATTGATCAAGACAATCATTCTGATCAATTTTCAGGTTAATTGGGCAAAAAAGTGGCCTCTAGAGTGCACACAAGGTTTTTCTAAGATTTTACCCCGTGACCTAGTATTTGACCCAAGATGACTTAACTAGAAATCTATCACTGAAGGTGATAAAAATACCCCCGCCACCACCTTTGTTCGGACAAGTATTTTTGTTGAATCAGGAGCCATACTCAGAAATTGTCAATCCGATTTTCTCGAAAATTTGGTCCAATCAGAGGCAATAACTCAGAAAGTATCAGTCTGATTTCCATGAATTTTGCATCTTGCATATATACAGGTCCTAATGCATACCTGTGCCAAGTATGAAACAAATAGGTCAGTAACTGTAGGAGGAATTGTCCGGACAAGCATTTTTGTCAAATCAGGGGCCATAACTCAGAAAGTGTCAGTCTGATTTTCAAAAAATGTGCGTCTTGCACATCTACAGAAGTAAATGCACACCTGTGCCAAGTATGAAGCAAATCGGACAGTAACTAAAGGAGGAGTTGTCTGGACAAGCATTTTTTGGTAAAATCAAGGGCCAAATCTGAGAAAGTAAATGTCAGATTTCCCTGAAATTTGCGTGTTGCACATCTACATGTCCTAATGCACACCTATGCCAAGTATGAAGCAAATCGGACAGTAAGTGTAGGAGGAGTTATCCGAACAAGCACTTTTGGGTAAAATCAGGGGCCATACCTCAACTAGTAATGGTCCAATTTTCATAAAATGTGCGTCTTGCACATCTACAGGTCCTAATGCACACATGTGCCAAGTATGAAGCAAATCAGACAGTAACTGTAGGAGGAGTTGTCCGGACAAGCATTTTTGGGTCAAATCAGGGGCCATAACTCAAAAATTATTTGTCCGATTTCCGTGAAATTTGTGTGTTGCACATCTACAGGTGACAATGAACACTTGTGCCAAGTATGAACTTAAATCGGTCCACAAGTGTAGGAGGAGTTATCCGGACAAGCATTTTTGGGTCAAATCAGGGGCCATAACTCAAAAAGTATCAATCCGATTTCCGTGAAATTTGCATCTTGCACATCTATAGGTCACAATGAACACTTGTGCCAAGTATGAACTAAATCGGTCCACAAGTGTAGGAGAAGTTATCCGGACAAGCAGTTTTTGGTCAAATCAGGGGCCATAACTCAGAAAGTTTCGGTCCGATTTCCGTGAAATTTGCGTCTTGCAAATCTACAGGCCCTAATGCACACCTGTGCCAAGTATGAAGCAAATCGGACAGTAACTGTAGGAGGAGTTGGCCAGACAAGCATTTTTGGGTCAAATCAGGGGCCATAACTCAAAAAGTATCGGTCCGATTCACTTGAAATTTGCGTCTCGCACATCTACAGGTCACAATGAACACTTGTGCCAAGTATGAACTAAATCGGTCTACAAGTGTAGGAGGAGTTATCCGGACAAGCATTTTTTGGTCAAATCAGGGGCCATAACTCAGAGAGTATATGTCCGATTTTAGTGAAATTTGCGTCTTGCAAATGTACAGGTCACAATAAACACTTGTGCCAAGTATGAACTAAATCGGTCCACAAGTGTAGGAGAAGTTATCCGGACAAGCATTTTTGGGTCAAATCAGGGGCCATAACTCAGAAAATATCGGTCCGATGTTCGTGAAATTTGCGTCTTGCACATCTACAGGTCACAATGAACAATTGTGCCAAGTATGAACTAAATCGGTCAACAAGTGTAGGAGGAGTTGTCCGGACAAAGTTTTGGAGACAGACCAACAAACAAACAAACCAACCATCCAACCAACCAACCAACCAACCAACCAACCAACCACTGGACCGACAGGCTGATTCCAGTATACCCCCTCCAAACTTCGTTTGCGGGCGTATGATTATAAACTTGTCCAAGATTTCATCAAGACAATCATTCTGATAAATTTTCAGGTTGATTGGGCAAAAAATGTGGCCTGTAGAGTGCCCACAAGGTTTTTCTAAGATTTGACCCCGTGACCTAGTTTTTGACCCAAGATGACTCAATTATACACTTGTCCAAGATATCATCAAGAAAATTATTCTGATCAATTTTCAGATTGATTGGGCAAAAATTTGTGGCCTCTAGAGTGCACACAAGGTTTTTCTAAGATTTGACCCCGTGACCTAGTTTTTGACCCAAGATGACTCAATTATAAACTTGTCCAAGATTTGATCAAGACAATCATTCTGAGCAAATTTCAGGTTGATTGGGCAAAAAAATGTGACCTCTAGAGTGCACATAAGGTTTTTCTAAGATTTGACCCCGTGACCTAGTTTTTGACCCCAGAGGATCCAATTTCAAACTTGTCTGAGATTTGATCAAGACAATCATTCTGATAAATTTTCAGGTTGATCAGGCAAAAAATGTGGCCTCTAGAGTGCACACAAGGTTTTCTAAGATTTGACCCCGTGACCTAGTTTTTGACCCAAGACAACCAAATTTCGCACTTGTCCAACATGTTACCAAGACAATTATTCTGAGCAAATTTCAGGTTGATTTGGCAAAAAAAATGGCCTCTAGAGTGCACACAAGGTATTTCTAAGATTTGACCCCGTGACCTAGTTTTTGACCCCAGATGACCCAATTTCGAACTTGTCCGAGATTTTATCAAGACAATCATTCTGATCAATTTTAAGGTTGATTGGGCAAAAAATGTGGCCTGTAGAGTGCACACAAGGTTTTACTAAGATTTGACCCCGTGACCTAGTTTTTGACCCCAGATGACCCAATTTCGAATTTGTCCAATATTTCATCAAGACAATCATTCTGATCAAATTTCAGGTTGACTGGAAAAAAATGTGACCTCTAGAGTGCACACAAGGTTTTTCTAAGATTTGACCCCGTGACCTTGTTTTTGACCCCAGATGACCCAATTTCAAATTTGTCCGGGATTTTATCAAGACAATCATTCTGAGCAAATTTCAGGTTGATTGAGCATAAAATGTGGCCTCTAGAGTGCACACAAGGTTTTACTAAGATTTGACCTCGTGACCTAGTTTTTGACCCCAGATGACCCAATTTCAAACTTATTCGAGATTTCATCAAGACAATCATTCTGAGCAAATTCCAGGCTGATTTGGCAAAAAATGTGGCTTCTAGAGTGCACACAAGGTTTTACTATGATTTGACCCCGTGACCTAGTTTTTGACCCCAGATGACCCAATTTCGAATTTGTCCGAGATTTGATCAAAACAATCATTCTGAGCAAATTTCAGGTTGATTGGGCAAAAAATGTGGCCTCTAGAGTGCACACAAGGCAAAGTTTGACGGACGACGGACGACACACGACGGACGCCGGACACAGCGGTATCGCAATAGCTCACCATGAGCACATTCGTGCTCAGGTGAGCTAAAAATACTTACATCAATGATATTTTCAAACGAGCAATTCTACAGGGCTGTTATAGCTATTTTAAACCTAGTGAACCTAACCCTTTGTTTTCAAAAAAGAGATAATTATCAATTGACGTCAACAAAATATCGTGAAATATGAGAGGAAATGCTAAAAAGAAGAGTTAGTCTTTATTCAATGTATTCAAAACAGGACTTGCTTTTGACGTCCATGATACAAAAAGTTTGGAAAAACAAACAAAGAAAACCAACATTGAAACCATTAGCAACATCCTCTTTATCATCTGGAACTTCTTTCAATTTTGCTGTTTGGGAAAGGGTTAAGTAAACTGTCATTGTCATCGACCTTTTAGCAAGAAAACATTCCTTTCGGAAGGATTGCGTTCTCGTTTATTAGAAATTCCGTTGCTTGGCAACTCATGGTTAAATAAAAGGTGTTTATTAGAAAATCAAGACGTATTTATTCATTTTCCTGCAGAAATGTAAATGAGCCGGGATCTGGAAAAACGTCCCTTATAGCATTTGAGGAATCCATATTTCAAGATCAGTCAGTCCCTAAATAGAGTCTTGTAGAGACCCATGCTGCTCTTTTTCCATTGCTACAGGTCATGTGAAAGCTATTGGAGAACAACATGGTTCCTGATCAGACTGCGTGTATACGCAGGCTGATCTGGAACCGGGTTGGGCTCAAAAGCCTTAAGGGACCTTTTTCCAGATCCCGGCTCAAATCAATTGTGAAATAATACGTAAGTGATACATGTATTTATTTTCCCTCTATATATCAATTTCTGAATTTCATGTTTTGCAAATATGCTTTCTAATATTTGGCAAGTCTCTATTCATACTTTTATACTTTGATGGCCTGTTATTTTGACTTTTTAGTTTCCTCATTATGTAAATGTTTCAATGTTGAATAAGTGTATCTGTAAACATTAGATTTTGTTATGATAGAAAAAAATCTTCTAATAATCCACTTGGGGCATCAAAACAAGTTATTGTTTGTAAACTGGTCAAAGGAAAGAATGAGAGTCTATGATAGAAAACAGATCTAGATCCCATCCATGGTTGTATGATTTGCCTTGGTTTGGGGACGGGTATTTGCATTTTAGGTCATTAAATGAGTAAGAGGAGCCTGATAAGATCCATACTTTTTTGTACTTTCTAAATACCAGGAGCAAAATGAATACTCATAGAAATATAAGTCACAAATTTGCAATATTCCACGAAGCAAACTATTTTAGTAAAGCACACTCTGCACCAAAAAATTGAACTTTATTCTTAAAGTTGGAAAAACCTACCGTTTTTAAAAGAATTACTTTTTTTAGTAAAACCGCACCTTGGAGCGTAGCAAACCCCATATCCCCTCAAAAACGGTAACAGTGTCTGCAATTTTACGTTTTATCTATTCAAAAACGACACGTTGCAGGATGGTCCAAATTCAAAGGAGTTACAGACGACAAAATTATTGTTATAAAAGCATGGTATTTGGTCATCATAGGATGGCAAGAATTGAGAGAAAATAAGAAATTTCTTTTCATCAGTAATTTCTTCTTTTCAAAGTACATTCTGTTGGAGACGTCAAAACAAGGTATTGTTTGGGAAATGGTTAAAGTGGGTTTAGATAATATCTAGATCGGTTTATTGTAAACGGCTTCAAGTATATTTCGTAGAATTATTAATTGAAAACTTTCAAATATCTGAGTAAAACCCAATAGCGCTCATTATTTCGCTGATCGCTTTGACCTTTTCAAGTTTAATGCTAGCTAACATATTCGCCTACGCCCGGGACTAAAAACTGATTTAAAATATTGATTTTAGCGGCTCTCTTTTGACTTTATTAATGATGAATTTAAAGCTGTCAAGATCTCGAGGGATTTTAACAATCCTATCAAATTTCTCTGAAAGAAAAAAATCCAAATACATTGATGTAGCTGTACAAATGAAAGACAAATGCCGACACAGCGAGCAAGTCAAAGTTATTTCTGTACAAAACCAAGAGGCATTTTAAAATTAAAAAAAAAAAAAAAAAAAAAAAAAAAAAAAAATACACCCAAAAAACAAGTTATTTAGACGTCCTGATCTGAAAGCTGTTGTCGAAGACAAACCAAATGTTACTGAAAAGAGAACGTGTATAATTTATTGCATCTGAATTTTTGATGAAAACATACAGACACCAAAGTTCATTTACCCTTTCCCAAACGGCAAAATTTAAGACGATTTCAATATGAAAGCTTATACAGACGACAAAATGAACATTACTAAAGGTAAAATTTATTAATATTATGGCACAAAAAACATTATGGCAAAAGGAGAAACTGCTGATTATCAGCAGTTTCTTCTTTTGTCTCAATGTATTCCAAAACCGTTTCTATTAAAGCTGTCAAAACCAGGTCTTGTTTGGGAAAGGGCTAAGCATCTGTCACTAGGTCTATCAACATTTTCTCTAAAACTTTCTTTTCAAAATCAGGGCACGTTTAATTAAATCAGGTTGCACAGTTCACGCTGTCTGATACTGATTTACGCTTTTCCCATTTCAATTAATTGTACATAATCTGTTTCGTTCTAAACCGTCCTATCTACAGCTTATTCAAGCTGAAGTTACGACTTTTTCGAACGGAACCAACGTCGTTACGTTATTTTAACAAAGTTTCTCTTGTCACAAGCAATTCTAGTTAGGTTGCTAAGCAACCGAATGTCTCTGTTAAATGTACCTAAGTTGATAATCAACAAGTAAATTATCGTCAAAATAGAGCCGTAAATACGAATCGCTGCGAGCGAATTCGTGACGTTTGATAAATCATCACTTTGCTGCTGAAATATCGAACGAAGTTCGTTTAGCTCCGAATCCTGTCGCAATTAGGGACTGGTTTTGATGCCCCTAACGACAAAAAAGGGAAAACAACGAGGTAAAAGACGAAAATGTTGATAACACTCATTTTATTTCTTTAGTCTTTGAATTTTCTGCTATATTATTCACAAAATCATGTGTTCAACAAATTCCATTTTGAATTAGAAAAAAGAAAATTTAGTTTATGAAAAGGTTAATATATATCGTCACTTTTCAACGAAAACCTCGTATCTGCAGTTTGTTTTAAGCTGCAGATACGAGGTTTTCGTAGAAAAGCATCGATATGTAAGTTAGTTAATTTGTATCAATACTTTCAAAGACACTCTTTTATATATATATGTATCTGTTATCATTCGTTACCTCCTTGACAGTTATCAAAATCAATGATATTACTGACTTCTACTTATAAAGGCTTTGTTTGTATAACGGGAACTCGGGATTTGTTTTCATCATCATTTATTTTGACTTGTGCAGCGGCTGAAGTCTGGAAAACGATATAATTCATTACTTTAAACGAGGACAAAAAGTAGCAATTTGCACATCCTTTTTCAAATCGTCTCAAAGAGAGAGGCTTGAGAAAATTGAGCTAAGAAATGCTGATAACCAGCATGTTCTACTTTTGGCTTATTATTTTGCGGACTATTAAACACAAAATCCATTCTTTTACACCAATTTTGCCTCCTACAGCAGTTATAAAATTGGAATTGACCAGAGTGTTTTAGAAATGATTAAGGCTTGTAGATTTTTGTCTAAACTCTAAATCGAGGACCTTATTATATACACATTCCAATCTATTTTCTATATTTGGAAATGGAGATACAAGCTTTCTTGGCCTTGAAAGCCATCATGCAAATTGATCAGTACCCATGCCGTTCTATCATAGCGTCACCATACGAGTAGACTAAGCAACTGAAAAAGAACAAGAGGGTTCGCAATCGGCTTGCATTTTAGCGAATGACGCACTGGTGCAATGTCGGACTTAACTACGATAAGGCAATCTTTCTATATCACAGCCACACTTCTAGGAAACTACAGTCCAATCACCGTGTCATATTTACAAAATTAATCAATGTAAACAACGCGATGACGAACTCCACACTACTGTGATTTTGCATGCGATTAATTGAATCTTGTAGATGTGTAACACCTGCAAGATTCAAACCAACTCAAATTCCAAATTCTATTGAAAATTAAGAACGTTTTTTTTTTCATTGTTTTCATTGGTAAGATCTGTACACACATGCAAAAAATAGCGTTACCGGACTATAGTTCAATACCAATACGGCTATAGCTAACGATAAATGACCTGACAAAGCATTTTCACCAATAACGAAAGATGCCCTGCCAAATTATTTATCGAGACCTATATCAAATAAGACATTTCGTAACCATCTGTATCTATTGTAATGACCAGGAAATTATCCAGACAACATTGATTTTCTCCCAAACTTAATTTTCTGTCATGATTATCTTGAATGTTCCGTAAATTAAGTTACAAAATCAACTTACATTAAGGGCTATACTGTTTCTATTACATAATTATTAAGACGGTGGTCAGGAATAACTACAAAATCCATTTAACGGGCCCATGCAAGATATTTTTGGCATCAAAACAACATGGGAGCAGTTAGATTTTGTGTAGTTGCGTGATGTACCGCATTAATTAGGGACATTCAGAAAGGAATGTAAGCACTGCTAGCAGGATCAGTTTCAATGAATGTTATTCAAAATTAACTATGTGGGTAGGTAAAGGCCTGGTCATCATTCCACATCCACAGCATGGCCAGAGCGCTTCTTAAACAGGGGAGCCATGCAGTATAATTTAGAACGATGATATGGACGAGGAAGTCGTATGTGGCCGGAGCTTAAACCTAAATTTAAAAAGACTAGACGAACATGAATTTTCCCTGGACAGAAATCACACGTTCAAGATTCACACCAGCGTATTCAAAATTCTATTTTCAATTCATAACGTTTTTTTCGTTGTTTAAATGTGTAAAACTAGTAAACAAATAACATGCTATCGTGGCAGGAGTATAGTTCAATAACAATGAGCCTATCTAGAGCATCAGGTAAGAGGGAGCGAAAACATTCTAAATTTATTTAAAAATCCAAACTCTATGTTGTGGATACTCGTTGGAATCGTCTCGACGAGACGATTCCAGCGAGTATACACAACATAGAGTTTGATAATCATTTATTGATATTTTGCTGTTTTTTATGAAATAATCAATCACCTCCTATCTGTAGCCCTGCCTTTTAAATAAGAAGACATTTCATAACCATCTGTATCTATTGTAATGACCAGGAAACTATCCAGACAACATTGATTATCTTCCAAACTTAATTTTCTGTCATGATTAACTTGAATGTCCCGTAAATCAAGTTACAAAATCAACTTACTTTAAGGGATAATGTCGTCTCTATTACATAATTATCGAGAAGATGGTCAAGAATTACTACAGAATCCATTAAAGGGATCCATGCTAGATATTTTTGGCGTTTGGAGCAACACGGGAATAATCAGAGTTTCCGTAGTTGCGTGATGTATCGCATTAATTAAGGTTTGCAGACCCTGAAAAAACCACCACTTTCTAGCCATATTAAATGCATCAAACTACATACACTTGTAAAACACTTCGCATAAGTTGATTCACCGTGCCGGATTTCAAGAATATGCTTCAAGAAGAAAATAATTTACAAATATTTTTTACTCTATATTCATATGCAAGGGAGGTAATTTTGAATATTTTTGTTAAATATTTCCAAAAGTATGCATTATTTAAAAATTCTAAACCGAACAAAATGAAATGATTATGTTTCTTTTTGGAAAGGAAATGTAGCACAGTTTAGGAATTATTTGCACTTTTCAAATTTCGCCTCTGGCTCTTTGGTGCTTTTGAGGGGTTGGATACCTTGAGGAACGTTATTACTGGTAGCAAGTTTTTCACTTTCTATAGGTGATCAGTTTCTTATAAATGCTAAATTAACTATGCGGGAAGGTAAAGTTAGACACACATTTAGTTTGAAAATACTAGATGAGAATGAATTTTCCCTGGACCGAAATGACACATTCACGACTCAAACCAGCGCATTCAAAAAATTCTATTGAAAAATTCATAACGCTTTTTTCATTGTTTTTAGTTTCATATGTAAAACCTGCACACACATATCATAATACCGTGACAGGAGAATACTTCCATACCAATGCGCATATCTAGAGCAACAGATGAGAATGAGCAAAAACATTATAAATGTTATTTCAAATCCAAACCCTATATTGTGTGTACATGGGGTTTGATAAACATTTAAAGATATTTTGCTTTAGAAAAATAAAATTAAGGTAGAATACGCCTAATGGCAACTTTAGAAATTGGGGGTGACAAACACTTCTGCCTTATAGTACATTATATTAGACATCTATATGTGCAATATGACAGAAATTCGTCCAGAGGTTTACTAGAAATTTGATTTTCCCTTATCCCACCCCCAACTTGCAAAATTCCAATATGGCGGCCACCACTCAAAGCAAAAAAGTATCTGAATTTAGACATAAACATATTAAATGTGTTTAGATTTTGGTTTTTATTATCAAAAACATGTTTACCCATCGTCTGATGTGAAATGATATGACCTTTGTGCGCATATGAGAGATATTGTGTTAAATTACTGCGTGCCTCTTTATTTCCTAGTTTGAAATTTATGCCTCTGAAACAAATGTTGACAGTGCCAGAAATAAGTTCGCGCACTCTCTAAAACCGATATCAAAATTATTCTTATATGTGTAGGAACACGATAAAATCCACATATGTACATTTTATCCGTCATAAATTGAAAATATATAAAGGTAATTCTTAGTACCCTCATAGTTTCGAACGCACTATTTCTTTCCCAAAAGAAGTCAATGCCCCAAATAAAGGGTACCGTAGACCATATCTAATCATATGCTTATAACTAAAACCCAAACGTTGTATTAGACTTTCAGAAGTTGGCAAATGATAACATATCAGTTGTGATTTCGCATGACTTTCATCATTTTAACCCTTTACCTAGTAACCAATTGAACATCGCCATCTGTAAAAAGTAATGCAAATTCAAAAGACAATATTGTACTTAATCTTTTTTATAGTCTATTACAGCTTCCTTATACCACTTCTTCTGGATTGCATATTGAATCTAAGGGCTTAAATGGAAAAAGAATCTAAAAAAAGGGGATCAAATCACGCATCAAACCACGTTACAATTAACTGACAATGAGTTTGCACATTTGAATAAGGATCGCATGCGAAGAAGTGACAAAAATCGAGTGCGAATGTCTGAACAATGATGATCTCATCCACGCGTCGTTCTCAAACGATAGGCGTTTGATCACCACATCATAGATTTCATTAGAATACATGTATGTGTCTTCCACGGAAGGATTTTTCGGTATATTGAGCCAACCCGTATCTAAAAGAAACGATTATTATACATACTCTAATTTGTTTTCTAAATAGGGAGTCTCATTAAGTAGACTTCTATCAAAGTTTCTAATCACATACAAACTGATGATATCAATCAAAATCATATAAAATTACACGAAAAATGTCTCTAAAAAATTTATGTTAAACGGAGAATCATACCAGAAAAAGATATGCGGGGTGTATTCGGGGAATATTATTTACAAAGGGAAGTAATATTTAGCAATATTGTCGCTAAAAATAGATGAAAAATAGATACGGAAACTGTCGACATTTGTCGAAAATGTACGACAATAGTAAATATGCATTAGAATTATTCTACCTTAAACCCACCTATCTGTAGCCCTGCCTTTTAAATAAGAAGATATTTCGTAACCATCTGTATCTATTTTAATGACCAGGAAATTATCCAGACAACATTGATTTTCCCCTAAACTTAATTTTCTGTCATGATTAACTTGAATGTCCCGTGAATTAAGTCATGATTAACTTGAATGTCCCGTAAATTAAGTCATGATTAACTTGAATGTCCCGCAAATTAAGTTACAAAATCAACTTACATTAAGGGCTATGCCGTCTCTATTACATAATTATCGGATCGATGGTCAAGAATAAATACAAAATCCATTAACCCATTCCCGTACAATGAGCATTTCTGACTCCATATAAAACAAGAGCCGTCATAGACGGATTATGCTCCCCGAATAAGTGTTTGTCACAAAATAAAAAGCATCATTCATTAAGCCCCCTTTTCCTATGATGCATTTTTTGTACACACATTATTTATAGAATATGGTCTAGAACATCTCTTTTTATCACATAAGTACAAACTTTCATTAAATCCTGCCCATTAAATGAAGAGAAATTAGAGAAAACTAATTTTTACATTAAGGTCCCTTTTTACATGACGCAGCCTCAAATTAAGAAACGGAGAAAAAGGTCACTAGGGATTATCCCAGGGAGTTCGCATGTGATGTTTAATTGAATTTGGTCCAAGATCTGGCTGTGGACGTACGTTCGTTGGCCCGGACGGACGGACAACGTGGCGACTATATGCTCCCCCAATTTTTTTTCGGGGAGCATAAAAATGACTTCGGAAAACATTGTGTAAAAATGAAGAAATGCTTGTCCCAAGCAATTCCTTCATTTTCCACGATGTTTTCTCCCTTTAAAATAACCAAAAACACATACAATTTCGTTCAAGCTTGTCATCTAACCCTAATTACTATAACTTTAAAGACACATTTTAGAGAATCTGGCCATTATCCTGTCTGAAAATATTTGGTACCAGCGCTTACAGAAATGTAGGGAAGTTTTCCTTTCCAAACTTCTAGTGCGCCATGTCCAGACTAGTATATGTTTATCGTACTGTCCTGAAAAAAGGACTCCTGGCATATATACGAGCTCTTATTATTTCTAGTATCAAGTTAATTGTGTGACGGAACCCACGTAAATGAAGCATTAGCTCGTCTTTATTACACAATTATCGAATCAATGACTTATTGTTAATTTTCAAGGGGGCCATTGTAGCCCAAATAGCTCACCATGGAATCCAAATATGAGAAATTGGGAAGACACCATCCATTTGTTGAAATAGATGATAAGGAATCAAAAGAAATTGTCGGAAACCATCATCTTATTCGTTTTCCTCATTTCTATTTATTCATTTATTCAATCGAGTATTCGCAAAATACATTTTTCACACCTTTTATATATTATGTACATATTGTCTAGGGAATGATCTAGACAACATTGATTGTTCTCCAAACTTAATTTTCATTCCCGATTAACTTGAATGCCCCATTAATTGCGTTACATAATCAGCTTTTATTAGGCTCTTTGCTGTCTATTTCATAATTGCAGAATCAATGGACACCAATTAATATATAAGAGGGCCAATATGGCCTAAAAGAGCTCACTGGTCAGAGGTTTTTAATACGGGACAATCGAGAAAACAATGTTAGTTTGTGTGAGATTTTCACCTAGATTTGAACATTTTTTTTTATATATAAGGCAACGATATCACGGTGGAGATTGTGTATCATGGAATGGAAAACGACTACGGATAAATTTGACCCGCATCAGGTAAGATTTGTGCAATAACTTTTTTTATTTATGCGTCGTTTTGAAAGCGGTTTGTTGCATGTGGTAGTGATCTTTTCTGGTTAACCTGAATACTGTGTTGATTAGATTAGATACACTTTGTGCATCTCCGGAAATTAATGAGATATAGGCCTACCTTTGTCATTTTTTCGGGCGTCATCCGTGGCAACGGAAATTGCCGAGGGAAACCCTCGCCAATTTCCGTTGCCACGCATGCCACTCGAAGAATATTGAATATACTGATGAACGGAATACATTAAGGACGATACAAGTGTACAGGGTTCTCATGACCCCATAATAGCTCACCAGTTTTAAAAATCCTCAATAATTCTGCTATTTTGTGGCAAATTTAAATCGATGTGAAGGACAGGTGTAAAATGTCATTGATTTTATGTGTGCGGTGGATCGCTTATGAAAATGTTATTGCAGACAGACAAAATTTTGTTTAGTCGTCAATATCTTTTTTCATTATGTGCTGTTTAAAAGATCAACAGCGCCCATAAAGTTCCGGTTATTTTTCGTCTTCTCTGCTTCGAACCATACGCAAATCGGTCACATGTTAACAAAATAATTGACAAATTTCTGAAATTCTCTGCCACGTGATTCTCCACCGTGAGGCACTTACAATTTTTCTTCCGAAGGCAACATAATGTGCGTTTACAGAATCTTACTCCTCGCTCCTCAACAATAATTAGATACGTGTGCAGGATCTGGATAAGGCCCTGTTGGATATTTCAGACAAACATGGACCCAGCTCAGCCTGTATACCTACCGGCTGCTCAAGATCATATCTGTTATATTTTCTCATAATCTGTGGCAGTTTTAAGAGAGTATAACTGTTCTGATAATATTGTACTTACCACTCTCTTACAACCGGTCGTACGTGCTCCTGTGTGCGGTCTGCGTCTAAAACGTACGTTTATTCGTGCGATGCACGTACGTGCAACGTACGATTTTGGTGGACGCAACCACGACGCAGACTGCACGCAGCAAAGAATTGACCGAACAATTCTTTGAGGCGCTCTTACAACCCGTCGTGCGTCTTTATAAACCATGCGATTTTGCAGAGTTTTAAAACGTACGATTTAAAAAGACGCACGGCGGGTTGTAAGAGAGGCTTTAGGCATAGGCTGGTCAGGAAACAAGGTGGTCTAATACAGTATAACTTAAAAACCTTTTTCCAGATCCCGGATCATTTTCAATTTTGAGTCTTTATAGCATTTTTTTACTTCGAAGAATTGGTGTAAGAAGTATCAATTTCCGAAGAAAAGGTTTACATTATTAGAACATGACATTTAAGGGAGCGCCCTCAGACTAATATATGATGTAACAATACACGAAATGACATGAATTAATGAATGACATGATTGTGTTGTTTTTGTTACGAGTTCGATAAAAAATGTGTTCTCGCCTTAGAAATGATGTTTGTGTTCATTTTGCCACCAGCTTGTTTTAAGCTGCAGATGCGAGGTTTTCGTTGAAAAGCTGCGATATTTACAATTTTGCTAAAGAAAGGACGTACAGTCAAGGGACATAATTATTCGCCAACCTGCTGTTTTTTGCATAAATTTTACACATAATTTTAGATTAAAACTGATGCTGAATCATTATTTTCTTACACACCACACAATATTTGATATCATTTAAAAGTACAACCAATTGCGGACAAAATATGTATAAAAGCCTTTTTTTCAAATGGTTCAGAGACATGGTTGCTAGGCAACTAAAGAAAATCGGTGAACATTTCTGACCAGCCTCCATTACATCGTTGCCATGGGAACGTAAGTTTCAATACAGATATGATTTAATGATAAAATCAATCTGCAATTGATATATTATTTAACTATTATGCATGCTACAATATCCATAAAGTTTCCTTTGAGAAACAAATGTTTGAAATTTTATTTTCGTTGCAAAAATACCAAAAGTGCAAAATTAACATAGGAGTGAATGGATCGTTGCATTTTTCTGTGGTAACTTGGTCAAATAAAATTGCAGTACTTTGTAAATAGCCGTCCAATCTCATTAACAATATGTCACTTTTATATCTAGTATGTTGTGCATATTTTCATTTGCTCAGTTATAAAAAAAAGTCACTATCTGTTGCCATAGCAAGGGTTTTACGGATGATTGCTAGAAATTTTCACTGATTTTCTTATGTTGCCTAGCAATCGTGTCTAAGAGACATTCCAAAAGAAATTTTATGCAGACTTTATCCGGTAATGTTTACACTTTTTTGTCATATCTATGTTTTTCTGCTAAGTGAAAGAATAAAGGTTCTGTGACAGTTTTAGTCCAGAAAATCACTCAATTTTTCAATGAAAAATAGGTGGGTGGCGAATAATTATGTCCCTTTAGTGTACATGTATGTGTTTAAGTTTCCAGCACTTTTGTCCTGATCCTTTAAATTCAGATTATTTTCATATTCCAAAAAAAGATTTTATTACTTATGTTTTCTAAGTGTATCGAAGGAAAATGTCACTATGTTTTTTTCTACAAATACTCTACAGATATGCGATTGTTATAAGTCTGAATTATCGAAGGAAAATGTCATATTAGTCACAGACGGTATTTGTAGGAGTGCCCTCAGACTAATATATGATGTAACAATACATGATATGACATGGGCGTTCATGAATTATTGTTTTGTTTTGTAACGAAACTTACAGTCAACAAGAAATGGGTTCTCCTTTGTCTTGATCCCTTTTTTAAAGTTATTTTCATATTCAAACAAGGATGTTATTACTTTTGTTATCTAAAAACAAATGCTGCCGTTAAAAGCATAAATTATCGAACATTTCAAAAACGAAGAACATGTAGATCTTAGAGTTCAATTTTCCTGCACCTTTGTCCTAAATCCTAAAAATGATCATTTTTATAATCTAACAGGGTTTTTATTTCTACAAATACTCTAAAGAAATATTATTGTTATTAGTCAAAATCATCGAAGAGAAATGTCACATTAGTTTGTGGGAGCGCCCTCAGACTGATATATGATGTATTGGTTTTTCTAGCGAGTTTTACAGTCAACAAGAAATGGTTTCTCTTTTGTTTTGGTCCTCTATTTTAAAGTATTTTCATATTCTAAAAAGCTGTTTTTAATTGTGTTATCTAAAATTAAATTCTGAATTATCGAAGGAAAATGTCACATTAGTCACAGACGGTATTTGTGGGAGCGCCATCAGACTGATATATGATGTAACAATACACGATATGACATGGGCGTTCATGAATTATTGTTTTGTTTTCCTAGCGGGTCTTGCAGCCAACAAGTAATACGTTCCATTCTGACTTGATCCTCTATTTTCATTGTTTTCATTTATTATTCTAACAGGACTGTTATTAATTGTGTTATCTTAAAACAAGTTCTGGTGTTATTAGTCTGATTTATCGAAGGAAAATGTCACTTTAGTAACAGACGGTATTTGTGGGAGCGCCCTCAGACTAATATATGATGTAACAATACAAGATTTGACATGGGCGTTCATGAATTATTGTTTTGTTTTTCTAGCGGGTCTTACAGACGTTGACCTTTTTTCCAAGGAAGGCCTGATTTAGCAGTTGCAGATATGAAATATGATAATATTAATAAATATTTTGTCGTCTATATCACCTTTGAAATTGTTTCTCACTATAATAAAGGTATTTGTGAAAAAGGTTTAGGAGAATACGTATAATCTGTCAATATTCATACATTGCGTTACAGAAAACAATAATCTTAAAAAAAGAAAACAAAATGATTCAAATTTTTAAGGTGCTGCGGGAGACAAAAATGGGTTTTGATAAAGATGCGATTCTTGTTCAATATACGTAAGTTGTCTATATGTTTTAGTTAACTTTGAGAAAGTGTTTATGATAGCATGCTGTGCTTACAACTTAATTTTGCGTTTTCTTATATTTGTTATATTTTCTTCGGGAATTACAAAAGGGAATCCGTGAATGACATTTTTTTTGAAAACTACGACCCAATATTGTCTTCTTCTATGCGCAACAGGTAGCTTTTTGAAAGCCTGATTACGAACTTTCACGGATTCGAGGAAAGTGGGCAAATTATGAAAACTGCTGATGAATCAAACTTCTACATACATTTTTTTCAGGTAGGCTATGGACAATGTCAACGGCAATACCATTCTATGTCACAAATAATAGTAATCATGTGGCGTTTTAAGGTAGTCTTTCCCTAATGAGATTCTTGCGAGGTAGATCGGACGAGGTCGTAAACATTCGGTGGTGGAACGTTCAATCGCCGACTGTTTAACACGTCGCCCATGTAATTCCGATGTCGCATTAATCTCATTAGGGACGGACTGCCTTAAAACAAAATTAAAGTTATTCATAAACCAAGAACAATTATCATGGGCGAAGTACCAAAGCAGGGATGTAGGAATGAAAGAATCAAAATCGTACAAAAGAAGAATCAAAATCGTACAAAAGCAACAAAAATATCCATTAACGTTAGATTACATAGATCCTCGTGTAATTGTACATTACCAACATGTATAATTGACCAAGGTCGTATTTAGCAATACTCTAAACAAATAAGCTCTCTCAGAATCTAGTACAACGTCCCAGGGTAATTGTCTCACTCTTGTAGAATCGCCGTGTAAACAAACCAATGATGAAGTTTTAGAAAGACCTGGATCCCAATCATACTGTTTGTGAGCACAAACTGTTCTAAACATATGTTGGTCTCATTAGGCAAGAAGTGTTTTATTCGATTTCAAAATGCTCGAAAAACACATGTCCATTAGCTCTCTAGAATAATGCCAGATTCTAAACTACATCCATATAAAGGCTACATATGTCACCTAATGTTGGGCTATAAACCAATAATCTCTCGCAGTATCTGGTACAAGGTCCCAGAGGAGTTGTCGGTGGACAATAATACGTTGGTATCGTTCGTAAACGACGTAACTTCAGCTTATCCAAGCAGTAGTTACGATGTTTTCGAACGAGAATAAGCTGTAGCTACGTCGTTTTAGAACGTGACCAATGATATTGTCATTTTTCTAGAACTACTACGAATACAAGGTGAACCAGGATCGCCTAAATTGAAGTCGTATACAAGCATGCTGACAGATCAGTAGTCGAGTCATACCGAACTTTTTCCTTCATAAAAGATCTTATCAGTATTTCCCAGCGGGGAGTATACGCAGACGCGGGGCCGTCTTATCTATGTGAGACGGAGAAGAATTTTACATTGAAATAAAGAAGGATTTAATTTTGTTTGAGCCATAACTCATTTAATATCTAATTGGCAATATTATCTCTGTTATGACGATAAACTTTAATTTATTAGCTTCTCAATGGTACCTTTTCTACTTATCTAGTGCAATTCCTTCTTGCTTCCAAATCATTTTGAAAATGACCATGTTAGTCCCCTATATACTCTATATAGACTGTTGGAAAATGTTGTCCTGTGGCAACTTTACAGTGTATTTAATGCACTTTTCTTTTAAAACTGAATATTATCTCTGTTATGATGAGAAACAACAACTTTCAACGATTGCAATGGTGTAAATATACTCAAAATAATTTATCGTCTTCTTGCTTCCAATTTCGCTTAAAAACGCTGTAGATGCAATTCTGCAACAAAGGCAAAAATGACTAAGATCGAGATTAACATATACTATAAGTTAACCCAATACGAGACCAGTATTTTGTATGCAGGCCAACGGTCAATTGAGCGAATTGTGTTTTTACTTTTTTTCTTTTGTCTCTATATTTTCTTTGTTAAATGTTAAACACTAAACACTATCCTTATTAATATATACATTTTGTTGTCTACGGTTATGATAAGTTCTAAATCTAAAGTTATAAAAATATTTCAATAGATTTCAAAATGTAAGATTCATAATTCATAAAGTTTTTCGTTGGGCAGGAATGCTCTATAACTTTAGTGGATAACCGCTGAAAAAAACGAGAAATTGAATTCGGTTTGAAGCAGAGAGGGTTGCGAAAATGTCAGGGATTTGATAGATGTAGATTTTCTAAAATCAGTTCATGAAAAAGTTATTGACGACCAAATACAATTTACTCGGTCGCCGATATTTTTTCATTTCTTTTTTAAATTATCTACCGCAGCACCTGGCAGATCCCCGACACTTTTTAGCTTCCTATGTTTCAATTTAATTTCAAATCGGACACGTTTAAATTTTTGAAATTGTTCTGTAATTGTTGGGTCACGTTATCACACGTCGTGGACATGCTGTGATATTGATAAGGACCCTGAGCCATAATTATATTCATATGGTGTTGTTTATTCCTCTGCAAAATGACAATGCTAATTAATTGATTAATTACGTATCTTTAGTGACAAAAAGTTATAAATCATGTGCTATTCTAATTTTGTATAATTTTAAAGTACTACAATTTAATTCAGTTAAAACACAAATAATGTTTTTTAGCATTTATTCATTTCTATCTTTTTCTTTTCATTCATTTATCTATTAATTTATTCTGCCTTTTTTGCTTTTTTTCCCTGATCAAATGTCTTGATGCCAAGATTGCTTATAAGCAAATGATTCAAATGAGTATAAATAAAAATGCTATCATTTTTTAATTGTTGCTGATAAGCGAAAAACACGCCTTCAAAGTTGAGACAGAATTAGCAAATTCCATGTAGGCGGGCCTACATTTGATCTGTTGTCCACATCAGTTTGCTTAATCTTAAAACAAAAATATATATTTCTCGTAAACGACGCAATATTTGGCTTGGAATCTTCAGTCAACGAAAATGTGCGAGACACAATCGACGATTTTTCACTTTCATTAACGTAGCCAATCTACAGGGATTGCTGCTGAGCATCAGCGTCTTGATCAGCCGTTTATAACAAGCTAATGGCAAGATAATAACATACGTCTACGTCACGTACGCAATTGGTTTACAACAACGTTTCCAACTGAAATTGTAATACAAACATGTTGCTTCTGATAAACTCGTGCCAGAACAGTGAATTTACGAATAAGATATTGCATTCTTTACTACTGGCGATTATGTCCGTGACAGATCGTTACAGAAAGTCATCGTCAGATCCGGGTGCGTTGGACCTAGACACGCTGAAAAACGGACGCCAAAACTTTTAAATACTCTCCAGCAATATATACATGTATATATGGTTCATAGTTCAAGCCCAGAAGATAAAAGATTTTGTTTAAACTCAAGGGTCAACGAAGCGACGACTGCGGAACGTTTTTAATACTCAGAGCGGAATTACTCGTTATCAAATAGAGAAAACTGACAAAATCCTTACACCACCTCTCTTTAGATGGCTATACCTCAGCCATTGAATCGATTTTTTGTCTGAAATTTTCAGGAAATGTTGGGAAGATGTCAAGATTTTGTTTGATATACAATACTACATAGTTGATTTAGCTTTTTGTATATTATTACTGAATGAACTTCAGTGATGCGTTTTTAAAGTCAGTCAGTATATAAAGTTTAACATTTCAAACTCGACTTTCTCGAAAATGTAAAAATGTCGATTAGAACATTCTAATATTTGTGCAACTACATTATGATACACAAAGACTTTCCATCAATCAGTGAGTTACAGCATTTCCCAGGCCCGTAGGAACAGGGGGGGGGCTAAGGGAAGGGGGGGGGCCTTAGCCCCCCCCCCCTCCACTGTTGGCCAAAAATGCCAGATTTTCCTTTTTTCACACTGAAAATTTTGGAAAATCCTAATTAGCCCCCCCCCAATATTCAGACACTGAGGCTTTAGCCCCCCCAATATGAAATTGCTTCCTACGGGCCTGTTTCCTCTGTTTGTAATTAAATTCGAGTCAATATTGAATGGTTTCGAATGAATAATTTCGATGACGTTAAGACCAGTTATTGATGTGTACTTTAACAGATTTAGAAATGGTTTTGTAACACAGTTTTCACGTGATTCCCCGTCGTTAAGAAGAACGTTTGATTGAAATTCGTAATTTGCCCGACGAGTTGGTCTTACTTTTGCGATATAATGATATTCTTTTGCAGAACATACTGTGGTGACTGCATTCAATTAGATAGTAAAGCTTTTGGCAATGAAACAAACGGCAGACCCCCTGTAGAGGTCGGTCCGACAAATTAACGAACGGTTTCACACAGATAAGCAGATAAGAGCGGCTGTCTCCAATTTACATCTTTAACTTGGGGAGATCATGAAGAGTTATGCCAAACGATCCTATTTTAAAATATTTCCGAAAATTTACTTCTAGTTATTAATATGATGTAATTGACACCCATGATTTGATGAAACTGATCATAGTTGTCCAAGAAATACAAACTTACGTAGGAAAGCATAGGCACATACTTTGACAAAATCAGCTTTCCCAGAAAATACTGTAAATATAACACTACTAACAATTCATTGTTGGATGAGCAAGATTTTGTTACTGAAGCTTAAATGATCTAGCGTTAAAGAGTTTTGGACAGTACTGTCATCGACGAAATTCCTAATATATGCTTGCTATTAGGTAAGATTTACAGAATTCAAAACCATATCGAATGAACGAATAAATGAATGAATGAATGAATGAATTAATGGATGATTTAATGTATGATTGAATGAATGAGAATAAATGAATGAATGAATGAATGAATGAATGAATGAATGAATGAATGAATGAATGATGAATGAATGAATGAATGAATGAATGAATGAATGAATGAATGAATGAATGAATGATCCATTTGTCAATCAAACAAACCAGCAATCATGCCAGCAAAGCAAGCTTACGGTAACGCTAATGTATAAGCCATACTGACTCTAACTATCTTATCGAGAATCGAGATTGTCGATCTGTTCAAAAATATAATGTAATGTAATGATAACCTGTCCCAAATTATGCCAAAACACAGTCGATAAGGGAACAAACTCGCATAACAATTTTGGCTTATCAGCAAACTTTGCAGAGTATTATCCCTTGCTGAATGAAGGAAAAAGTTCCACATGGAGACAAATTTAGCAATTTCTCATCCTCGTCCACCCAACTTATTTTAGCAAAGACGTTGAATGCCATACTCACAAAGATGCTCAAACAACACATTTCCATTAGCTCTCTAGAATAATGCCAGATTCTAGACTACATCCATAAAAGGGTACTTATGTCACCTAATGTTGGGGTATAAACCAATAATCTCTCACAGTATCTGGTATAAGATCCCAGGGGAGTTGTCGGTGGACAATAATTTCTATTCCTTTAGAATTATCAAGTGAACAAACTACTGATGAAGTTTTAGAACAATCCGATCGTGATCTGATGTAATTTCGTGAATGCACAAATTGTTCTGGATCCATATCTGTTTCATAAGGCAATAACAAATATTCGATTTCAAAATGCTCCAACAACAAATTTCCATTAGTTTTCCAGGATAATGCAAGATTCTAGACCACATTCATTTAAGGGCTACATATCGCTACTTTTCAACAAAAACATCGTAACTGCAGCTTAAAACAAGCTGCAGTAACGAGTTTTTTGTTGAAAAGCGACGAATATGTCACCTTATGTTGGGCTATAAACCAATATTCTCTCACATAAAATCATTATCTTCTACAAGATCCCAGAGGGGATAAGTATGAACAATAATTGTCATGTAGTATCACCAGTAAACAAAGCAATGAAGTTTTAGATTTATGTAGGTCCTAATGATTCTGTCAGTACATACATGTACAGACTGACATGGATCCTAGTTGGACTCATCAGGCAACATCTGAAATATTTGATATCAAAATGCTCAAACAACAACTTTCCATTAGCTCTCTAGAATAATGCCAGATTCTAGACCACATCCATATAAAGGCTACACGTGTCACCTAATGTTGGGCTATAAACCAATAATCTCCCACAGAATCTGGTACAAGGTCCCAGAGGAGTTGTCGGTGGACAATAATAAGTCGGCGACGTTGAAAAATCACGTAACTACAGCTTATATTCAAGCTGCAGTTACGACATTTTGGACCGTGACCGCCAATCATGTTGATTTTCTAGAATTACTACACAAACAAGGTAAAGCGGGATCGCCTAAATTGACGTCGTCATACACAAGGCGGGGTTACCACGTGACACAACGATTTCTGAAAAATCGTCATTAATTTTGTTAATACTAAACTAATTTGAATTTGGATGGAAGCAAGAAATTTGGAAAATACAAGGAATTTGCAGCATGTGGTAGATCATAAAACAAAATCATCTGACAAAAAGTTATTGCAGACCAACCAAAACTTTGATTGGTCGCCAATACTTTTATCAGTTTATTTTTAAAAGATCCACCACATCCATCCATATACCTCGTATTTCAACATTCTCTATTTTAAACCATTTTCAATTATGTCACTTATCAACATAAGAATTCAAGATTTTCCGCATTTTTTTTACATGATTCACCGCCGTCATCTATGCAGTTCAGAACAGGAGAAAATTTATCATGTTGAGCAGTAACACTGGTGGTGAACTCGGCCAAAGCGTGGGACGTTGTTTCGCGATCTTAGTTTTCCGTCGGTGTTGTTATAAAATATCGTAACTACGGCTTCGACAAAGCCGTAGTTACGAGATTTTATAACAACACAGACGGTTTGTTAAAACATATCGGTAAACCCGGTCTGTTTTTAGAACAAATTCATTGTTATTAGAAAAACAAGAGGACCATGATGGTCCTATATTGCTCACCTGAACCAAAATGATATAAGCAACACTTTTCTTCAATTCAAAAAATATTTATGACTTTAAGACTGAAAACGAACTTATGGTCAATAACATTGTGAAAATCGAACTCATCCAAGATTTCATCGTGCCCAACATTGTGTCCAAGATTTGTCTTGTTTGATAAATAATTGTAGATTCTGGAGTATAAACAAGGTCGAAAACAGCCGAAAACAGCAATTTTGTCAAATTCAAGGGCACATAACTCTCAACTTTCTAGTCAGATCAGGCTGAAAATCAAACTCATCCGAGATCTTATGATATCCAACATTGTGTCCAAGATTTGTCTTAATTGATAAATAATAGTAGATTATAGAGTGTAAACAATGTCAAAAACAGCCGAAATCGGCAATTTTATCAAATTCAAGGGCACATAACTCTCCATTTTTTTTTATCAGATTGGACTGAAAATCAAACTTATCCAAGATCTTATGGTCTCAAACATTATGTTCAAGTTTTGTCTTAATTGATAAATAATAGTAGATTATAGAGTGTAAACAATGTCAAAAACAGCCGAAATCGGCAATTTTATCAAATTCAAGGGCACATAACTCTCACCTTTCTGGTCAGATCAGACTGAAAATCAAACTCATATGAGATCTTATGGTCTCCAACCTTGTGTCCAAAATTTGTCTTGATTGGTCAAAAATTGTAGATTCTAGAGTGTAAATAAGGTCAAAAACAGTCAAAAACGGCAATTTTGTCAAATTCAAGGGCTCATAACTCTCATCTTTCTGATCAGATAAGACTGAAAATCAAAATCATCCCAGATCTTATGATCCCCAATATTGTGTCCAAGTTTTGGATTGATTGATCAATAATTGTAGATTCTAGAGTGTAAACATCGTCGAAAACAGCCAAAAATGACAATTTTGTCAAATTCAAGGGCAAGTTACTCTCGACTTTCTTATCAGATCAGAATGAAAATCATACTCATCCGAGATCGCATGGTCCAAAACATTGTGTCAAAGTTTTGTCTTGATTGATGAATAATTGTAGATTCTAGAGTGTAAACAAGGTCAAAAACAGCCGAAAATGGCAATTTTGTCAAATTCAAGGGCACATAACTCTTGTCTTTCTGGTTAGATCAGACTGAAAATCGAACTCATCCGAGATCTTATGGTCTGCAATATAATGTCCAAGATTTGTCTTGATTGATCAATAATTGTAGATGCTAGAGTGTAAACAATGTCAAAACTAAGTATTTTTCGCATTCAAGGGCAGATAACTCCTGACTTTCTAGTTCGATCTGACCCATAATCGAACTCATCCGAGATCTTATGGCCATACATGTTTTGACCAAGTTTGGTCAAGATTGGCTTATATTTGTAGATGCTAGAGTGTAAACACGAAATTGTGGACGGACGGACGGACGGACAGACAGACGGACAGACAGACAGACAGACGGACGACGGACAAAAAGTGACCACAATAGCTCACCTTGAGCACTTCGTGCTCAGGTGAGCTAACTATCCAATCAGACTCTAAACCCACATTTAAACGCAAAATATCTGTACTTTGTTGTAGCAAAAAACGTCCCTCGCTTTGGCCGAGTTCACCACGAGTGAGTAACTCTATATCGTCCTCTTTATTTTAGCCAAGAAGTCGAATGGGTCAATACCATGCATACACATAGATGTCTCGCGTGTAGAAAGTTAAGAAAACTCTGCCACCCGTCACGTTAAAAGGGACTTTATAGGAAGTGTAAAATATATCGAACCTAGTCAGTCTGCGCAGTCCGCACAGCCAGACTAGGGCCGACACTTTTCACTTTTATGTAATTTTTTCTAAATCTGGAATGTTTCCCTATCTTACTATATGTTCATTCTTTGCATACAATGTCTGGTTGACCTGTGCTGCTGTGTCTGATGACAAGTTTGTCAAAATGTGTTTTTTTACTTCTAATAAGGTCCCTTTTATCGTGACGGGTCACATATATTTTTCATATACATATGAGCCAGGATCTTGAAAAGGGCCCATAATAGCATTTGGGACGATCGAGTGTCATGGTTCTAGATCAGACAGTGTGAAAACGCAGGCTGATCTGGAACTATGTTGGGATCAAATGCCAACAAGGGACTCTTTTTCAGATACCATCTTTATCATATTTCGAAAATCATAAGTGTGACACAGTAGATGCAATGTAAGCGACAAAATAAGATATCTATGTAATAGTAAAAAAGTGCATTTGTCATGGATCAATTTAAATTCAACAACAAAAGTCCATTACCATTCTATAATGAGTGCTGTTTGAACATAGACAACATACATTTAAAGCGTATCTATGGCAAATAATGTAGATAGCAAGCCGATAAGCTTTTACAGATCTTGTTACAAGTTCCCAGGGGATATAACAGAGGACAATAATAGTACAATAGATGTCAACAAACATCGCAAAATCGGGTAAAAAGGCATCCGAATTCCCAAACAAGACAGTCACGGTCACAAACCTCGTCCTTAAAAATTAGTAGGAGTTACGTTAATGCGATTCTTACATACCGTAATTATTCTAATAAACGTCCACCCCAAAAATCTCGACTGAAAATCTGCTTGTTTAAAGCACAGTTTTAGCGAAAATGGGTGATTCTAATAAACGCCCATCCCCTGATTACAGATCAAAATAATGTAAGTCATAACCAAAGAACATTTCTAAAAGCAATGAAAAAGAGGATATCCATCCCTAAATCTGTCGGCAATGAAGGAATTTCATTGAACGTTATATTTTGCAGTCCTTACAACAAAACTGTGCCAAATTCGACTTGCTGAACCTAGAGTCCATGAATTGACACTTGATTTGCAAAGTATGACATACAAAATAAGAATACCTTTAATAAACGCCCACTCCCTACTTTTCTATCGACCATGTTTATAATAAACGCCCGGTCGTTTATTAGAATAATTACGGTACATAAATGTACATACGAGATGATGATGCCAATAAACGACTATAGTCGGCATTAAATGAAGGAACAACAATGATTATCAACATATACACTAGATCAAGGATGTCTTTTCTGGGTATATCGTACATTTAATGCCTTGTCGGACCGTATTTGGTACAAAAACGAATGTGGTACAAATTTGTACCATATTCGGCCCAATATGGTACAACTGTCTAATTGTACCATATACGTATCTGCAGTTTTGGGGTAAAATGCCTAACCGAATATGGTACAATGTTTGTACCATATTCGGTCGAAAATTGTACCGTATTCGGTCCGAATATGGTACAAATGTAGCATATTCGGTCGAATATGGTACAATATTCGTTTTTGTACCAAGTACGGTCCGACAGTGCTAAATAGCAGACATTCTACAGAGTATTTTTTTTTCAATTCAAAATCCATATTAAAGTGTGGTTAGGTTAGCTGTTTCTGTTACTGCTGACGACGACGACGACAACGATGATGATGATGATGATGACGATGATGATGATGATGATGACGATGATGATGACGATAATGATGATGATACTTATGTCACTTCCAATATTAGGTTGATACAATGTATTTGAGTTTGAAAAAAGTTTACACATCGGCAGACTATTTCATTTATTAAGAAATGCATAATTTATGTACCATATACGTAGGCCATTTTCATTTTTTTGAGTTTTTTTGGTATGTACCAAATACGTTTTGGCGAGCATAGAAAAACTTATTCCAACCGAATATGGTACAATGTTTGTACCATATTCGGTCGAAATTTGTACCGTATTTGGTCCGAATATGGTACAAATGTACCGTATTCGGTCGAATATGGTACAAATGTACCATATTCGTTTTTGTACCAAATACGGTCCGACAATGCCTACTTAGGCCATATAATACTACATGTAGGCTAATAATAATACGATAAGCTTACATAGAGCTTGGTACAAATTCCCCGAGGACTTGTCCATGGATAACAATATGTATCATTATAAAGTAAACAAACACGGTGGATAATCACGTGATACAATATTTTCAGAAAATCTTCAATAATTTTGTAATTACTGGACCGATTTTAATTCGATTTGAAGCAGAGAATGTGGACAGACGTCACGCATTAGATGGACGTGGTTTGATTTTTGAAAAATCAACTGATAGAAAAGTAATTGAAGATAAACCAAAATTTTGGTTTATCTTCAATAACTTTTTTATGAGTTAATTTTTCAAAAATCCAACACGTCAAGCTTATTCCTGGCATTTTCTCACCTTCTCTGCTTCAAACCGAATTCAAATTGGTCAAGTTTTAAAAAAGATATTGAAGATTATCGGAAATTTTGAGTCACGTGATTATACACCGTGACAAAGCTACGACGAAGTCGTATGAGAAAAAAATGGATGAAAGTCGCAGCTCGTGAAACAAATTCCTTATACTGTTTTAACATCCTATCAAACTTGACATTGGGCTCGTAATCACTGGTGGACATCAGGGGAGCTACCTCGAAAATGTGTTAACGTAAATTTGTTCCCACGCCACATCCGGTGACTGGAACATCCGGTAGTCGAAATCACCGTATTTGGATAAACGGACAAAGGTCAGCTCTCGCTTTTATTTGTTTTTTTTTTCTTTCAAAGAGCGCATTACGTATAAATCTGGCGATGCAGTGCAGTGAAACTATAGTGGAAAATATGAGCAGGAGGACTTTAACCCCAGTACTGGTGGATTACATTTTCGCCCAGTGTTGACATATCGGCAGGCATCTCGAGGCAGATATTTCAGCTTACGTATTTTCAGTTTTGGACCACTATCACATATTTTGATGTAACACGTGATCAAATTGACTACAATGACGCATATTTCAGATTTTCTGTTCTCATTAATAGATTACCTGCCCAAAAAACTCATTTGTGTTGTTCCGAGACGATCGAGGTAGCGGTAATCTAGATATTTTCGAGGTAGCTCCCCTGATGTCCACCCGTGGTATCATCAAAGATAATACAAGCAAGTTTAACAGGGAATTATAATGGTGGACTTGTCGTACGATCGTTGATACGTACGACAATATCAAAACTCGGAATAGAGAGAATGTGTGTACATGGGATCTACGAAACTAATGGTGTGACTGAGGAATAAACACCTGCGAATCTTGGAACACAATTCGAGAATACCACCATTTTGGTGGACTGGTTCCAACCGACTCCGAGATTAAGCTAGACACTAGTAACAGTGAAAGCCTGGAACATAGTCTCAAAGTGGCAGACACTCTACGGCACCTGGTCAAGAACCACGATCGGAAATGATTGTTACATTTAGTTTGTCATTTAAATTTTTGGAAGTTTGGCTATTTAAATGAATAATTTTATCATAAAGTTTCATCGAAGATTCATGACAGATAGCATATTGAAATATTAACACCCCCAGAGCTCAGAGACACTTCAATTCCTAGATTGCCCGATAAATCACAACGACGATACTGAAACGAGGCCGACAGATTTTTATGATATCCCATGACAGTTTCTCATATTTTATACAGATTATCGGTGGAATAATCGGAAAATTGAGTGACATGTGAGAATATGAGAGTATTAATTATTAAAATGACAGAAATTACATGCCATACCTATTTTATGCTAGCCACACACAATTACCGTTCTTGTGGTTGTAAGGAAATCGTATGATAATAAATTCCAAGGGAATTAGGTTTTGTGAAAAAATATTTAGTTTGCGTTTTTGCTAGCTTCATGTGATCCTCCCCCCCCCAAAAAAAGGAAAAATGTTACAGACGTTACTACGTTTTTTCTGTATTATAACAAAGAAAAGACTTCAAGAAGGCTTAGTATAAGAAGGTTTAAACGATACTTGGCAAGGAAACGTTGATTTGTTCCCGAGACAAACCATGGATACCTCTGAGAAACCGCATTTATACCCAATAATATCGGTCAGAACAGTATATAAGAGGGTGTGAAGCCATTCTATATTTGTTGTTTGAAATCCAAACCCTATGTTGTGGGTACTCATTTCATCGTCTCAATGAGACGATTCTAGTTAGTTCATACAACACAACGTTTGATGAATATAGAAGAAATGCTGCTTTCCCCTCTTATCTGTAGCTCTGGGATCCTATATGATTCGTCGCTAGACTGACCCGTCACGCTAAAAGGGACCTTATCCGAACTCCAAATATCCAAATTTTGACAAACTTGTCAGACCCAGCACAGGTCAGCCAGATCCCGTATACGAAATATAAATATATAGTAAGATGGTGGAAAGCACTCCGGATTTAGAAAATTACATAAAAGTGAAAAATGTCGGCCCTAGTCTGACTGCGCAGACTGACTAGGGTCGATATTTTTCACACTTCCTTTAAAGTCCCTTTTAGCGCGCCGGGTCACATATAAGAACATTGAATACCAACCGACAATGCGTATGCAATTTGCCTATACACACAATCATAGGCAGAGCAACAGTTTAAGTGGGGGGTAAAGAAATTTTGATTATTCTATTTCAAATTCAAACACTATGTTGTGGCTATTAATTGGAATCGTATCCATAATTACGGTCTGATGAATGATAAATACAATATTACATTTTGAAAAACCATTATCCCCTATAATCTGTACATGTACGTAGCTCTCTCACAGATTTATATAATTCGAAATAATATATTGAATATCTACTTAGCAAATATGACACAAATAGGAAGCATACAGAAGTGAATCAATACACCGGATATAGAAAAATGTCCCTAATTAGTTAACCCTTTACCAAACGACAAAGGTTTGGGTGGTCCAAAGCTTCTACTTGTTAAAGTAGATGTTATAGAGATTTGTGTACAATATAGCCAGGAAAGCATTGAGACAGAAGAAAATTGAGACAAAAGAAGAAAATGCTGGTTATCAGCATTTTCTTCTTTTGTCTCAATGTTTTCTCAATCCACTCATGATAACGACGCCCAAACAAGGTCTTGTTTGGGAAATGGTTAAACGATAATCGCGTTTCCCTAGGCAAGGAAACGTCGAATTGTTCCCGGGAAATCGCCGACCTTTTAAGAAGATTGCCTGTGCGTGTAAATGATTGCTTCTTTCGATAATGCTGTGTTTCCTTTCAAAACGCAAAATTTCTGTTAAGCATAGGCTTTTACAATTGTAAATATCATAATTAACAAGCCAACACTAATTATAAACATATTCAGGGACGAAAAAGCCCCGATTCTAACGACCCCCCCCCCCCCCAAAAAAAATGTGTTTGTGAAAAACAAATGCCCCCGAAATGGCCATTTTTCTAAATGTTAAGTTTTCGTGGAGTAAAGGGTTATTAATGGATGACCTTGAGGTAGGTCAAATTGCTCAGAACAGATAGATATCATCGAAAGGAAGTTGCATACCAAATTTGAGCTTTGTATGTCAAATACTTTTGGAGCGTAGAGTAAAGGGTTGATGAGGGTTAACGGATGACCTTGAGGAAGGTCAAATTGCACGAAACAGATAGATATCATTGAATGGAAGTTGCATACCAAATTTGAGCTTTGTATGTCAAATACTTTTGTAGAAAAGGCCAAGGTTAAGTTTTCGGACAGACGGACAGACAGACGGACACGAGTAAACAATATGCCCCCGATCTCTCGATACGGGGGCATAAAAAATAATAATAAACAAAAGCTTTTTGAGAAATATTGAGAGAAAAGAAGAAAATGCTGATGCTGTTTCTTTCACATAGAGAACAAATATGTTCACATTAATGTAAGGTATGCAACCCATCATAAGCACCAAAGAGCCACAAGCGAAATTTGAAAAGTGCCAGTAATTCCTAAACTGTGATATATTTCCATTCCCAATATAAACGTTAGAATTTTGAACGGTTTAGAATTTTGAATTATTGCATACTTTTGGTAATATTTGACAAAAGTGTTCAGAATTACCTCCCTTGCATACGAATATAGAGTAAAATAATATTTGTGAATGATTTCTTCTTGATGCATAATCTTGAATCAACTTATGTGAAGTGTATTCACAATCGTAACTTGGTGCATTTCGTATGGCTAGAAAATGGTGTTTTGATGATAGGATGTATACTTTAAGACCACGGGCAAAATGAATATTGTTCGTGTATTTTCGGTAATTTCCGTGGTATCATGTTATCAACCACGTGAGCGCCAAACTTTGCATATAACAATAAGACTCGAGACCTCTTCTTTCTCCCAGAAAGAAAGTAAAATCAAACAAAACTTATATTGAAAGTGCACGACTATGCAGAAAAATCTAGTTTGTAGTTTCATGGTGTATGCAACAACAGGTCCTAGAGCGATGATCAGAAAATTTTCAGGATTAATTGAGGGACTTGATTTAGTACCACCATGTGAAATGAATTGACCAAACGCCAATCGACAGATCGCTCCGCCCAACATAGAATTTAAGACAAACAATGGGGATGTGATCAGTCATTAGGGAACGACTTTATCCAGTTATCCGTGACGTAAATTCGGACAAACAAAATAGTATTTCGTAGGTGTTGCTATAAAATCTCGTAACTACGGCTTGATTTAAGCCGTAGTTACGAGATTTTATAACAACACCTACGGTTTATCAAATCATAACCGTAAACCTAGTATATTGTTAGCACAAAATTCTTTGCCATTGGCATGTCGATTGTTTTGATAGTCAGTCGATAAATCGATACAAAAACACGTGCAACGAAGGACAATTGGGGTATGACATTTTTCTGATCGTCCATTGGCTAATCGATGTTTTTGATTGACAGTCGGTGTTTGGTAAATTGTCGTCTTCAGCAAATTGAACAGATCCTTAATACTTTGTCTCAACGTGCAATGAACTTTCTCTTGCTTATTTGACATTAAATCGACAATGGTATAGTACCTTAAATGTTGGCAATTTCCGGGGAAAAGCAATTGAATTGATCCGTTTGACTACCATCTCATCCATTTGGCTATTGATTTGTACATGACCACGAGTAATTTGTTTGCTCAAGGAAAGATTTGTGACATATAATTCAAAGCAACAGATAAGAAAGGATGAAGACACTCTATTTGTTAAATTTCAATCCCTATATTGTTGGAACTCATGTTAATCATCTCATTAAGATCATTCAAATGAAGAGTACCCACAACATAGGGTTTGATGAACAATAAAGGAAATAAAATAACATTTCAAAAAGCCATCGACCACCCTTATTTGTAGTTTTGACATGATTCAAAGGAGTTTTTTGCCGAAGGCTTAAACTTTGCAGCATTTATCTAAATGCCTACTCACAAACTTTCTTTTGAAGATTTTTTTGTCTGTAGCCTCTTTCATATTGGAAAAGTCTAAGATAACACCGTTTGGGAAAGGACTAATTAAGACGTAAAATACACAAGAATGAAAACATTGCCAGTAATAAGTTATTTACATATACGGAATCTGATCGATATGCTAACTGAAAACCTTTCTCTATAATTGGTGCATTTTCATTTTACCCATTCCAATTTATTGACGCTTTTTGACGTATGCGAAAACTTATTATTAGCTTTTCCTCCTTTTTCCACAATATTTTCTGAGCTATAACACACAAATTTTCTTTTGGTACCAATAACTACAACGTGTACAACGTCTTTCAATTTGGACTGGTCAAAATTTTTGTTTTCTGCTAAAAGGTTAAGGTATAATTGCTGTCCTGTTGTTCAATTCCATACTTCGCTTTGAATATGAAAGAAATGCCGTTTTACAGGCAGATTTTCGTACCATATGGTAAAATTGTGTGCACCTTATGCGTAATAATATATATTCAATATATAAGTTCATGACTTTAAGGGGAAAGGCCAGTATGATTCTATAGATTTAAAACCAAAGCCAAAAACTTGCATGTTCAAGGTAATTAAGGTATAAGTATACAACATTGTAAACATATTTGGTCATGAGTTATTTACATGTATGAAAACAGATCGATAATCAAACGCTTTCCTTTTCTGATGTAGTTCTATAAATGGCGGTGATTTCCGAGAACCAAATATGTCGATATTTGTCAATGAAGAAATGATCTATAACTATTCACACTTTAAGACACTTGTACAAATAAACTATTACGCAATACAGATCAAAACATGTGGTTGCGTTGCTTGTCTTTAAAAACATCGTACCAACGGCGTGGGTACGATGTTTTAAAAGGCAAACAACGGAAAATCGCTAAACAACATCAAAGACAGAGAAAAAAGCTTACCAGCTGTTTCTATGGAAAATATAAAAATGTCGCTGGTTCAAAGTCCTTGTCGTTTCTATTTCACACAGTAGAGAACTAGAGAATTATGGGGAAATAATCGATGAACGCTATATTGCCTACGCAAGGTTCCATGCGCAGTCGAGTGCTTGGAGAGATAAGCGAAATGGAAAAAAGGGAGCGACTGCGAGAAAAATCCGATATTGGTTCTGTCCACAATATTGCAAACATGATATCGTCGTATTGGGGGATTTGACTGAGCATGGACATTTTATTGTATCCCTTGATCTCTATTAAAGCTGATAATCATTTTTGGGCAGAAAATAATAACCTTCAACAGACACTTTCCCCACCATTTTATACAGTTTGTCGTATCATGCTTCTCGAAAAACGTTCGGGGAGCATATAGTCGCCACGCTGTCCGTCCACAGCCAGATCTCAGCAACCCTTGGACAAATTCAATGAAACTTCGCATGTAAACTCCCTGGGATAATCGCTAGGGACCATTTTCTCCGTTTCTTAAATTGAGGCTGCGTCATGGAAACAAGAGCCGTCATAGACGGATAATGCTCCCCGAATAAGTGTTTGTCACAAAAAAAAAACTATCATACATTAAGCCCCCTTTTAGAAAGACCAATTTTTTGTACACGCATTATTTATAGAATATAGACTAGAACATCTCATTCCTCACATAAGAAGAAAATTTCATTCAATTCTGCCCATTAGATAAAGAGAAATTGGAGAAAAACTAATTTTTACATTAAGGCCCCTTTTTCCACGACGCAGCCTCAAATTAAGAAACGGAAAAAAAGGTCTCTAGGTATTGACCCCTCGAGTTCACATGTGAAGTTTCATTGAATTTGGTCCAAGGGTTACTGAGATCTGGCTGTGGACGGACGGACGGAAGGACAGCGTGGCGACTATATGCTCCCCCGAAATTTTTTCGGTGAGCATAAAAATGGACCTTTGTGTAAAAATAAGTTTTTTCTCTAATTTCTCTGCGTCTAATAGGCAGAATTAAATGAAATTTTGTGCTCATGTGATACATAGAATGTTCTAGACCATATTCTATGAATATTGTGTGTACAAAAAATCTGTCATGGGAAAAAAGGTGCTGAATGTATGATAGTTTTTATTTTGTGACAAACACTTATTCGGGGAGTATAATCCGTCTGTGACGGCTCTTGGTTCATTACAGTTACACGTACAATCTGTATTTAGAGTATTGAATTCAAACCAGTCGAGTAACATGTTATTCTTGAACTTCAATATAATCTTATTAATTTTTGATGAGGACTCAGGAATAATTGTTCTGCCAACAACATGGCACGCATGACAAGAAAATATTTGGAAAAACGGGGTGGGGTTTTGTTGAACGAGGAAGTCGGGATGTTCGAAAGTTATTGACTGTCTTAAAGTGACATTTCAGAATTTTTTGTCATAATTTTTTTTTTATTTCTATCTGAAAGAGCATATTTCCTTATGAAAATTCTGAAAATTTCAAGCCAAAATATTGCGCCGTTTACGAGAAATTTATATGTTTGTGTTAAAATTGAACAAATTGTTGTGGACAACAGTTCGGATTTATATGCAATTTATCGATTATGTCTCAACTCTAAATGCGTGTTTCTCGCTTATTGGCAACAACTTCAAAAAACTAATAGTATTTATACTCATTAGAATAACCAATCTTGGCATCAAGACATACTTTAAAAAATTGAAATTGGAATGAAATGTCCCTTTAAGACTTCAATGGATAGGTTGCGACTAGAGGTCAAAAATAGGTTTTCTATAAATTCTGTGGTTTGAAAGGGTTAAATTATATATGTTATTTGTATGTGTAAAATCTGATGAAGGTTGACGAAGTGGGAGGGGTAAATTGACGCGAGAAGCATATTTTTAAATCTTATAATGAAATCTCTAAACATTTGCTTCTCGAGTCAATTTACCCCACCCAATTTATATGCCATTATCTCTAAAAAAAAGCCATAATCAGACTTTTTACACATACAAATTACAGATGTTATGTAACCCTATCCATTGACAGAATTTAAAGAAAATACATTTTTAATCCATCGTTGCAACCCATCCTTTCAGGTTATTCAAAAATGTTATTTCATGCCCTCGAAGCACTTCCGTTGGCTACAGAATATTCATACCATGAATTTACTCCTCGAATGCAACACGAAACGCTTATTTGGGCTCAGTAGTAAGGTACTTATGAATGAAGTTCCCCAGGAACCTGCCGTAAATGGCATTATAGAATTAGCCAGGAAGCAGGGACTTCCGTTTCGGCAAATATCGCGCGGGAATACAGGAGGTTTGGCATAACGATTATGTTTTCTTTCTTATACATACCGGAACTATAACGACGATACTAGTATTAGCACGGGCACCTTTTGAAAACGAATAATCATCCTTTCCTAGCCAAGACCTCGTTTTGACGTCTGTAGTAGAAAATAGTATCGCAGACATTACTGAAATCTGAAAATTCTTCTTTTCCCTCAAGGGTTTCTGTGTTAAAGCAAACGTATTATCTGAACTCCTAGTTTCATTGAATTGGTAACTGAGATTTGTCTGCGGATGGAAGGACGGCGTGGCAACTAGATTCTCTCCCAAAATTATAGATTCTGTAAGGGCATTCTCATCAGAATCCAGTGTTAACTTACAGTCACATCTGACAGGTACCAGTAAGGAGTCATATTCTATGAACTTGAAAACCCGAAAATGGATATCTTTACCGTTACTAATAAAATATGTTGTTATATATAATTTTCCACCATAAGCACGTGCAAACACATGGTCAGGTCTCCTAGCAGACACAAACAAAAATAAAGGTATTTATAAAGGTTCCAATATGACAAAATAAAGGCCTTATAGTGTAAAATGCGACAAATCAAGAGTAAATAAAGGCCATTTTCATCAGAAAAGACATTATCATAACAACATTATTTTATGCACTCTTCTGATAAGAAAATTTTGAAAATTTAAGTAAGATTTGGTGGCATCTGATGATATCTGCATTGTAAGACAATACATAAAAGAAAGGCAAATGCAGAACAAATTCCATCACTTGCTTAAAGCTTAGACGGCAACCAGTCAGAGCAAATATAAAGGTTTTGAGAGATAATTAAAGGCTATTTTGCTTTATAAAGGTTTTCTGGGAAAAAGTAAAGGTTTTAAAGATTTGCTCTGAAATTAAAGGTTTTTAAAGATTTTAAAGGTTTCACTATTATGCCAGCATGGTTCTTCGCTTAAATTTGATGTCATTGTGACCTAGATTTCGGTTCAAATCGCTTTCAGAATTTTAAAAGCGTCGATTGGATTGGTCAGAAAAAAAGTCATATAAGATGACCCCTTATTGGTCCCTGTCAGATGTTTTAATCAGATTACTATTAGCATGCCCCTCTATGTAACCCGGTAGCCTTTTCCTACCCCACCCTATGCAGATATACATTTGTAGTTCATCGTTTAGGTATCGCGAGCCCAAGATTATTATTGTACAAGAGTGGATCCAGGAATTACTCACAGCGAGAGGTCGTTCAGAATTGGTTAAATGTTTCTGTAGAACAAGGAATTTCATATGGGTGTTGAGTGTACGGAACCCTCTCTTGATCCGTGTAGGTTTAATATACAAGCATAACACAATACGCTGTATCCATTTTCAGACCGATATAAAATGGAACACGTAAGTTAAAAGTGTGGTAATCAGTTCTCCACTAAATCTAACCTAAAGAGACACGCGATAAATACAATGGTGATCAGAAATATGTTTGCTGCGGTATCCTGTTCAATGACAAATTTAAGCCTAAACGTAATCGCATAAACAAGCAAGGGGGAGGGGGCGAATAATTACATGTGTACGAGGAGTCCAGAGTTTCTTAACAAACTGGTTCATGAAGATGTATGAACTATGCCACACAAAGGCAAAGTATTGCATTTCATCTAAAAATGTTTCGTTGTTTTTGTTCCATTTCTTAGCAATTTGATCACACGAGTAGAATGTAGCATTAAAATAGTTGAAACTCCCATTATAGAAGTCTCGTTACCTCGAATAAAGATTGATCTAATCCGTTTTTGTATTCAGCTTGAAAGGAATCTTATATGCTTCCCACCGAGCTAGTTCGCAGTCGAAATATATAATATCAGTAATTATTCAGACTTGTTATTCTCATAAATCGGCCTATCATCTTTGGTGCTCATTGAAGAGGACAGGGCCATATTTCCCCCTTCGACTTAACGTCTTCGCACACTGATGAAGGTAAAAATTATCAGCAAATGTCGAGTCAACATTTTCCGTGACGTTCGGCAGTATTCGTTAAAGCGACTCGGCAATCTTCCGTCGTAAGCCTTTCTAAGTCGCCGTATCGAGAGATCGGGGGCATATTGTTTTACTCGTGTCCGTCGGTCTGTCCGAAAACTTAACATTTGCCAAAAGTATTTGACATACAAAGCTCAAATGCAGGGATTATTTTGCAATTGCGCCATAATCGCAAGTAATTTACGTACGGCGCTTCAAAAAGAAAAGGAGCGTCCGCGCCGAATTGACGCAAGGTTTTTCCGTATGACGCGGTATTTTTTTTTTTTACCTTGACGCGCCATTAAAATACATTTTTAAGATCGCTGAAATCGGTAAATCACCAAACAAGTTGGTCCCGATCGCGCTTTCTGATTGGATAATATTTCATCATATATTTGTATCGGCCAGACGCTTTATTTGCTACCGTTACTATATCGTGTTTTGCGTGGTAAACGCTTCTTTGACATCGATTAGCCGGAAAAGCGAATGCCTCCAAAGAAGCTGAAGCAGCCGCGGAATGATAATCAGCAAAAAATCACAGATTTTCAGCTCCACCAGCCAAATGATAATGTATAGACGGCAGAAGACTCCAGTGAGTACGAACAGACCGATGAAAATTGCGATCGTCCGCAGATTGAGAAACAAACAGAGAAACGAGATTTTCATCACCATTGGCTGCAACAGCACCATTGGTTGCGCTATGACAAAGTTACTGGTAGTGGATGCAGACAGTGAATGCTGATACCAGGCCAAATTTCCAGCCTAATCCCTGCAAATGGTATGTAACTTTCCTTCAATGATATCTATCTGTTCCATGCAATATCACCTTTCGAAAGGTAATCTGGTAACACTTATCAAACCTTCGAACGAAAATTAAACATTTTACAAAAATGGCCATTTCGCGGACATTTCTGTTTCACAAACATATTTTTTGTATTGTATTTAAGATCGTAAAGCAATTTCACTTGTCATTGATTTAGATTTCAATATTCAAGGAAGAAATTATCATTTCTTGAACAAAATACCGAAGAGAAAAAAGGAATAGGGTCCAATATTTACATTTAAATTTTGGTTTAAGAGTATCATATGGTGTCATTGTAAACAATATGGCGGCTGAAATAGCCGAAGTCGTTCGTGACAAGGGTGGAAAATTTTTGCAAATTAGGTAAGAAATCATCTAAACGCGGAAGACCAATACCCATTAGGAACATAGATCGAGACCATAATTACGGGAAAGTTGGAATAGAATGCGAAACCAAAACAGACGCGAAAATCGGATCGGATGGCTGGAAAAGCGGCAGACGCGTAATAGAACTCTGCGCATTGTTAGAAAAAATGCGTTATTGTAAAAGGCGCCGACTCGGACCCGTGGCCTCTAACAATTCTTAATGCTGTGATTGAAGTGAATAAGGGACTAAGAGATTTTTTGTACGTAAACTGTATATTTGATGAGTGTGTTATATAGATTGTGTTCCATATGGGAAAATGCACATGCTAAGGTCAAGGGGGATGCCTTGTTTCACCACAAACACAAAACTGGGAACTGGTAAGTGCCACACAAATAAATATCTCTGTTTCATTTTTTAATGTTTCAAAATTACACAAGAAATAAATTAAGAAGTCAAACAACTGATTGTGTAAGTTAAGTTATACCATTCCCAAATGCCTAAATTATAAGGGCAGTCCAACTTAAAAGCTGCTGCTTAATCAAAATGGAATATGATGTTGATAAAAATCTTTTGTTTGCAATGTAGAATTGAACTTACTAACTAAAGACAAAAATGTACCAATGCTAATTGTCTGTATTTCACATTTTTCTCAGTATTTTTCAGTCTTTTTCAAAGCGATTTGATGTAATTTGTTACATAGAGTACCTGTACAATTCTTTCACAATTAAACAATAAGTATATACAAGATGACAAAGTTTGAGACAAAATTTAAGATAAAAT
This sequence comes from Fragum sueziense, assembly GCA_963680895.1. Taxonomy (NCBI): domain Eukaryota; kingdom Metazoa; phylum Mollusca; class Bivalvia; order Cardiida; family Cardiidae; genus Fragum; species Fragum sueziense. Next base: position 55,308,876 of record OY804595.1, read on the forward strand.
ATACTTCTGACAGAAATTCACAGAAATCTCCCGCACCTAAATAAAAAAATGCTGAGTAGAAATCATTGTGGAAATGGAGAAATTATCTGAAACAAACACGTTTTGGTAATTTTCATCCACTTATTTCGGACGAATAACTTGTCTCTGACCATTCTTGTTCATTTTTCAGCAATGATTGATAGTATTGGTGGCGAAAACAGAGTTAACAACTTGATTTCGACTCTGAATATCAAAAGACAATAGCATAAGTAACACAAATCTTAAAAAAATGGAACGGCGTACAGGAGGGTTCATAGAGTGTCTTAACTGTTTAGTCACATCTGTCAGGCACTAGTAAGGGGTAATATTCTATGAACTCAAAACCCGAAATCGGATATCTTGACTCTAACTTAACAAATCTCTTGAAATATATAATTTTCCATGACAAGCACATGTAAACACATGGTTCTGCACTGAAATGTGAACTTTCCACCGCCGAATATTTACGAACGCGCTCGAATAGGTTCGGATACGTAAGGACGATGCTCGAAAAAAATCCCATGTTTTATGAATCTTAATATGGCCGCATTGCGGATATTCTACCTTATATACATGCATAACACAATGCACAGTACATGTTTTTTCTTCAATTTTCAGACATTCAAAATGGCGCACGTCAGCTAAAAGTGTGGTAATCAGTTCTCTACGAAATCTTACCTACAGAGACACGTGCTGAAATACAATGGTGATGAGAAATATGTTTGCTGCGGAATCCTGTTCAAGGACAAATGTGAAATGAAACGCCATCGCATAAACAAGCAAGGAGGAACGAAGAATTACCAGTGTACGAGATGTCAAAAGTGTTTAGCAAGAAACTGGTACCTATAGAGGCACGAAAGATGTCACACAAAAGAAAAGTTTCATATTAATGATCCAAAATCTGGAAAAAGGTTATTTAAGGAATTTTAACCCAATCTGGTTCCAGATCCGACTACTTAGTAGTATACACGCGGTCTGATCAGGAACCATGGTGTTCTCTAACAACTTCGCATGGTCTGAAGCAACCATATGAGAGTAACATAGACACAGGCTAACCATGAAACATGACTGTCTCAAATGCTATAATGATCGTTATTTTAAATCCCGGCTAATTTCATACCAAAATATTGCGTTGTTATTGTGTGTCTTCTATTTCTTAGCAATTTGAACACAAGATTTGTTGTAGCTTTAAAACAGTTCCAACTCACTTTGTAGAAGTCGTCTGGAACGTCATTTTACCTCCAGAAAAGATTTATTCTTTCCTTTTTTTATTCAGCCTCGAATAAAAAGAACCATTTTTACTTCTCACCGAGCACGTTCACAATTGAAATATATAATTTTCAAGCTTTATTTAAATGACTATATTTATTCCGTCGTCCAAATAATTCCGACATCGCGTTAATTTCATTAGAGATGGCCTACCTTAAGTGCAACGCCAACAAAAGATGGACAAAGGTGCCTTTTATTCTAAGAAATGATAGAAATTATAGCTCACAGATTTTCTGTGAAGTAATCAGCTGATAATTTACGATGTTTTTTCTATTAATAAATCACCAATTAGTAATAAATAGATTGTGAATTGGCATGAACGATAAATTTTGCATTAGCACGAGTTCGTGAGAGATAAGCTATATTCGGATTATTGATTCACCCAGCAGGGTCGTATTTTCCTATTTCAAGTTAATATCCTTGAAGATCGAGAAATCCTTTCCAAAACAGCCTTGTCGAGGCCATAGCACAAGCAAATTTTCTGTGCCACAAATATCGTGTATAATTGCGTTTAAATGCTTACAAATCTATTATGTTTGATGTAATGTGAACGTATCCAAAGAAAGAAAATTGTTATTTTGTGCGGAGAAAAGCATGCCCCTATTACCCATCCAAATGATCAAGGCATTTCTCAAAGGGCTCATACCGGGTGCCTACTAGGACGCCTTCCATGTTTATTCAAAATTACGATTATGCAACAAGATACAAGACAAGAGGGTGGTACGGCGCCGAGTTGATTGACCAAAAAGTATCCTTTCGATCAGGTCGGAAATCAAATTAGCCCCAAAACCTTTTTACACACTGACAGTAAAGAATATTTGAGTGTTTTCCATCAGTCATTGAGAAACCCCCTTACAGTCAATAATACATTTACACGTTTGAGATATCCCGTGTTTTCTACTCGCAATACGACAATCGCTTGTGGTCATCAAGAAATCGACCCCTGTAGCCCGCGTGAAAACATCACAACAATCAGTGTCGAGACAAAAAGATTTTGACACATACCGGAGTTGAATAAAATAGGCCGAACAGCCAAACTATAGCCAATCGAAGTCGACCAAAATGTGGTAATGTACAGTCACGGGACTATTCGCAACTCCATGCCCTTGTGCAATTTACACCCCCAGTGACTAAACTCAAATTGCAAATTAAATAGAACGGCGCGTGCACCGAGCCGTTCAATAAGATATAAGAGGGGATATCGAAAAGATTTTGGCTTAGGTATTTCTATGTTACAACGCGTTTTGTAATAAACCTGCAAAATGTAATAAGTATTACAAAACGCGTTGTAACATTTCTACCATTCTGATGACATAATACAATGTACTTTACATGTCTCCCCCATAAAAAGTAAATAATCAAATAAAAAAATGGCAAAATAAGACACTATCGAGAACAGGGTAGTGAACTGGTGATACAGTTTTTTGTCCTGGAGGCTTAATCTTCCTCATAGGTTACAGAGCGATTGCCTTCGGTTCGTCCTTTTGTAACCACCAAACTTTGTGTAAAGAAGTTTTAGACATGCAGAGACAGTTCCGAAGACGGAAATGACTGCTATCGAAGAGGGATGTTAGGTTACCAAGAAGTTGACATTAACTAGCTTATCATTTTTGTCAAAATAGACGAAACAGCAATATAAATAATTGATCAAGAATGGCTGACTGATGTCATGATGTAGTAAAAGAAGTACTAGTATTGGATTGTCTCTTGAAAAAGGTCAAGTGATCGAAAATTTGAAACAAGAATAAAATAGTAATAAAATATGGATGTAGTGCCCTGTGGAATTATTTGTTTCAAGATGATACTTTATTGAGTTGATCAGATCTCGGGACAGTCAAAGAGCGATAAACACTGCTCCTTAGTTTTTCGTTTGTATTGAAGTGCATTCCCTTGTGACTGTAGCGAGGCGAGGCAGGAGTAAAATTATTCAAGAATCTGGCTTTAAGTTTTGATGTCGCCATTGATTTATTTGACACTCCTTTAGTGTTCATAAATGTGATTCTATGAAAGATCGGAAATACTTTTTTTCGTGACAAATACGACGTCATTGACAGTTATACCAAGGTACAGCAAAAAAAAAAAAAAAAAAAAAAAAAAAAAAAAAAAAAAAAAGCTTCAGACTGCCTTCGAAGTATTTTATACGAGTACACGTATCAGTCAAATGTCCGTGTTTAGGTCTACCGTGTTCTCTCCGCACTGGGTCGTCGGCCATGGTTAAATGTTTGTCTGTCTCTGTATTCTATCAAACACTATTCTGCAATAAAAGAAACATAATCTTTGGTCAGTCACAGTGTATGGTAAAATACACCATATAAGTATCCTATATAGGTATTTGGATATGCGACATGGTCGGCAAAATTTCGCGGAAACAGGGACACTTTCATGCTAGACAATAGTTGCAGCAGAAGTCACTTTGACCTAAATCAACTTGTTTTCTGAACAGTAACATATATAAAATATACCGTTTTCGGAACTTTTTATATTATCTTTGCCCATATTCGTATCTTTCATTATTATATTAGCCTTCTATAAGATTGTTATGTCAGAATTTTTGCGGAGCGCCGTGGCGTTAAGCGCGCCATACTTATGGCGTGTTTAAACGTTATGTCGCGCAGCGCCGTTGTCACGTCTTGTCATTTCAAAATCAATCGTTGGACAGTTTGGATGGAATATATTTGGAAATAGCAAATTCGGTAATATTCATCTCATTATCATTAAAAATTATTGAATTAGTATCAATTCTCTAATTATAGCATTTACAATTGATATATTATCATGTAACTGTTTATAATTAACAACAAATAAATTTTAAAATTGATATCTTTGACTTAATAAAAGTCTTATGTGAATCATCATCATCTTTCTATTATCAAGTAGTTATCACCTTTTTGTCATGTTTTATCATTGTAGAGAATCGCAACTATAGACAAATAAAGAGTAAAATCCTATACAGCGCATATCTTGATCTTGCTTCCCTGAACTGTCCTACACCTTCTATTTACAGACTGAACAACTGCTAATTTTCTTTCTTTATTTAAGCATGTAATTGTTATATAACTACGTTTTTTTTTTCACTTCTTGTTTTCAGTTTGAACACAGAAGAAAATGCTTAGCGGTGCCACATTTCGCTTCTTCCTTTAACATCCCCCCATTTCCCCAAATTTCCTTTATTAAGGTATATGACCCATCATTAAAAACACCACTCCTAGCCATGAGACATGCATCAAATTACACACACTTGTAAATAAAATTCAAATAAGTTTATTCATCGTGTCGGATTTCAAGGTTATGCTTCAAGAAGAGAATGATTTACATTCATATGCAAGAGAGGTAATTTTGAACATTTTTGTCAAATATTTCCGTAAGTATGCATTAATTCAAAACTCTAAACCGTTCAAAAAGCTTATGTTTGTATTTGGAATGAAAATGTAGCACAGTTTAGGAATTACTGGCACTTTTCAAATTTCGCCTCTGGTATTTTGGCGCTAATGATGGATTGTATACGTTAAAGCATAAACGTTTAACATCACCTCATTTCTTTTCTTTATTTTGAGCATACGTCATATGTTTATTCTTTATTTTTTTTTCTTTTCAGAAAACCACAATAAGTATATCTGGTTTGCACAAAGAGGCATCAATTGGCAAGTTTGTGTTGTAAGTCTTTACAGCACGGAAAAATGATGATCTATATTACTGTACCACAGGATAGAAATTGCTACGTGTACCCCGTGTGCGGAGACTACAATCTGTCTCACACAGGCGGCTTCTACAGTTATTCTCTACAAGAACACTTATCTCAGAGACAGGTACAAAAACCAATCATATTATTCATTCATGTTGATCAGTTTGTTTGGCTTGTCAATTGTGTATAAAACCGATTCATTCTCTCCATAGCATACTTTGTAATTCATCCATTTATTTATTTGTTTATTGATAAATTATAAAGTTCGTATTCTTTCTTTCATTTATTCATTATATATTCATTAATCAGAAATTATGGCCAGTATAATACATGTACATGTCGATTACTTGTTATTTGTATCAAACAAACTGTACCTGAGAATAGCAACCGAGATTTCTAAAATTTTAATATTTCAGTTGTCGCTAATGGGAAGCGCATCTTTGTTTTCGCATCACCCTAATCGGTCTAAAACCGACTTGGCGTTTTTAAATAACACGTTGCATCGGCAAATCATGAAATGTTATCTGTTGTACTTGATAAGGCACATTGCATCTCGGAAAGGCGAAAGATCTTAGACTAGACATCTGTATCAATTAAAAACGATCGCGGGAGTTCAATCTCGCACAATTTCTGTGCATCTAGCTCTTCAAAAAAAGAAGGTAGCGTTCCAAACTTGCACTGCCGCCGGACGCACCATAAACAATGGCCCTACAGGTTCGTCTTAAAGGAAAATTTGTAAAATCCACGCATCAAGATTGTACAGAAAGACTTGCAACCGCCAGACAGATTGTCAGAAGAAGCACGTGCTGGAACCCCTTTCGAAACGAAATTTGAAAAAAAGGTAAATTGTAAGCAAAACAGTAAAATACAGGTCTGTCCGGTAAGTCTGCGCATTTGACAAACAAGATCGATTTTGACAATTGAATACGCGATTGAAAAATCATAAATGATATACATAAATAAAAAAGGGTCCGTTGAATCGAAAATTTCTTTTAATGATCTCTTATCATGGCAACTGAAATCGATCTAGCACAGTTTGAAATTTGTGTTTTGAAGTCTTTTTTTAGTACGGTAAACACACTTCAGTCTTCGCTTTAGCTGCCATATCATAGCCACATACTTGATGATGCGTATTGGTTTGTGGCTACGAGCCCGCTATATTCCCTCTTTGGAATATGACAAACAAGTGGAAAACGCATAATTCCAGCGATCGTCCTTAAGAAGCCTTTTTAATGCACCCGTCCCTGCACTGACAGCAACAAGTACTTAGGCTGTATAGCTTGGCATAACGTATCGGTATGTTTACAGCTGAATCAAACACAGAAAGCATTAGCCAATAACCTAAACGACTGAATGTCTCCTTATCTGAGTTGAATAAAAAATGATTATAAAAAACTTCGATTACGACAAAGAATTGAAGTGGTTTATTGATCATTTACATTCTGAAGGAATGCACTCTACGAAAGATGGTTATCTATTGCCGCTCTTTAGACACATTATCTGAAATTTTGTATAACATTCAAAGATTTATCAGGTCATTTGGAACATGTAGATGGTTTTCAAAAAATGAAAAAAAAAAAAAAAAAAAAAAAAAAAAAAAAAAAAAAAAAACCAAACAAATGAGATGTTTAATAAATGCACCGATGAGAAGTCAGAAACAAGAGCGAGGTATCTACATATGCCAGAACCATTATGTGTTAGATATGCTTAAGGAATGGGTCTATACCTAATCAGCGATTTCATGTTGGCAAGAAACGGGCAGGGACGGACCCAGTTTTATAAAACAACAGCTGAATCCACGTCAAAATCGTCGGCAACATATAAGGAAAAGGCACAAGGGAAATGATTATAGATCGTTTACTGCAGTAGGACAAACAAGAGTCGAATAATCGAGGATCGAACCAAGGACCTCTCGAGTGAGAGGCAGATGCACTACCAACCCTATCTTCGCACGCCAAGGGTGAAATCTACGACGTAGCATCGTTTTTGTATTCGCCCTTGGCGTATTTAGTCAGATTTTCTTGGTGTCCTGGAAAGCGTTTTCATTCGTTCCAGCGAGACCAATCAGATTGACCGATATATCTATTTGTTATGTGTAAACAATTCATGACAACGGGCGGGAAAAAGTATTGCATTTGCATTTCAAAAACGCGGAGACGAGCGAGTTTTCGTTAGAATTTCATTTCAATAGACAGCTTTTTTTCAATTTTTATTCGAGGAAATACTATACTTGCGACAACTCTACCAAAAAAAAAAGCCTCTATTTACCTAGTCCGTATGACGTAGAATGCGAAAGGCAACCCGCATTTATGACGTCATCATTTATGGACGAAAAAACGCCAAATGCGTTTAGAACGCGACGTTTTATTGGTTGCAGCTGCATAACAACAGCAAAGGTAATTACCTTAAGCATCAACTATTTTTCCTAAACTGTCGTGTGCAACTTATCTGGTGGGAAATTGTTCCCGGCAGAAAAACTGAGGCAGGCCCTTCTTGTCTGAAAGAAAAGAGGAACTTATTTAGTGCCATTAAAGGCCCCAAGTATTTTCCTGATGAACGTTCTGCTGTTTTCAAACCGCTACTGAACGACTTTTTTAACCTGGCTGAGTTATACCCTTCAATCAGTTTCATATTTTTGGAAATTCCACCTATGTCGATAAAACGTTGGAATACCTTTCAGTCAGAAAAGAAAAACAACCTCAAAATATCCTGTCGCTAGACTTTTTCGACATTGATTTAATTAATGATTGTGATTTAAACTATCAAGTACGCACTGTCAATGATTTGATAAGGGATACAAATTGTCGGTTTTCCAACGGACCCTCTCCGAAATTCTCCATAGACTTGTACGGGACAAGAAGTGGTAAAGGTAAATCCAAAGACCTTTTTACAAATTTAATCTTTTGAAAGATCGGATTCACCATGGACAGGCCCTTTTCAGACTGTGGATTTTGAAAATCATTTTGATGATAGTGCAGTAAGTAAATGTAAATGTTGAGTTAGCTCACTGTCAGCAGACCACTCGCACATTGAGAGACATAGAGAAAAAAGCACAGACTATGAATAGATGTACCTAGGACATGACTTGACAGTTTCGACGGAGGAAATTGCTTAACTGGACAGACGGCAGACGAATTATTAAACTTAAACAATTGGCTGACATGTGATTTTTACTTTTAAACAGGGTCCTTATATATTCAGATATGATGAACGTTCTACTGTCTTTTTTTCCAAACAGTTACTGAACGACTTTTATTAACCTTGCTGAGTTATATACTTCAATCAGTTTCACATTTTTGGAAATTCCACCCATGTCGATAAAACGTTGGAATACCTTTCAGCCAAACAAAGAAGAAGAAGAAGAAGAAGAAGGAAAAAAAAAAAAAAAAAAAAAAACAGAAAAAAAAAAAAAAAAAAAAAAAAAAACCCGAAACCACAAAATGTCCTGTCGCTTGACTTTGTCGACATTGATTTTTTTAATGATTGTGATTTAAACCATCAAGTACGCACTGTCAATGATTTGATAAGGGATGCAAATTGTTGATTTTCCAACGTACCCTCCTCGAAATTCTCCATAGACTTGTACGGGGCAAAAAGTGGTAAAGATAAAATCCAAAGACCTTTTTACAAATTTAATCTTTTGAAGGATGGGATTCACCCTGGCCAGGCCCTTTCCAGACTATGGATTTTGAAAATCATTTTGGTGATAGTGCAGTAAGTAAATGTAAATGTTGAGTTAGCTCATTATCAGCAAACCACTCGCACACATTGAAAGACAGAGAGAATAAGGCACAGACTATGACTAGACGTACCTAGGACATGACTTGACAGTTTCGACGGAGGAAAGTGCTGTGAACTGGACAGACGGTAGACAAATTATTGAACTTAAACAATTGGCTGACCAAATATATTGCAACAAACGTCAACAGGGCTTACATCTTCCAAATAGTATGAGAATGTACGCAAAATGGTTGTGAATGTTTTGTACAGAAATGTTACAGCATGTAATCTCCTGCCGACTGTAACCGCCCGAAGAGACAAGGACGTTATGAGTTACATGTACGAGGGACGGTCGGAAAGTAGTTGGACATTTGACTAGTTCTCTAAAACCATTCAACTTTTTAACACAATTCTTTCTACACTGTTTGAACAAATTGTCCATCTATGTCTATGCATTTCTGCAATATTCATAGGAGATTTATTATTCCCACTATTAACCATGACGTAGACCCACTGTATTAGGTACAGTGTAACAGGCGGTTTCAAAGGCGCCATGGTCTCAAAATTCTTCCCAGCAAGCATTTCTTCAGTTCTAGACACAAAGAAAAGTCACATGGGGCAAGGTCTGGGCTATAAGAAGAGTAAAACAACTATTGCCATGTGTAATAGTTGATAATCTCCACTATAGATGCGGTGATATGGTAGCATGCCTAATCATGAAGTAGAAAACGTTTTTCTCTGCTAATCTGGGACGCGTTTACTTCAGCATTTATTCTTTATTTTTTCTGAATTACTTCAGAATTGTACTTGGCATTGACAGTTTTTACCATTTGACATGAAATGAGTAACTATCAATCCTCGTGAATCCCCAAAAGCAACAAACATGTCTACCAACCAAAGTTAACGGCTTAAACTTTTCAGGGATGGGGAACCAGCTCGTTTCAAAGACTGGTTTGACTGATTTTTATCCCAAATTCGGAATTATGAACCCTTATTTAACCTTCAGTGATAATGTAGTTCAAAAACTTAACTCCTTCGCGATAAAATGACTAGAATGTTCTTTTGTTTTGATTACCCTCATTGTTTCCCTAACAAATGGCCTATGATACATGAAACACCTATCACATGTAAGTGGACAGAATATTGTATATATACAACTATCTTTGAAAATAATCTGACCACATTATTGGCAAATGGTTGCAGATTCCACCAATATATAATGTGTTTATACAGTTGCAAATGGAGAGACAGTAGCACGAAAAGTCCAACTACTTTCCGACCGTCCCTCGTATGTGCCCATGAATTTGACAAAATTGTCGTTTTTGATTATATTCGACTTTTATTACACTCTTGCATCTACAATTATTGGCAAAGAATTTAATGTAAGTTGATTTCATTGAAATCCGAGCGCGCTGATTGGCTAGAATTTTTTTCATTACTCCATTATTTTTTGACAATTGCCGTCCACTACTCTTACTGTCCATTGTATGTAAACAAAATGAATTAAAAATCACAAAATTGACTTTCAACAATAATATTAGTGTTTTTTTTATATTTGGTAATATTGAACCCTTTCCCTCTAGAAATCGCCACCCCACCCCCATAATATAATAATAATGCATTTTAATAGAGATTGTCATTAAAATTTTACGTCTGCTGCATATATTGAATTATGGCTACTCAAGATTTTCCAAATTTTGAGGATGATCTGCTACAAGATATCGAACTTGTGGACTGTATAGATGAGTTTTCGTTAGAAGAACTGTCGTCCATTGATGACTTCATCCACAAACAATGGCAGAGAAACTATGAAAATGGAAGTAGATCTAAAGAAATGGGAAGATTCAGACGATTATGCTCTGTAGAACTTGGATGAGATTTTATATTCTAATCAGACCAGAGTCATGATTTATACGCCCTTGAATGTGACAAAATGTCTGTTTTGACTTTGTGTACACTCAAGAATCTACAAGTATTGACTAATCAAGACAAAACTTGAACATAAAGAGTGGCTATTAGATCTAACATGAATTTTGTTTAGTCTTAATAGATCAGAAAGTTCTGAGTTATGTGCTCTTGAATTTGACAAAATTGCTGTTTTCGACTTTGTTTTTACTCCAACAAAGACAAATACTGACTAATCAAGACAAAATCTTGACATAATGTTGGTCAACATAAGATCTTGAATGATATTGAGTTTCAGCGTAATTGGACAAGAAGTTAATGAGTTATCTGAATTTGACAAAATTGTCGTTCTAGACTTTTTTTCCTCTAACAACCACAAAAAAATGACAAAAAGTGACAAATGAAGACAAAACTTGGATACAATTTTGGTGATCATGAATTTGTTTTCAGTCTTAAAGTCACAACTTTCTATCTATTGACTCGAACAAGACTGCCATCCAGTCTTGGTTCAGATGAGCGATTTATGACCATCATGTTCCTCTTGTTTTTTAAGTTTTGGGTTCGGTAGATTAACAATCACCAATATAATATGCCGATTTCTTGGTATTTGTATCGAACAAAGTGTACATTTGGGTACACCTATCAAATAATAATGGTTTGAGTACGACGAAGAATTGAAATGGCTTATTGATTACTTACATTTAAAAGGAAAGAACTCTAAGAAAAATATTATCTACTGCCGCTCTATCAACAATGTATTTGAATTTATATAAACAAAGGGGGAAAAGTGAAAATTTCATTAGTTTTATTGGCTTATGTAGATGGTTTTGAAGAAAAAAAACCACTTTAGATGTTTCACAAATACACAATTAGTCAAATAACAAGACTTTTGGGCGAGGTATATAAACACGACAGTAACATTAGGAGTTTCGAAGCTACTGTTGCTAAAAGAATAGGTCTAGACAGAAAAAAAGATTTAGCAATACACACCGGTTGTCCAAAATCAGTGATTTCCTATTGGCAACAGGCGGGTAGATGTTCAGTGGGATGTCAAGATTGATTTAGTCTTGTTTTTTATGACAATAGTACTTCCAAAACAACACTGAATCCTTTCCATGTGCGCAAAATAGAAGGTAAAAAGAGTTTTACAAAGATAAATGTATTTTGGTCATTTACTGCGGTAAAACCAAAACTGAGATAAATAGACTAAATACCTACAATTTTACTGTGTATGAAATGAGTTCTACTGACGGCCCTTGCTTTGTTTGGAATAAAGCAATGTCTAGCGGTAGAGCCTACGAAATTGCTTCACGCCTTTTAATTTTCTTTCAAGAATTGTTAAAGAAAGAAAAAAAATGAAAACAAATTGCTAGCTAACTCTGACAACTGCTCCTCTAAAAATAAAAATAGAGTCTTTTTAACAATGTTATGGTACTGTATTCAAAAGTCCAAGCTTAGAAGCACTATCAAAAATATATGGAAAAGGGCCATACCCAGAATGAAGGAGATGCTATTCACGCGAGTATAGAAAATGCTTTAAAAAGTTAAGATCTTCACAACTGCACAATGGACACCAACAATGCGTTCAGCAAGACCTAAAAGGCAAGTCATTCTTATTTCTTTGATTTTAAAAACTTAACAAAATGATAAAAAAAACTTTGAAAATAACACCGAAAACTCCAAAGTTCATTCGCATAATAATCGAGTATTGACATTGACAGCTGATAAACCTAACCAGTTTCAGTATCAGCCTTAATAAAATGGTGAAGTATTTGTTGTTGACCTCTTCGAAAAGCTCCGTCTGAGAGATATGCCGATGCCCGTAATCATATCTCTTAAACCCCTTAATAAAGCAGACAGTTGCAACATTTTGCAAGATAATTGGTTTTCGTCTCTCCTGTAAAATTTTGCTAATATTTGGACGCCATTTATCTTTTGGTCTCGTGCGCACGAGTGTTTTTGCACTAGATTACGTCGTCGTTCTCGCTTCGTTTCCCAGCATCTTTGGAGTCAAAAAGTATTCATCGTGAAAGAGATATCAGGTATATGTCCAAATGTTACCTCGTCTTTGAAGGTTGCCTCTTGAAAACAAACTCACGTGACATTCATGTATCTTCATAGACTGGATACTTTTATGAATCACTCTTTGTGATACAATACGCCTTTTATCAAATTTGCGTACAATCCCAGGGGTAAAATTCTGAAGGATTTTTTTTCTAATTCATTTTTATAACGTGTTTGAACAAATTATACTGCATGACTCTATTTTACAATGCTGTAAAGTCAAATATAGACTTTATTCACCAAATTCTATGACCTCTGCATACTCTACGCCACAAACTAATGGGAGAGTAAATCCAGAGACAACCAGATCAGGACCATCACTACTTTTTCTTTGGAAGAATTGCACTGTGTTGAACACCTGAGCGACTATATGATATTGATGAAAAAGGTATGTCAACCACAATGTCTAGGTTATCATGTTCCACTCTTTTATGTTTTTCATGGGGAAAGAATGCGACAACAACTGCTTGATGGCAAATCCATTGAAGCTGATGGTGTTGAGACCGAGCCTGGATGGCGCAATAGTGACGTTTTAAAAGGCTATCTTGAGACACATCTCCTTAAATATTTGCCAGAGGTCTGCTGACAGTCCTGTTCTGTTATTGTATGATGGCCAGATATAAATCTAGGCTTGGTTGACTGGGCTTAGAAAGAGCACAATATTTTTTTTGCCTGCCCAAACAAGCCATATACTTCAACCAATGGATGTTGCATGCTTTGGCATATTAAAAACAAAAACAACAAAAAAACAAAACAAAAAAAAAAAAAAAAAAAAAAGAAAACAAGAGGGCCATTGGCCCTGAAGCGCTCACCTGATATAATATAACTTTTTGTATACCAATTTTCAGGTTGATTGGACAAAAATGTGACCTCTAGGGTGCACACAAGGTTTAACTAAGATTTGACCTCGTGACCTAGAATTGATCAAGACAATCATTCTGATCAATTTTCAGGTTGATTGCCGAATGATTGGGCAAAGATTTGGCCTCTAGAGTGCACACAAGGTTTTACAAAGATTTTACCTCATGACCTAGTTTATGACCCCAGATGACCCAATTGCGATCTTGTCCGAGAATTGATCAAGACAATCATTCTGATCAATTTTCAGGTTGATTGGGCAAAAAATGTGGCCTCTAGAGTGCACACAAGGTTTTTCTAAGATTTGACCTTGTGACCTAGTTTTTGACCCCAGATGACCCAATTTCAAAGTTGTCCGAGATTTCAACAAAACAATCATTCTGAGCAAATTCCAGGTTGATTGGGCAAAAAATGTGGCCTCTAGAGTGCACATAAGGTTTTTCTAAGATTTGACCCCGTGACCTAGTTTTTGACCCCAGATGACCCAATTTCAAACTTGTTTGAAATTTTATCAAGACAATCATTTTAAGCAAATTTCAGGTTGATTGGTCAAAAAATGTGGCCTCTAGAGTGCACACAAGGTTTTTCTAAGATTTGACCCCGTGACCTAGTTTTTGACCCCAGATGACCCAATTTTGAACTTGTCCAAGATTTTATCAAGACAATCATTCTGAGCAAATTTCAGGTTGATTGGGCAAAAAATGTGACCTCTAGAGTGCACACAAGGTTTTTCTAAGATTTGACCCCGTGACCTAGTTTTTGACCCCAGATGACCCAATTTCAAACTCGTCCGAGATTTTATCAAGACAATCATTCTGAGCAAATTTCAGATTGATTGGGCAAAAAATGTGGCCTCTAGAGTGCACACAAGGTTTTTCTAAGATTTGACCCCGTGACCTAGTTTTTGACCCCAGATGACCCAATTTCAAACTTGTCCGAGATTACATCAAGACAATCATTCTGAGCAAATTTCAGGTTGATTGGGCAAAAAATGTGGCCTCTAGAGTGCACACAAGCCAAAGGTTGACGCACGACGGACGACGGACACAGCGGTATCACAATACCTCACCATGAGCACTATCGTGCTCAGGTGAGCTAAAAACAACAAAAAAAAAAAAAAAAAAAAAAAAAAAAAAAAAAAAAAAAAAAAAAAAAAAACAAGTGCCGTCAGAGACGGACAATGCTCCCCGATTAAGGCATTGTCCCAATAAATGTATGCCATGCAGAGCTAAGATTAAGCTAACAAACGTTAAGCCCCCTTTTTCCTTGACATACTTTTTAAGTGCAAATTTAAAGTAGTTTATTGTCAAGGGCACCTGATTTGCTACTCAAATATGAAATTTCATCAAATTCTGACCATTAGACTATGAGAAATTAGAGAAAAAGTGTATTTGACATTAAGTCCCCTTTTCCCATGACGAGGCCTCAAATCCAAAAACTAGGAAATGTGCATCGGCATTATGTCATAGGGAGTTCACATGGTAAGTTTCATTTGATTTGGCCCAAGGGTTATAGAGAAATCGCTTCGGACGGACGGACGGACAGACGAAGCGGCGACTATATGCTCTCCCTTCGGGGAGCATAAAAACAACAACAACAACAAAAAAACATATATGTCATAAACATATGCGGGAAAATTGTGGCCAGTCAATCAACAGGTACAATTTAAGTTCCATTGCTCTGCGTATGTCAAAGATTTTTTCTTCAGAAAATTTGCAGTCGGCTTTCAGGCAATGCGGTATATATCCCTTCAATCCAAATGCCGTGGATTCTTCCAATTTTAAGCCTTCCAATGTACTAGAGCAGGAAGCATCAGCACAGGTAATACAAACTAGTAACAAGAGCAACGCTAGGCGTGGCATTATACGCCCGAGCAAGAAATAAATGGGTGTGTGATATTTGTTGATGTCCTGTTCTTTTCTAAAAGTCTCTTGCAAGTATCCGATAAAACAAAATTCACCGATTACTAAAATATTAACAAAGTGTTGCAAGTACCTGAGTACTACTAAAATATTCACAAATTTAATCAGATTGAGATAATGTAATCAAACACCCTAGCTATGAATGCTACACACATGTGAAGTTTCAACATCGTAGGCCTTGCACTTTGAAAGTTATGGACTGGACACAAATTTGCAAAATGAATAAAACAAAGGTCAATAAGTCAAAAATTATAAAAGGTAGAATTAGGGTTATTGCGCTCTGCACACCCTAGCTATAAGATCTATACACCTGTGAAGTTTCAAGACCATAGGCCTTATAGTTTAAAAGTTATGGACCGGACACGAATTTGCTAGCTGAATCAAACAAAGGGCAATAACTCAAACATTACAAATGGTAGAGTTGTGGTTCTTGCGCTCTGCACATCCTAGCTATGATATCTATACACATGTGAAGTTTCAAGACCATAGGCCTTATAGTTTCAAAGTACTGACCAGGCACGAATTTGCTAACGGACACACAGACGCTGATGCACGCGATAACATAATACGACCCTTCGGGCATATAATAATAATAGCACTTCTAGTTCTCAAACTCAGACAGCTGACACCCCTGCAGCACCTGAAAAAGGTAATGTAGATATGTCCCTTCTCAATGTATATTCAAGTCCACGAGTTCATACTTTCTTCAGTACACAAATGAAAAAAATAATTGAAAACAAGATGTGTTTGTGAAACACAAATGCCCCCGAAATGGCCATTTTTTCAAAATGTTAAGTTTTCGTAAAGAGTAAATAAGGGTTAACAGATGACATTGAGGAAGGTCAAATTGCTTCGAACAGATAGATATCATTGAAAGGAAGTTGCATACCAAATATGAGCTTCGTATGTCAAATAGTTTTGGAGAAAAGGCAAAGGTTAAGTTTTCAGGTTAAGTTTTCGGACAGACGGACGGACAGACAGACGGACACGAGTAAAACAATATGCCCCCTATCTCTCGATACGGGGGCATAAAAAGCCTGCAACTAAAAAAGGCGATATTTAAGAACCATAGTTAGTGGAAACTGTTACTGAGAGTAAAATGGTGGGCAAAATTCTAGAACATGAATCAAATAAGGAAAAAAACCAGATGTAGCAAAAACCTGTGAGAAGGCAAAAACAAAAAAAAAAAAAAAAAAAAAAAAAAAAAAAAAAAAAAAAAAAAAAAAAAACAAACAAACAAAAAAAAAAAAAAAAAAAAAAAAATAAAAAAAAAAAAAAAAATAAACCCAAAACAACAACAACAACAACAAAAAAACAAAAAACAACAACATAAGGATGTAACAAGAATGTTATCAATATCTGGTCCATCTGGTATCAAAACACGCAAGGGTCTTGACAACAACTTGGTGTCAAGTACATCATCATTAGAAAATGAGGAGGAAAAATGTTGTGTTTGTGGTAAGTTTACCCACGATGAGTTTCGTAAAAGCACGTCCTTGAAATTTGTAAAGGGGTTTCTTAGCAGCTGTCATAACGCGTCGTCTAAAGCTATTTCCCCTTCTTTTTGCCAGTTTACTCTCCTTGTATGTATTTTAATATTTTTGTTACTTTTAAATATTATAGAGGGTATACTCAAATGAATTTACCGCAATGATTTTTTCCTTACAGGAAAGATTTTTTGTTTCTCTCTTATTTTGTTTTTTCCCCATGTTCTGAGTTATGCTGGAGTATTGAGCCAATTCGCTTAGCCCTCTAGGCGAGTCAGTGAGTATCGTTTACAGCAATTCGCGGGATATTGGTCGAATTCGTTTATCCCATCCACGTGTAATTTCCAAAATACCGGGTAATCGCACGAAGAAGGCGAAAGCCTGGTTTAATTTCGAGGACTTGTGTGGCGAAGGTCGCTGCAATTTCTGTAAGAAAATCATTAAAGCTAAGGGTGGCACTACGTCGAATATGATTAAACATCTCATAATCCAGCGTAATTTTAGGTTGGACCGTTGTGATTACGATACCAATTACTTTACTAATTTATTTACGTTGACTAGTCACATGTCATAACAAAACGTATAGAGTAGGTATCGGTTAAAATCTAACGATGCCCATCCCTACAATCCAGCGTAGTATAGGGTTGGAATAACTTTTTAAAAAAGCTGATTACCCACCCATTTTATTCTACTGAGACGAATTTTCCCGTGGAAGAAAAAATTGAGAAACTAATATTGTTGATACTTTTTTACCGAATTTGTGACATGGAATACTACATATTCTTATGGGATTTACTACTGATAAAAAGTAGATCTATTCAAAATTTTTATCAAAATAATGTGTTTCCACTTGTTTGTCTTAATTCAAAGAAGGAAGAGGGCGGACTCCACTGGCACTCGACCCGAATACATTTCTTTCAGTGGGGCAGGATTGTGTGATGGTATGATAATTTAACCCTGCTGAACCTACTCAAGGATGATGATGCGTTTGAAAAAAAAAAAAAAAAAAAAAACGAAAAAATGTATCTGAAACAGACGTCATTTTAATTGACGAGGTGTCAATGTTGTCACTTAAAGATTTCGGGCAATTAGAATCAGTATTTCGAACGATGCAAAACCCGTACAGAATTCTGGAGGGTTACAGATGGTAGTTAGCGGTGATTTTTACCAGCTACCCACCTGTTGCCATGGTGACTCTGGAATTTTTTTGTTTCCAGAGCACTGTATGGAAATCTTTTTTTCGGCCATCATGTTAATTTAAAAGATGTTATTCGGCAGAGAGAGCCTACTTTGATAAAGGCCGTTAAGGAATCGGCATGTGGATTCGTGTCTTTAGATACTTTTTTGAAAAAGCTCGATAGAGAACAAGACCCATCTTACAAGCATATCCATCGTTTCCCGTTTCAACCATAAGCTTAAAATATTACAATCTGAAGGCAAAGCGTATAAGGCTTTGAAAAACGATGGCTATGAAAAGCACCTTAAACGTATTTTCTGCAATCAAAAATTGGATGTTCTGTCGTCCTATTGGGAACTTTAGGCGGCAGGCTTATGAATGGACTCAAAGGCAATGTTACTGCCTGTTCCGAAGATGAAATAAGGGTTTCGTTTGAAATCTTGAATGAAATCCATAGCATAAAAAGATATCACTTTACAGTTGTTGACATGAAAGACCAATCGATCATTGCAGAGGGAACGTTTTCCATCATATTTAGCTTATGGATTAACCATACATAGAAGTCAAGGAATGACACCGGAAAGCGTTTGTTTCCACTGCAAATGTATTTTTGAAAGTGGTCAATTGTCCGTTGCCCTAGGCAGAGGAACACATGTTGCTGGTATTCAACTGTTAAACTATCGCAGAGGATTATGTTTTCAACCAAAACCGAAAGTTACATAATTTCAAAGACACCAGTGTACTCCTTTTGTAGAATTCCTTTCTTGTTGTATATACTCAAAACAGTGTGTATTCCTGATAAGTCTCTGTGAATTTATGACAGTAATCATTCTGATTTTGATGATGGCGATACTGAAACCGTCGAAGATTCATCTAAGCAGACTGTACAAGATGACAATTCTCTCCCTCAGTTTGTTGATCTGGTAAAAATTAGAGCTATTGTCACCATTCCGAATCCCCTTAACCGAAAAAAAAAAAAAAAAAAAAAAAAAAAAAAAAAAAAAAAAAAAAAAAACGGGGAGAAAAAAATACAGCTCTCAACAAGTCAATGTCAGACCATCAACTAAAAATTTTTCTTGACGGAAATTATAAAAATAGGAAACGTTTTTGCCTTCCACAGAAGGAACGACCAACTCTAACACTTGGACAGAAACTTTGTCCAAGTACCACATGTATATCAGATGTAAATTGTAAATGCAGGGGTAAAAGTTGAAAATTTTGAAAAACCTGAAAACCTGGAAAAGTCTGTATTTATATAGTAAAAATCAAGAAAATGGGGCATTTTGGAATACTCAAAAACCTGAACTTCAGGCATATGCCTGAAAACTTTTACCCATGTAAATGTACGCTTTCCACTTTGTATGGACAGTCATCGTTTTCTGGTATTCATACCTTTGTTGCTTCCTAGTTGGATATACAAATTTCTTCAGTTGTAAGTCCATAGCAAGGCCTAAAAAATATCTGCAAAAGAACCTGCCATAAACACATTATCCCATCAATCTTCATCAGAAGCGGGAAACGCAAAATTACGTTATGTAGGTGGTATGTGTATCGCAAAAGCTAAAGAGAAATATTGCGGATTGGTAGAAAATATCATTGACAATGAAAAGAAAGATATACCGGAGAAAATTATTATTAAAAACAGAAATTGTAAATTTATTAAGGTCAATAACTGCTGAAATGGATGAGATTGATTTAAGTGACGAATTCTTTTCAGATATCGAAAGGCGGCAAAACACAAGAAAAGGACCTGCACACACCAATGAAATCTGTTTGATTTTTTTAATTATAAGTTTCCAAAGTCAAATCAATTTTGAATGGAAACAAACTTAGTAAAGAAAATGCTAACACTCTTGAAATCACACGAAAAGAAGTTTTTGGTGATGAAAATTTAAAAGGAATTAATAGCCAATCAAGTTTAGCTGTCTTTGAAGATATTGTATGTAGATTTCCAATGGTGTCTGAGAAACGGTTTTTAAAAGATATGAAGAATGCGTTATCATTGAACAAGAAGAAAGCCCAACATGCAGAAATAAAAAAAACGAAGCTTGAAAAACGCAAATTGGACGTTGAGTTATCCTTCAAAGATAACTCGCAGAAAAAATATCATCACGTTTGAAGTTAAAATGCAACAGTATTGAAAATAAAGATTTTTTAATGTCCCATGTATTTAAGAAGCAACAACTTTTATATTCAGCTAAAGCTTAAAATGTTCAAGATGTAAGAAAGAAAACATTGCAAATCTATTGGTAGATGCTATTTGGAATTTGATTTTTGTACCAAATCCAGAATCTTTATCACATTTTTCCCAGCACAACTGACTGGTGTAACAATACATCCAGGTAAAGGAAAGAGCAAAGGGAAATGTAAAAACACAAAGAAATACTATTGTGGACGTTGTGAAAAAGAATATAATGAAAATGAAGAATGGATTGCATGCTGCAGTTGTAAATTTAGGTTTGGCCGACCCGGACATGTCCTAATCTGTTGGACGAAACAGAATGGGACACCGTTGTAGCCGACGATAGTGACTTGGAGTGTCAGCAATGTAGATTATAAAGTTTATAGCACATCCGACTATAAACATGTAATGACACAGGCGGCAATTACGTGACTTTGTTATAATATGGTTTCCTAACTTTTGATAACAAAAACACTCTGTAAGTTCACATTTTCTCAAATTTTAAATAAAATACTTAACACCCATTTTAAATAAAATACTTAACACCCAATATTGAGATACGTGTCTTTCGAAAATTTGGCAAAATGAAACAAGAGGGCCATTGGCCCTGAAGCGCTCACCTGATATAATATAACTTTTTGTATACCAATTTTCAGGTTGATTGGACAAAAAATGTGACCTCTAGGGGGCACACAAGGTTTAACTAAGATTTGACCTCGTGACCTAGAATTGATCAAGACAATCATTCTGATCAATTTTCAGGTTGATTGCCGAATGATTGGGCAAAAATGTGGCCTCTAGAGTGCACACAAGGTTTTACAAAGATTTTACCTCATGACCTAGTTTATGACCCCAGATGACCCAATTTCGATCTTGTCCGAGAATTGATCAAGACAATCATTCTGATCAATTTTCAGGTTGATTGGGCAAAAAATGTGGCCTCTAGAGTGCACACAAGGTTTTTCTAAGATTTGACCCTGTGACCTAGTTTTTGACCTCAGATGACCCAATTTCGAACTTGTCCGAGATTTGAACAAAACAATCATTCTGAGCAAATTCCAGGTTGATTGGGCAAAAAATGTGGCCTCTAGAATGCACACAAGGTTTTTCTAAGATTTGACCCCGTGACCTAGTTTTTGACCCCAGATAACCCAATTTCAAACTTGTTCAAACTTTTATCAAGACAATCATTTTGAGCAAATTTCAGGTTGATTGGTAAAAAAATGTGGCCTCTAGAGTGCATACAAGGTTTCCTATGATTTGACCCCGTGACCTAGTTTTTGACCCCAGATGACCCAATTTCAAACTTGTCCGAGATTACATCAAGACAATCATTCTGAGCAAATTACAGGTTGAATGGTAAAAAAAATGTGGCCTCTAGAGTGCACAAAAGGTTTCCTAAGATTTGACCATGTGACCTAGTTTTTGACCCCAGATGACCCAATTTCGAACTTGTCCGAGATTTCATCAAGACAATCATTCTGAGCAAATTTCAGGTTGATTGGGCAAAAAATATGGCCTCTAGAGTGCACACAAGATTTTTCTAAGATTTTACCCCGTGACCTAGTTTTTTACCCCAGATGACCCAATTTCGAACCTGTCCGAGATTTTATCAAGAAAATTATTCTGAGCAAATTTCAGGTTGATTGGGCAAAAAATGTGGCCGCTAGAGTGCACACAAGGTTTTTCTATGATTTGACCCCGTGGCCTAGTTTTTGACCCCAGATGACCCAATTTCAAACTTGTCCGAGATTTTATCAAGACAATCATTCTGAGCAAATTTCAGGTTGATAGAGTAAAAAATGTAGCCTCTAGAGTGCACACAAGGTTTTTCTAAGATTTGACCCCATGACCTAGTTTTTGACCCCAGCTGACCCAATTTCCAACTTGTCCGAGATTTTATCAAGACAATCATTCTGAGCAAATTTCAGGTTGATTGGGCAAAAAATGTGGCCTCTAGAGTGCACACAAGGTTTTTCTAAGATTTGACCCCATGACCTAGTTTTTGACCCCAGATGACCCAATTTCCAACTTGTCCAAGATTTTATCAAGACAATCATTTTGAGCAAATTTCAGGTTGATTGGCCAAAAAATGTGGCCTCTAGAGTGCACACAAGGTTTTTCTAAGATTTGACCCCGTGACCTAGTTTTTGACCCCAGATGACCCAATTTCAAACTTGTCCGAGATTTCATCAAGACAATCATTCTGAGCAAATTTCAGGTTGATTGGGCAAAAAATGTGGCCTCTAGAGTGCACACAAGCCAAAGGTTGACGGACGACTGACGACGGACGCCGGACACAGCGGTATCACAATACCTCACCATGAGCACTAACGTGCTCAGGTGAGCTAAAAAGCCACGAGAGGGAAATAGAAACTATGGGACGGTTAATCCACGCTGGTCATACGTGCGATACAACTTATGGGCCCTTATATCTACCAAAGATTTGGGGGGGATACATTGACCTCGAGAAAAGATTGCTTCCAATCCTAGAAAATCTCAAGGAAATCCATCTACTAGAGAACACAATCGATATTGGTTTTCTAGAAGTCCCTCCAATCTTTACCAAAGATTGGAATAAGATCAAGCAACATCCCGAATGGTCAAAATTTGAAGATTTTGAGTTACACCAACAAATGGAGAATTTAACTGGTCATTCAAGTTTGTATCACCAAAATTCACCCGTGATATCATCCACAGGAGGAGAAATACAAGAAAAACAAGTAAAACAGTAGAGTAACTTCTATCTTTTAAACTGAAACACGGTGCTCATCCTATTCCAAAAGTTGGTCACAAGTGGTTAATCAGGGTTGTCTCTACCTGTACAGTAGCAGATCCACACCAGTAACTAGTTAGTACTTTATTTACTGTTAATTGGAGTTATTGACTGCAATATCAGATTCCAGTTATACACATAGTATTAAACGCAAAAGAATCATGGCAGGTGATTTTTAAAAACTTTCAAGATATCGTCGACAAATATAACCTTAAAGAGAAGCCTCATCTGATTTACAACGTTGACGAAACTGGGCTTCAGCCTGACCATCGCCCATCGAATGTAATCGCTACTCCCGACAGTACCACAGGCGGTAACTTCACCAAGATATTCAACCGTAACCTTGATAGGATGTGTCAACGCACTTGGTATCTCTATACCTCCCTTCTTCGTTTTCAAGGGGAAACGATTCAGCGAAGATCTACTTGCTAGGGTTTCAACACTGAACAGGAACGCATGCAGTGATGTCCGATTCCGGGGGGTCTAACACGGCTATATTCAGGGAATATTTGGCGCAGGGAATATTTGGCGAACCATTTCCTACCCGACGTTGGTGGTGGTGGCACAGAAGAAGACCCGATATTGCTGATGTTTGATGGCCATGCGTCCCACACATCATCCTGTTTAATTGAGAGGGCCAGAGAGAGGCACGTCGTTCTGTTTGTGTTGCCAGCGCGCACATCCCACGTCCTCCAACCCCTAGATGTTGAGGTGTTTGGGCCTTTCAAGTACCCCTAGATGCTGCGGTGTTTGGGCCTTTCAAGTGTTTTTTTATTCTAACAAGAGAGTGCTAATTACATGCAGAGAAACATGGGCCAGGTTATTACACGGTGCCAAATAGCAACACTCGCAAGCAAAGCCTACCTAAAAGCGACTACCCCACGGGTCCAGCCACTATTCAATCAGCATTCCAGAAAACAGGAATTTACCCATAAACTGGGACAAAAAGAAGTGTTGTTTCCGTGCGAGTCATTCCGGGGAGACCGTCCAATAGAAAAAGTTACTGCCATCAAGTCTGGAAAAGAGGCCGTGGAGGAATTTACCGGACATATTTCATTGTCCATTTAGTAGTCTTCCTAATTATTCGGCAACGTACTGAGCCAAAATCTTTGGATCAAATTGTAACTTATTTTAAATACAATACCCAAAGAAAAATGTTTGTCATAATGCAGGGGTTAAAGTTGAAAATTTTGAAAAACCTGAAAACCTGGAAAAGTCTGTATTTATATATAGACTAGCAAAAATCGAGAAAATGGGGCATTTTTGAAATACGATAATGTCACTATTAGATCATAGATAATAATTATTCATGACGTAGAAAAAAAAATAATCTAGAGATCCTGTTACGTCAGCAAAACGTCACCAGTGAAAAATCTAGGTCAACATACAAAGAAATAATGTTGCAAATGACGTCACGGTAAAGTTTTTAGGAAGTTGGCCGTCAGAGCATTAAATTTGAAACACCAGACTCCTAAAACATTATGGAGACTATTCTGCTCAGTCGTCGTATCTCCCACAATCAGGACGAAAACTCTGCAACTTCCTTACACGGCTATTAATGTCGAATTAGGCTGTAGTGATGAACAATTAGTTGCAAAACTTAAAATGTAACCAAGAGCATTTTGAACTTGAATACGGTTACGGTTACCCAACATATTGTTTGCAGCTGCGATGTCGCAGCTAATAAACTATATCTTACAGTAAAAAAAGGTTTTGAATATGAGATCATAATGATCATTTGAACTAGCAATTCATTCGTATGCAGGGTTTTCCCTGGATCTTGTAAAGAAGGGGTCCTTGGGAACCTCAGCTATAATTTTTGAGAGTCCTTGTGTTAATATTAATCTTTGAGTCCTATCTTGGGAAAATCAGTTAACTACATGGGCGGATGTAGAAGGGGGGGGTCGGGGGTCCGGTCCCCCCTGACATTGGCCGAAAATTAAATTTTGACTATAAATTTAGTGTAAGTTAACGTTACATATTTACTAGATCTACATTTTAAGCCATAATTTGGGCTTGGACCCCCTCCCCCTTGATAAAAATCTTGGGTTTGGACCTGGATCCGCCCTTGAACTATGAACCCAAAATATTGGCCATATTTAAAAAGACTGGAGCAAACTCGGACCCATTAATGGTATTTGGTTTCAGGGATTATTCTGGCTGGAAACATGTATGCATGGGTAAAAGTTTTCAGGCATATGCCTGAAGTTCAGGTTTTTGAGTAATCCAAAATGCCCCATTTTCTCGATTTTTACTATATAAATACAGACTTTTCCAGGTTTTCAGGTTTTTCAAAGTTTTCAACTTTTACCCCTGTGTATGAGAGAAAATGTTCCAATTGCTGAAAAAACTATGAGAGATTTTAAATTTCTGTGCGATTTTTTTCTTAAGTTATTTTCAGGAATCTAGCTTAAATAAATATATCCTATATCACACAAGATTAAAATGCTATTATTATCAAAAATCAAGCTTTTTAAACAATTGAATAGAGAGCTCTCCAAAATCAGTTACCACAATAGATAGTCACTGTTATTGAAATGTTTTTCTGTGTAGCAAATTTCCCTTTTCATAGTGGAAATATAAAGATTAGGTGGCAAATGGAGGAAAAGTTATTTCTCTCCCAAAACGATTTCTGTCAGAAAAATATTCACAATAGAAGGGTCATTTCTACATTTTAAAGGTTTCTATGTCTTGACTCGTTTTCAACTTGTAAAAAGATGATGCAATAATATGGTATAGATTTGTGAACAAGACACGGAGAAAAATCTTTGGTTAATTGCAAGTTCTCAATTGGCCTCAGAAATGTGACTCCGTTCGTCCAACATAGTCAACTTTGCCAGTTTGGCCCCTTGTCATTTTAATAATTATCATGTTTGTATCCACCAATTATTATCTAAAAACATTTGGACTAGTCCCTATGAATTGAACCCTATTTGGGAGTAAATTATGTGAAACCCTATCTATGGAGGCAAATCAGCATGTGAATTTAGGCTAATTACTGAGGCTGGTATTAAGCAAAATTTGATATTGACATATTCATACCTCTTACGAGACTTTGGTAGAAAGTCCGTCCAGTAGTCCCCGAAACCTCTCGCGGCTCGCAGTCGGTGAACGTTCGAATCTCCGGCAATCAGCAGCTGATCTTGACCTGAAATGAGAAGCTCACAACCCAAATCCACCATTGTTCTCCTGAACAATAAAGATCTAAATCACCTTAAAATGGAAGCTGCAAAATAATAAGGTCACGAAAAGTAATGGCAAAAAAACTAATGAGCAATGTAAGATAAAACACTGGTTTTACTCGATCAAAAGAAACAAACAATTAAAGTTTGAAATAGAATTAGGTTAAAACTAAAGGATATGGCTTTGTGGTGAAAAGTATGGTTCGTTTTCTCCAGATTATTGTTCGCCTCTAAAGCTTTCACAACATTCAGTGCAGACGAATAATCTGAAAGGGCATTGTGGTCAGAGGTGCTGTGCGGAAGTAAAACTTTAAGGAAAATAAACAAGAAATTAAAAACTGCGACACATAATTTTTAAATTATTTGCGAAAGTTTGCCGTTAGTCTTCCTTTCTTTTTTTAAGCCCCCGTATCGAGAGATCAGGGGCACATTGTTTTATTCGTGTCTGTCTGTCCGTCCGTCTGTCTGTCCGAAAACTTAATAAACTTAACTTTTGCCTTTTTATGCTCCCCGAAGGGAGAGCATATAGTCGCCGCTTCGTCTGTCCGTCCGTCCGTCCGTCCGTCATTCCGTCCGTCCGTCCGTCCGAAGCGATTTCTCTATAACCCTTGGGCCAAATCAAATGAAACTTACCATGTGAACTCCCTATGACATAATGCCGATGTACTTTTCCCAGTTTTTGGATTTGAGGCCTGGTCATGGGAAAGGGGGACTTAAGGTCAAATACACTTTTTCTCTAATTTCTCATAGTCTAATGGTCAGAATTTGATGAAATTTCATATTTGAGTAGCAGATCAGATGCCCTTGACAATAAACTACTTGAAATTTGCGTATAAAAAGTATGTCATGGGAAAAGGGGGCTTATCGTTTGTTAGCTTAATCTTAGCTCTGTATGGCATACATTTATTGTGACAAAGCCTTATTCGGGGAGCATTGTCCGTCTCTGACGGCTCTTGTCTCAAAAAGTATTTGACATACAAAGCTCAAACTTGGTATGCAACTTCAATTCAATGGTATCTATCTGTTGCATGCAATTTGACCTTCCTCAAGGTCAGCCGTTAACCCTTATAAACCCTTTACTCTGCGAAAACTTAACATTTTACAAAAATGGCCAATTCGGGGGCATTTGTGTTTCACAAACACATCTTGTTCCTTTTTTATTTTCTTTATTAAAAAGTCTAGAACTTACGGAATTTAACGCAAATTGTCGGAAATAAACGAACTTTACCTAGTTCCTTTACTGTTTCAACGCATTTCTACTAGCGTCGGCGAAACAGGGAACCATAAAAAATTTTTATATATGGAAAATTCTTGCGACAATTTCGGACCAAAACAGTCCTGTATGACCGCTCGAATTGACCATTGACAAGTATGTTTCTAAAGCTGACTGACTCGAATAAATGTCAAAACGATACGGGTACAAGTATTATATGCAAAATTCACTTGCCACATGTGACAGGCGAATTATTACATGCGAACAACAACAGGTACATCATGAATGAATACGTAGCCTAATAAATATGTCTTCGCTTTGACAAAGTCAGAGCTGGGCACTACAATACTTTTGTACGAAAATTCTCTTTCATTGTGAGAAAAGCATAAGGAAAATGAAAAATAATTTTGTATTTATCTTTTTCTTTCTTTTTATTCAATATTCAATAAAACACAGACAAAGAACATAACCACTAAAACATACATGGAGAAACATATAATTTGTAATATTCACTAGAAAATTCACTTCGTGAACGAACAACTTGTTATACACACCTATTCCAGTAGTTGTAAGCAATTAACAATTCTTTATTCTGTTTAAATGAATTTATAGGTAAAAGCTTAAGACATGTATATCAAGTATAATGAAGACATTTTGTTTGTTTGTAAACTTCGTTTCGAAGAAATCTCAAGGGTTTGGTTGCTGGGTATTAGTATCATTGCCAAAACAGGCTGATAATGAATCACTATGACTCGTATTCCTGATTCTATCAGTCAAATTTTAATATCTGTTTAGTTAATATGTAAATAGGCAAAGCCTAAAGACAGGCTAATACGTGTCCTACCATATTTCCTTATTTTGGTTTTCTTCCGAGTAGTCCTACATCGCACCAGATTTCTTGGCTGTACGGACCGTCACGGTTACAAGAAAATGAAACTCCTTTAATTGAATTTAATAACTTATCAAGCTACAAACAATTTGAATATAAAAAGTAAAATTTAGAAAAAAATCTATTTGAAAATGTAATTATGTAAATTATCAATATTTATGTTGTTTATTATACATAACTTTAAGCACTTTAACATAAAAATATGCATAGGCAACTCCATAACGATAATGGTATTTAAAAGACAAAAAACAAACTCTTAGATCTAGCATTTCAGAACGATTTCCATTTTTGCACACTGTAATAATAACATGAAATGCCAAAAATTACTTGTTATAATGATTGCTGTGCTCCATGGGCTATACTTCTCCACTTTTCATATGAAATTAGAAATCTTTAACTTAGTTACTTCTTATACTTTTGTTTTAGAAATGGGACATACATATTTTCGGGTAAATAACATAAAACAGTCAATCACTTTAAACACTTTATCATAAATTAGAAAAAAAAAATCATTGAACAAAAACATATTACATAAAAACCCGTTTCAAGAGTACTGTTAGAGACTGACAAGTCCCCCATAAATACATTATGAAATCCCAAATTCCATTATCATCAGGCTTATCAGACTCCAACTTGTCAGCACCAATCCTGTCCGTCCTTGTCGACCGATCTAAACAAATATATACATGCATACCGTTTCTGATGAAGATGAAATGTGGGATGAACACCGTCATATACATGATTATATGAAATTTCCTGGTTTTGACGATCTTTTTGCCTCTTTCTTTTTGCATACCAATAAATCACGATCCCATCTGACCGAATGTTTGTTATATTGTTGGTTGAGGTTTGAAATTAAAAAAAAAGTTTCAATCGGAAATATCATTCTGAAGATTATTTTGTTGAAAGGTTATTTCATCTGGAGTTTGAGTGGTAAATCATTGTTTTTTAGCTCACCTGAGCACGAAGTGCTCAAGGTGAGCTACTGTTATTGTACCATCTACATATATAAGCCAATCTTGATCAAACTTTATCAAGTCAAGTCCGGAGTTGTCTGCCCTTGAATGTAAAAAATAGCTACTTTTGACATTGTTAACGTTTTAGCATCAACACATACTGATCAATCAATACAAAACTTAGACAAAATGTAGGTGACTATAAGATCTCGGATGAGTTTGATTTTTGGTCTGATCAGACCAGACAGTCTGAAGTTATCTGTCCTCTTGTTTTTTTTGTTTTTTTTTTTTGAAACGGAACAAACTTAGTACAGAGGGTAATTCCTGATGTTGCGTACAATCTCTGGACTTCAACCCCAAGCACCGTTCCCTGTTCCACGAAACTAGTGTACAGTTCTTCGTCTTTACAAAGTTTAACGGGAAAGCTGAACAAACGCAGGTTGTCTGTCCATGTTTACTGCTCTAGGTTTTCGTGGTGATAAGCCACAGCGGCCTTCATAATACATTTTGTTGATAGTTTCAGCATTCACCCTGTTCATCATATCATATTTTTCTCGATGCGGCTAGAATAGGTTTAAAATTGGTACAGGGTATTTCCAGCGTATGGGGTGTTGATCAAATCCTACTCGTCAGACTGTGTTTAAAATTGGTACGGGGTATTTGCATCGTATGGGGTATCGAGACAATCCTCCTCGCCAGACTGTGTTTGAAATTGGTACAGGGTATTTCCAGCGAATCGGCTTTCGATCCAATCCTCCTCGTCAGTCTGTGTTTGAAACTGGTACGGAGTATTTCCAGCGAATGAGGTATCGATCCAATCCTCCTCGTCAGACTGTGTTTAAAATTGGTACGGGGTATTTGCATCGTATGGGGGGGGGGTATCGAGCCAATCCTCCTCGTCAGACTGTGTTTGAATTTGGTAAGGTGTATTTCCAGCGAATTGGGTATCGATCCAATCCTTCTCGCCAGACTGTGCTTGAAATTGGTACGGAGTATTTCCAGCGAATGGGTTATCGATCCAATCCTCCCGGTCAGACTGTGAGCGTGAAGAAGACGATGAGTGTGGACTTGTGTTTCAAGCAAAATTTTTCTCTTAAATTCCGTCACGAAATTATAAAGTTTCCTTCTTCAAATTTTCTTTTTCTTCGGTCCATGGAATTCTTGATGGATCTCTTTTGTTTGACATTTCGTATGTGTTTTGTTGAAGCCTTATTATTGGTAAAACTTGTACCGGCATTGATGTCCTTTTCACGGGCCGCTTAAGGGTCTTGTCCATATAAACCGCTGTTGTCGCAATGATCGTTTTTTATTAAGGTATGCAACCCCTAATCAGCACCAAAGAGCCAACGGTTAAAATTTGAAAAGTGCCAGTAATTCCTGTGTTAAATTTTCGTCCCAAATATAAACATGACCATTTTGTACGATTTAGAATTTTTTATTGATGCATACTTATGGAAATATTTCACAAAACTGTTCAAAATTGCCTCCTTTGCATATGAATATAGAGTAAAATAAAATTAATTAACCATTTTCTTCTTGAAGCAAAATCTTGAAATCCGGCACTTCGAATCAACTTATATGAAGTAAAAGTGTATTTACAAGTGTGTGTAATATGGTGCGTTTTGTATGTCTAGAAAGTTATGTTTTTAAATAGGGGTTGAATACCTTTACACATTTAGGTGATAGTTATTGTACACGTCAACGTATACCAGTGCATGAAACTTATTAAACGTTTTATTTCAATTTGTTTTCTTTTTTTTTTTTTGTTAACATTCGAACTTTTCGAAGTGTCCTCACTTTAAAAGTATTATTATAAATATTTTAAAGATGCCATTAATGGTTCAACCAAGGGCACGAATGATTACATTTGTACATTTGTCACGGAACAGATCGCATGACTGCTGACTCGATGTCGTTCAATATTAATTTGTGCAACCATAAAATGTTTTCTAAAAATAATAGACAATTTTCTTTTATCTCTCGTCCGATACGTCATATTACCAAAATTGCGTTTTCGAAACCACGTTTCTTATCTAGCGGTATTAGATCTAGTTTACAAACAGTTTTTTTGTTCTTAAAGGTACGACCCTTCTCCAAAAAACAAAACAAAATATTCGCCACGTTGCAGATTGTTTTCTTAATTGGTATAGTGTATTGACATGACAGACTAAACTATCTAATCAGTCCCATGATGTTTCTCTATGATCGTTGGCTCTGTTGTCAGTTGGTCCATTGTAGTTACACTCGTCATCATCTATCTCATAGAGTGGTTGGACAATCGGCTCTCCAAAATTTTTACAAAAGTTTTCCAGTTGAAGACGGATTGACAGCTTCTCTCTGGACTAATCATCATACACCCTCCCGTCTTATGTTATTCTATTAACTGTTTTATATTTAACAAACAACATGACTCAATAGAGTCCATCAGATGGTCATTTTCTTTCTTATTCAAATTCTGCAAGTACAGGGTACAGTGGATAATGAAATTTGACGTTGTCATATAAGAAAGCTGATCCTTTATGCGTTTTAGACCAGAGTTTGCCTGTTCATTGCATTGGTTGTTAAGAAACTCAAACTCGGGATACCTCCCGAACTCATTCCATATCTGCAACCTACAATTTATTAAATTACAAGATCATTCCAACATCGCTTCTTAATATACAAATTTGAAGTGAAGATGAATACTGTTATGACTGCTTGCATTTTGCGTTTACAAAAACAATGCTTATAGATACTTTTCTTTTATTTCTTCGTTCGATATGTCATATTACCGATCTTGCTTTCTCTTAATCGCTTTTCTCATCTAGCTGTCATAGATCTAGTTTTAAACAGATTTTTGTTCTTAAAAAATCCACGTTGCAAACTGTTGTTTTCGTAATTGGTATGGGGTCTTGACATGACAGACTAAACTATCTAATCAGTCCCATGATGTTTCTCTATGATCGTTGGCTCTGTTGTCAGTTGGTCCATTGTAGTTACACTCGTCATCATCTAAGTCATCGAGTGGTTGGACTCTACAAAATTCTTACAAAAGTTTTCCAGTTTAAGACGGAGTGACAGCTTCTCTCTGGACTGAACATCATACACCCTCCCGTCTTATGTTACTCTATTAACTGTTTTATATTTTACAATAACATGAATCAAATATGAGAATTTATCAGATGGTTATTTTTTCCTTATTCAAATTCTGCAAGAAGAGCGTACAATGGATCATGAAAATTTGACGTTGTCATGTCGGAGAGCGATCTCTTTTTTGCGTTTCAGACCAGAGTTTGCCTGTTCATTACACTGGTTGTTAAAGACTCAAATTCGGGATACCTCCCCAGTTCATATCTATAACTGCCACTTGCAATATATAATGACAAGATCATTACAACAACGCTACTTCATTAACAATTTTTGAAGTGAAGATGAAAAATGTAGTGACTGCTTGCATGTTGGGGTTACAAAAACATTGCTTTTACGTTCATTTTTCTAGCGTCCATTCACAGAAGGAAAGTGTAAGCTACCATATTTGGATGATTTCCTCAGCAGCGGCCCAATACTGCAATATAGATTGGAGGCTGATAATGATAGCTCATGAAATGCTGATATCGGGACGAAAAATAATTAATTCCAAAATTACGAGAAACATAGTTACTTACTTGAATTGTTATCTCAATGCAATCTGTCGACGAAAAATATTGTTCTTTTAAAAAAGATTGGGTCTCTTTTCAGACAATATTGGTGTAACTTGCATGCACCAAAACCCTTTCAACTGCTTTACAGTTGAAGACGAATTGACAGCTTCTCTCTGGACTAAACATCATACACCCTCCCGTCTTATGTAACGCGACCCAAGGATTGATTTCCTTTGGTGTTACTGATTTATCTGGGCCCGGTCTATAATGATAGGAGTAGACGTCAGACATATTGTTCTTCATGATATTTCCCAACAACATGATCTATTAGTGACTTACTTTTGACGGTGCAACTATGTTCAGTTTATGATAGATGCCACCATGGTCATGTTATAAAAACTAAACAGACAAGCAGTATATTCAAGTAAAATTCCTTAAACTGGTAACCAATGATGGGCTACTAAAATTTGCTTACATTTGAATTTCGTAAATCTTGACTTGAATTGTCCATATTCCTCTCCACAATTATTCGTTTTTTTAGTGTATTCTATTACAGTTGATGTTTTAGCTGACAGGATGGAGTTTTTGATTTTAGCAAAAAAAAAAAAAAAAAAAAAAATGAAAATGGGTATCCGCTGTCACCCAATATATGCCTTGTTCGGTTTTCCTCCAAATGTTGCTGAAAGTGTCCTTTATTATAAAAGTACGAATACATACATAACATCATCAAGTAAAGACAATTATCAAAATAATACAGATATCATATAGAATTATTTCTTTTTATCGCAGATGTAAAAATACATTTACTCAGCATTCGGTCTTCAGAATAGCGAGATATAAAAACATTTATTTACAGCCACAATATTAAAAAGTTGTCAGAAAATCATGCAAATAGTTATGTTCCCCATGCATACTACAAAAATATATAATATCCAACATTTATTGTACTAGATCTATAAGCGATTATAGAAGAATCATGTGTTGATCCTGGCCAGTTAACAACAGCATCTTTGAATCTGAAAATAAAAATAGAAAAATAACGTTTTTGATCTTCATTATTCCCGAATAAATCTGTCTATTGAACAGGAGATGAGCAGCATATAATTCAGGATAAGAGATAATTATCCTGTTGGAAACTACACTAATGAAACCTCTTGTGTCAATGAACATTTCTGTTCTAGAAACCCTGGACTTCACGAGAAAGAGTCTGATGCGGTAATATTCCCTAGAAGGATATGTAAGGAGGAGTGTGATCACGTTAAAAATAACTTCGATATTGTCCCTATGTATTTGAATAGGAGGAAAGTGCGATAATATGAGGTTATTTAACATGACTTTGTACAATACTGAATTCTATTGGATGAATACTTTGCAGAACGAGGCTATATTTGGACGAGCCGATAGGCGAGTCTAAATATAGACTTGTTCTGCAAAGTATGAATCCAATAGAATTCGGTATTGTACAAAGACATGTTAAATGACCTCTTTATTTCACATCATTTTTTTCACACAAAACATGACAAAGATTAATTTTGTATAAAATTAAGATCTAGATCTAATTACTTTTAAATAGAATTCCAACGTGAAAAAAGGAAGAAAACAACATAGGCCTGTGTCATGAAAAAAATGTAGGCCTCATGTACATTTCTAACGCTGTGAAATATACATGGCATCTGACATTAAATCTATATTTATCGATTTATGTTTGGCTCAAAAGATTGAATAGACCGTCATAAATTATGATAGTGTGAAATGTACATGAAATTTGTCATATAAACTATCTATCATGTCATGCGTAAATCAACAATGTAAACATTGACAGAAAAGGAGAAATTGCTGATAAACGGCAAATCTCCTTTTCTCTTAGAACTTTTTTGTCAAGCCTTTTAATGGACATCAAATCCAGGTCTTGTTTGGGAAAGGGTTAAGTGTGATTTTTATCATTGCTGCAAATTAAATGCGCTACAATTCAGAAATGTTTTGAAATGAAAATAATCTCTTTCGTGATGTTTAAAATCATTTTCTCCTTTTGTCTTAATGTATTGCCAATGTGTTTAATTTTCAATCACAGAATCAAAGCTATGTCTTGTTTAGGACAGTGAATTCAAAATATCACGTTGAAACAAACATTCAACTCTAATGTACAATTTTGCTTTTGCAAACGAGAACTCTACTAAGGGGAGATTACTCTTCGATGCGAATATGGATATTTTGTACTGCAGCCTCGATTTGGGAAAAAATCCATATTTGTACGGTTCAATCGATATTTGTAGGGTTCAAATGAGTGCAATGCATATTTGGACGGTTCAACCGGTGCATCGTACAATATCGATCTAGCCGCTTTGGAATATCGAGAATCCCGTGCGTCCACGCAATTATCTCGTGCGTGCAATACGGCTCTAGGTATTGTATACTCACGTGGTACGAATGGGGTGATTTGATTGGTTTACTACTTTCGGGTGTGAAATAATATTGTATAGTTTGATATTGAACGGGAAGTTGATTCCTCTCTGTTTTTTCATATTTCTTTTTATTTTAAACGGCAATTTGTAATTTCTAAATTAAATCCATATTCTGACGTCGTAACTTTCTTTGCAACTTCGAGAAAACGGATGCGAAATACACTTTTCTTCCATTATTGCCGACCATAGTCTGTACATTGATGGCATGGTAGCACTTTCTTCACTTACACGTGTCCGTATCTGTGGACGGAGCAATTATTGGAATGAGCGTGCAATCTATTGCGCCGACCGCAATTGGAATTCCACATTTTTAGTAAAAAAACCCTCTTCATATCTGACGCACCAGCAGAATATCTTGATACGTAAACAGACAATTTAAAAACGGCAAACACATTTTTCAAGATAACAATGAGTCAGTTTGCATTATACTTTTTTCTCCTTTCAATTTATCATCTAATTCTAGCAATTGAATCTAGTTTTCAAAGTTGTACCTCTGAAAATTGAAAATTTCGTCTTCCCATTCGTCTTCTGTATCTGATAATTCTATGTCTTTTCTATATTTTCCATTACTCTCTCCTTTTTAGTCTGTGTACAACCCTTTACATTTTTCTCATCTTTCCAACTTTTCTTCTTCTTCCATAAATCTGAATAAACTGTCCCCGCTCTCTTTATGAATATTTCTAAATCTTTATGTGTCCTGATGTTTCGAGCCTGTTGTTTGATTAAACATGTAAAGCTGCTCCTTAGCTAAGCAGTTAAACTGGCTATCGTTTCATCGGAACATTTTATGCATAGTTTACATTTGTATAAGATACCTGAGTCTTGTTCTCTGAGGTGGTACAACCCTTCTTGCTTTCAAATGTCAGGTCTTTCACACACAGTAAATAATAATCTATGAAGGTTTGAAGTAACTTTTAATTAGCATTATGAAATTGCATTGCTTTCAAAGAGTAAGACCAGACGAATGTTTCCATACGACTGGAACTTGTTTCTACTCGACTGGAGCTTGTTTTTGAATTAGTTTATTGAAGGACTCGACCACACACCGTTCATCCAGATGCAAAAAACACGGATTGGTCTTCCAAATGCGGATGTGAAAAACAACACCGTTGGAATACACAAGGTAAGAAAACATCAACATATAGCCTTTTAATTGCTGCTATATAAAAAGTATTTGTACAGAGCTGATGCAAAATGGTTTATCTTGAGGGTGCTTCAGTTTCATAACAAAAGATTTGAGTAAACTATAGATGCAAGCGATTTGAAATCGTAAATCACTATTTTCTCGCCTACTTCCCGTTTTGTTTTATATTTGTAGAAATTATTTAACTGGTGTCGAGCAAATATCTCGACATTTATACCATTCATCAAACTGGAAAAATAATTTTGGGTGTCTAAATGTTTAAAAATTAGCCTACTTTGCTTCAAGGTACAACTTACCACGGATGTTGATACCACATAACACAGTGAATTTGCACCGTGGTATGTTGCACCAAAGCAACTGACAATACCCAATTTCAAATAATTCTTGTTCTTTTTCTATACGTTTTTATGGCTTCTTGTTAAGAAAACATTTGAAGCGATTCCCGATCCTCCGTGAAACATGCATCAGTCAGAATCAGTAGCATATATTTCTCTTACTAACAGATTTTATGAGACAGGACTTTAGGTAAACAAAGTTATGTATGTTTTCATTGTATGTCACACAAAAATCAATTCAGCCGATATTCGTTGTAATTAAAGATAATAAATACTCACTCTTTTTTCCCGCCGTTCAAAATAAAATTGTTCACATCCGCCACTTAGTTTCGCTGCTGAGACATCTTGGCATCTGACTTAAGGGGGACACGATAACTTGCTGCTCCCGTACTGGTAGTGGCTGGTCCCGTTAACGATCTCCCGAAGAATCTAATAGTTATACAGTCTGGCTTTAGCAGTGACATATTCAACCTTTATTGGAGTGCCCTGTAGTACCAGGTGATTATGGTAACACACCTCACTTCTTACACCAATTGTAAAAAGGGGGTTCGAGGACGGTCGGGCTGTAAGGGAGACTATGTACCTTTTCAGTCAAGATTTAATTGTTGTTCTCTGAATTTCGAATGTTTGTCCGCTCTGTTTACTGATTAACAGTTGTTATCGATACACCTGCACTTCATTTCTATGGAAATTAGTTTGCACAGCTGATTCAAAGCCATTTTTTCTTGAGCATACAAATCAAGACCAGAGTACGCTTTCAGGGTTAGTTGACGCAGATCGTCGCCGAAAGCTGCAATGCTTTTCCCGCTTGCAAATCAAGACCAGAGTACGCTTTCTGGGTTAGTTGACGCAGATCGTCGCCCAAAGCTGCAATGCTTTTCCCTCGGAGACGTTTCCTCTTTTCCAGCTTCAAAAGTCATTTATTTACTTTGATGTCTGATTATTCCATTTTGTGACCGAATTCTTTTAAATATACAATCATTCTTTCGCCTCTCAATTTCAGTCAAACATGTGTAGTAAGTTCGGGCTGCGCCTCTCAAATCAGCGGTAAACAT
This sequence comes from Fragum sueziense, assembly GCA_963680895.1. NCBI lineage: Eukaryota > Metazoa > Mollusca > Bivalvia > Cardiida > Cardiidae > Fragum > Fragum sueziense. The sequence continues at coordinate 55,346,792 of OY804595.1, forward strand.
AATACTTTAATGCTGACACTCCAACCAGAAAGTTCTGTACAGTCCTCAGAATAAGAAAACGCCCTCTCCCCAATTGTAAGTTTCTAGTTTGATGAACTGACTGTGTAGCATGGTCTGAGTTTGCCGTCCTGACTGTAGTTTTCATTTGATGGCAACAGTTGGGCCACCATAGGTGATGAAATGTGTCGTCTGCTAGATCTATTTTTTCCTGTGGTTATTAACATTGACAGTTTCAGCATCAGATAAACAGATTGATCAGATGTGGAACGATAAAATATTGGAGGGGTTAATCTGATCGGATACTCAAACATATTGATCAGATGTGGAACGAAAAACTATTTGAGGGTTTGATCTGATCGTATGTTGTTTGATGTTTGGTTCTTAAGAGTAACTTCTTTATCGGGTGAGTCGGCCACTTTGTACCCGATGTTTACGCTATTGTACTACGATGTTTACACTTTTTGGATGACTGAGTTTCTCACAGGGAGAGTTCGTAGCGAAAATTTATCCTTGTTGACTGTAAATCAGTTTTCCGAGTTACAACGAAACAATTTATTGACTGTTTAGTTTTCTGGTTATCCCAATTAAAATGTTAAAGTAGTATAAAACTAAATTCATCAATAAGATGAAAAGAAAAACGGCAGCAGTAATATTTTTTCACGCTTTAACAAATTAATTAAAATTAAGTGCTTGTCTCAGAGAAAATCATGCAAAATCCAAAAAATAGTCCACAAGCACTTTTCACCGATTTTGATGATTTTTGGCATGGTGAACCACCTATAGGCGAAATGTCCATTTGCAAAATATTTTGTCGCTATCTCCATGGATACCAGTTTTATGGAGCGCCATCTATGTCAGGCACCTTGAATTTAAGGACCCGGAATTTTGACTAAAATTCCTATCATTTTTAGCCATTTTCAGTCGAGGAAGTCAGACTTATCCCTATATGACAGTATAATATTATACCATTTACTTAAAGTAACTACTCCCTTCTTCTAATTAAAAGTAACAAATCAAGAAAAGTGCCTAATATACTCGAGTGATGCCCCCCTATGTTGTAGGTACCCAATGTAATTTTGCTGAATAAGCACCTTTTGGCTTTATTCAAGGCCTTAAATCTTCTAAGGTAGTGTTAATTGATAGTATTTTTTTTTTACATTTATGGATAGTCCTGCCTTCGGTTAACAAGTTAGAAAAATATCTAGCTTGGCCCGCCATAATCGTTACCATGGCAACGCATAGAATAGGGGCATTGTGGGGAAATTTTGAAAATCATTTTATTTCCTCACAAAACCTCCCAAATATTGTAACAAAATATTTAACTGTCCCCAAATATTGTAACAAAATATATAACTTTCAATTTTGACAGCCAATGATGTGTTTTATCACTTACAAAAAAGTTAGCTCAAATATGATGTACACAAACCGGTAATTTCCAAGATGGCCGCCAAAATGGCCGCCAAAAGCATTGAATTTGCCATAACTTTTGTACTGATAGCACCAGCAGAGTAAATTTGGTGTCTAACCCTATGTTTTTGGGGTCAAGAAATTTAATTCAGACATCCTTAATGAGATAAAACAAATATTTATTTAAATAAAGTGAGAACAAGAGGTCTTTGAAGGCCTTCGGTTGCTCAACTGAGTGAGAAAAGTCAAATTATTTGCCTTATTTAGCCATTTTTAGCCAAGAAAATCAGTATTATCCATATAAGACAGTATAATACCATACCGATTTCTGAAATTATCTACTCCCTTCTCCTTATTAAAAGAAACAAATCAAGAAAATTACCTGATATACCTGAGTGATGTCCCTATGTTGTAGGTACGGTACCCAATGCAAAATTGCTGAAAAAAGCATTTTTTGGCTGTTTTTATGGCCATAAATCTTCTAAGTTAGGGTTAAAGTGACATTTCACATTTATTTCATTTCTTAAAAGTATGTCTTAATGCAAAAACTGTTTATTCTAATGCGTAGAAACGTTATCAGTTTTTTGAAGTTATTATCTATAAGCGAAAAATACGCCTTAGAAAAGCGGTATCGTGTGGAAATTGTGAAATTCATTTTATTTCCTCACAAAACCACCCAAATATTGTAACAAAATATTTCACTATCAATTATGACAACAAATGATGTGTTTTATCACATACCAGAAAATAGCCCAATATGATGTACACAAACATGTTATTACCAAGATGGCCGCCAAAAACACAGAATTTGCCATAACTTAAAGTCTTTTGTACTGTCAGCGGAGAAAATTTGGCGTCTATCCCCATGTTTCAAGGGTCAAGGAATCCAATGCATATACCCTTAAAGACGTTTGACCAATATTGAGTGAGAATGAGAGGTCACTGATGGCCTGCGGCTGCTAACCTGCAAGTGAACCATTGTGCATTTTTAGCGATTTTCGATCAATAAAATGCTATTTTTTCACCCAAAGGCGCCTATAAAAGAAAGACAATATACCATGTAGTGAAGACAACATCTACATTCATCTGAACAAAAGAAACAAATCAAGAAACGTGTTTGGCATACTCAAGTGAGGTCCCCTATGCTGTATATAGGTACTCTGGCAAATATTGCCGAAAAGCATTTTTTGACTGTTTTTAAGGGTTGAAATAGTCAAAAGGAGGAATAATTGAAAGTGTTTATTTAGATTTAGGTGTTGTTCCGTCTCATTTCACCAGGTTTTAAAATATCTGGCTTGGCACACAATATTTGTTTTGATGACAACTGATACAATAGTTGTTTTATATAAAGAGAAAATTGATACCTTGTATTTCTTGAAAGTGTCTGCCAATACAACCCCAAGAATTATTTAAAAAAATATCAAACTATCTATTTCATGAAAGCAAATGAGGTTCCTTAGTACCTACAAAAAATAACCCCAATCTCATACACAGAAACGTGTTATTTCCAAAATGGCGTTCAATATGTCCACCAAGAAACACTGAATTTGTCATCTCTTTTCATCATGTTAAAACTGCGTTTTTATCTATTTTCATTTAAGGGAAGTAACTTTTCTTGCATATTGTTCACATTAGAATTTAGAAGAACAAACTTTTGTAAACGGATGAAATGGGATACAAAATATTAGCAATGACCGCTTTATAAATATGAAATATATTAGTCTTACCAGCCCCAACTGGAATAAATTCTCCTCCATTTCTCCAGTTGAATCTGCATAAAGAAGGCGATGCGCCCCTATCAGCTATGGGCCTTCTAACAGAGGGATGGTCTGTCAAACAACATTTTAGAGAACACATTTTCCGGTATATTCCATAGAGATCTCTATGACTTTGGTATATTGTCAATTTCATTGATTCTTCGTCCACCTCAAAAAATCCTGAACGGTACAATATGAGGAGAGATTCTGGTATATTGAAAGATTCTGAACTATTCAGTCTACGTAAATGTGCTTTTGTGTCTTTTTGACATGAATATAGCGGAACTAAATTATCATCCGAATGGTAGTGGTCAGAACTACTACATTTCAAATCTCCCGCCTTGGAAAAGTAGCACGGTGCGGCCATTTTTGTTATTGTGTTTTTAGACTGGAAACCATGCCTTCATTAGCAACTAATTAAACTTTTCCCACTCAGGTGAGCAGTCAGAGGACACGGTGGACCTCTTATTCTCATCTTACTTTTTTATACTAATACTCATGTTTACATTAGATTCTTAAACACTAACAACAACATAGGCTGGGGTAAAAGTTTTCAGGCATATGCCTGAAGTTCAGGTTTTTGAGTATTCCAAAATGCCCCATTTTCTCGATTTTTACTATATAAATACAGACTTTTCCAGGTTTTCAGGTTTTTCAAAATTTTCAACTTTTACCCCTGCTTGATAGGGTTACACACCAAATTAACTCTTCTAGATCTATCACTATTATTAGTTTTGGCAAATTCAGTGTTAAATGGCGGCCATATAAATTGCCGATTTGGAACACTACGGACAATTTTGTCCAATCATACCTTGGATGTAAATCATGGATCTACTTTGAGACTAAGAATAGAATAGAACAACAACACATAACATTCGTCTGTAACTAATATCAACAATGATGCGACAATGATATTGAAATACATTGTTTGCAGTTCCATTGTCCTCCCTCTCAACCCAAAAATGCCTTGTCAGCAATATTGTAGATGGTACTTTCAGCATAGGGGACCGCACTCAAGTATGATATAGATATTTCTTGATTTGTTTCTTTAATTTAGAAGAATAAAGATATTACATTTATTAAATGGAATGTTGTCTTTTTTGCATGTATGAAAAACTAGTCTTTTAGTGACCAAAATTGGCTAAAAATGATAAATAATTTGAGTTTTCCCACTCAGGTGAGCAGCCGTAGGCCATCAAGGACCTCTTATTCTCATTCAATATCAGTTTAATGTCTTTAAGGATATATGCATTAGATTCCTAGACCCTTGAAACATAGGGGTAGACATCATATTTACTCTGCTGGCACTCTCAGTACAAAAGTTATGGCAAATTTTGTGTTTTTGGTGGCCATATTGGTGGTCATCTTGGAAATAACCCGTTTTTGTGCATTATATTGAGCTAACTTTTATGTTTACGCTTAATGTGCATCAATTACTATAATAGGTGATTGTAAAACATTTGTTACAAAATGTTGGTGGTTTTGCGAGGGCTTTTCCCAAAATAAGAGATATTTCAATATTTCTTCAGAGTACCCTTTTTATGCCCCCGATAGGGAGGCATCATAAATTTGACTTGTCCGTCCGTCCGTCCGTCTGTCCGTCTGTCTGTCCGTCTGTCTGTCCGTCATTCCGTCCAAAAACTTTAACATTGGCCATAACTTCCTTATTACTTAACATATTCGCTTCATACTTTACCACAACATTCCTTGGTACATTACCTTTCTGTAGGCACATACTTTGGTGACCTTGACCCCTGGATGACCTTGACCTTGAACATAGATTGGCCATAATTTAAAATCAAAGCGGTGTCGGGGGCATTGTCATCTTACAGTGACAGCTCTTGTTCAATCCAAATTCAGTCTGCTGGTACAATCAGTACAAAAAGTGGGACGAGCTAGGCTGTCGAAAATGCAAATGGCACAATAATTACAAACCAGAAATAAGGTATGAAATTACTAATCTGAAGGGGTAGATCATTTATGTCCATTGTTACCACTCGTCGAGCTTTATTAAGTATTAAAATCCAAGTCAATTAATAACATGCTGATCGTTCTTGTTTTTGTTTTGTAACGGCTATATATGCCCAACCTTCAAAAATCAATTACGTCAGAGATACGTCATCTGTGCTCAGCGAGATTTAACACACCGTACTACCGGCTGCGTAGAAAGTCAGCGAAGACAGATTCGGCATCTGATGTCATGTGCATGGTAGGTCAAATGAATTTACTTTTATAAATAAACGAAAGGATCTTTGGTATTCTATAGTTGATAAATACGCGTATAAATGTTCAGTGCTTGTACAAAATAAACCTTTCCACGTATTCCTCGCAAATAAGGTCACAGTCATCGACACAGCCGGTTGTACGGTGTGTTAATATCGCGGAGGTGTGTCTCGTTGACCTTGACCTTGTCTTGTTTTGAAGTAAAAATAGAATGTGTAAACACGCTAACTAGTAAAGGATTGATCTATAGGAAAGGAAAGATGTTTTTCGCCGAGATTGAGGTTTTTATGCATTGCTAATTGTTTTTCCATGCACAAATATGAGTTCCCGAATAGTTCGGAAGCATAAAAACATAGAATGAGCCTCTACAAAAGTGATGGAAAAATCAGTGTTTTTTGACATCCATCTTGGCGGCCATTTTGGAATTAACTCATTTTTGTGTGTCAAATTTGGCCACCTTTTCTGCATAAAGTTGTGTGACAGTACAGTATTGGTTGCTATAATTGATTGTAAAACATTTTGTCACAGTATTTATATATGCTTTTGTGAGGTGTTTTGCAGAAACAACAGATATTTCAATATTTCCCATGTAACAATTCATCCGTTGCCATGGTAACAATTATTACAGACCAAGCTAGATATTTTGAACTTGGTATTCGAGGGAAGGGCTATCCATAAATTCAAATAAACACTATCAAATAACGCTACCATTGAAGACCTAAGCCTGAAGTTAAGGCACTGAAAACAGCCAAAAATCATTATTCAGCAATATTGCAGAGGGTACCTACAACATATGGGACATCATTCTAGTATGTTAGGCTCTTTGCTTGATCAAATATAAGATAGGAGTAGCTGAGCAAGTTTGAAAAAAATGTGACCGTTCACTTTTTACATGCCTCGGCTTTTGCAGAGAAACATATTCAACCCAATCAAAGCTAAAAGGATGTGTTATTGTGTCTTTATACTCGGTACCAAGTTAAAAGAAAATCGCTTCACAAATAAAAAAGATATGCCATTAAAACATGTCAAAAATGTCAGGAGTGAAACGCTTTTTGTGTGACACTTAAGACTTTAACCAAGTTTCTAAGCCCTGGTAAATAAAATACAGTGATAGGATACTACAATAAGCACTTGTAATTACTAAAATAACATGTGCATCATCATCTAAAAATTACCTTTTCATCTTATCTTTACTGGTTTAGGATGTGGAGCCAGTTTTACACAATAACCCTCTGAATTTTATGTCAGGAGTGAAACACTTTTATTTTTCAAAATGTGTTCTCATTTTTGTCTATTCAGCCAGAAATCTACCACTCAAACTTTTTTAGGAAGCCATCAACCTTGTGGGCATTCTTCATTCTACTATTTACTGATTCGTGGCTTACAATTTATCATATTGTGCGATATGTATGCTGTCAGGAGTGAAACGCTTTTTTGTTGTCATTTTGCAAGATTTCGCACACAAATTTAGCTAAAAACTTGTGAACATGAATTTAGAATATAATTTTGGCACAGCTTAACCATTTAGAATAGTTTTTAGCCACCCTAATTCAGAAATCTGGATGATATTCTGTAAAAATAGCTGTTATTCTTAACATTTAAATGTCATGCTTTGGTCACATTTTTTTAAACCTGCCCAGTTACTTTCAAAAAAGGTATGAAATTATACTGTTTTATAGGAAAAGTCTGACATCCTTGGTTGAAAATGGCTAATTAAGATAAAATAACTTGACTTTTCTCACCTAGGTGAAAAACCGAAGGCCATCAAAGACCTCTTGTTCTCATTTTATTTTGATAAATCTTTGTTTTATATCATTAACGATCTTTGAATTAGATTCCTAGACCCAAAAAACATAGGGTTAGACACCAAATTTACTCTGCTGGTACTATCAGTACAAAAGTTATGGGAAATTCAGCAGTGTTTCAGCCAGGATTTTTCCAAAGGGGGCCAGTTGGCCCCCTTCATTCCTAAATAGGGGCCAACCACTTTTACAATGGGGGAGGGGGATTGGGGAGCGCCTGAGTGGGTACAAACGCCTTTATATACAACTAACAAGTTTCATACCTTAACTAGCACTTGAAGATTCTTCTCTCCTTGTAATTTGTCCATTTTTGTACAGCTCTGTTAAAGTCAAACACCTCAATATCTGGCCCCATCCAGTTGTATGGTCATCAGTCTTTGTAAAGAGTCTGGTTTAAGCCTGTTCCTGGAAGCTGTATGTATGTTGTTCTGGCAACTAAACCCTCTCTCACAGTCCGCAGACTGTAGCGGTGTAAGTAAAGACAATTTTGCTAACAAAAGAAGATTCGGAAAGGTATCTTGGTGGTATTTTTTAATCATTTGCCACAGTTCTGCTGTATTATCTCTGGGATATTTCTGGTCTAGAACAACTCTTTTCAGTAATCCCCATTCCAATCTACATGAATCTGCATCTACAACTGCTTTGACAATTTCCCCTGAGAAGTCCTTTTTATCTTCACCATAGAATTTTAACAACTGGTCCAAATCACTATTTCCAAACTGATCCTTTTCACTGTCTGACAGCAGAGACAATGGCCTTAGTCCCAAAGATTTAAAGGTAAATGCAATCTCTGTAGAAGATGATGGGAATCTTTTTTCCAAATTTGCTTGACATCTGTCCAGGAACTCTTCTTTTGTCTTGTTACTGTCTTGTGATGCCTTTTTAAAGTCTTTACTTTCAAGCTTCACCCCTTTATAAGTAACGCTTTCACCGTCTTTAACAAGTTTTTCTGTCAATTTTCTCTCATAGTGAGACTTTCCCGTTTTGGCGTTCGAAATAGCTTGCTTCACCCCCTCAACAGCACCAGGTACAGATGCAATATCTATGTTCTGTTTTTGAAAAACTAGATTTAGTTGTGCAAATGAGGGCACAACGTCCATCAGCATGTGCATTATTTTCAAAAATTTAATGTCTGTTAAAGTTTTCAAAGTCTTTTGTTCACAATCATTTGGTTTTTTGACATTTTTGAAGTAAGTGACTAGAGGTTTCCAAGACAGGTATACAGCATGTAGAGCTTCATAAAAGGCAAACCACCTAATGGCATGAACTTCTTTCAACTTGATTTCATCATGTTCTAAAAGTTTTTGTATGGACCTAAGCTGTGCTGTTCTATCTGTGGATCGCTTAAAATATCGGAACATTTCTGTAAGTGTTTCTTGGAAAACTTTACCAATATATGGAACATCATCTGCAGCTCTAGAGGTAACTAAGGCAAGTCTATGAGCAAAGCAATGAACATTAAGGGAGAAAGGATTTTTCTCCCTAATTTTTGCTGCAACGCCATTTTTTCTGCCCACCATTATTGATGCACCATCACTTCCAAATGCAAAAATATTCTTCATTTGTAATCCTTTAGCTTCTAAAAACTCACACAATTTCCCAAACAAAACCTCTGCTGTCACATTGCTTGAGTCAATTGGTATGTTACCAAGGAAAAATGTATTCTGTTGAAAAGTTTCAATGTCTACTGAACGTCCATAGATAACAAGCTTTTTGGTAATTTTGATATCAGTGCTTTCGTCTATTAATATTGAAAACATACCGTTTTTCTGTAGTTTAGAGTCTATTTCTTCGTTGATTACTGTCTCAAAACAACTTTGCATTTCTTCTACACTTTGCCATGAGGTATAAATGGCATTTTTACCCTGCTCTAATTTTGTTAAAGCCTCACAGTTTTGTAGTTTGCAAGAGAACCAAATTTAGAAGATGCTATTCCTTCTTTAGCAAGCCAGTAAGCACAGCGCATAGCACTTATAACAGCATCCGATTTTTGGGACAGGGCCTTATTTGTAGCAGTAGAAAAGTTAATTCTAAGTGAATCATCCCTTATTGACTCTTTGTGATCGGTAGATTCTACGTGACGTACCAGAGTAGATGTCCGGAAGTTTGAACAACCTGACACCATCGCATTGTTCTTTTTAGATTTTTTACATATTTCACAGTACATACAGTTTTTTGCCTTGTCAAAACTGAGCCACGGGTATTCCCGCTTCCATCCGTCTTGAAACGAGTGAGCGTAATTTTTTTTGTGGAGACATCTTTCGTCGCCTCATCCCCCTCTTGATCTACATTGGTATTCTTTGTTACTTTACTGGGGCTAGGATCGGCTGGATTCTGATCTCCCCCCTGATTCGGCCGGGGGAAGAAATCGGTGATTCTTCTTTTCATTTTCAACAAGACGATTTTTTTCTCGAACACGTTGTAAAAGGTCGATTCCCGGCTTTACGGGGCAATTTTACTGTCGAGGCAGAAAATCCGAGAACCAGGCGTGGACGGGTTTAATGGATGGCATTAAAATCGCGGTGAAAATATCGATTTTTACTACCGCGTTATAACCAGTCCAATTATTCTTTCGCCCAAATATGTTTTGCTACTTAAGTAACCGTCCCAAGATGTTTCGTACCCTGGCGCGTTCATATACGCGAAAATCGGTTTTTGGGGCCAGAAACGATTTTTTTTACGCCAGTATTGGCGTGCCATTGCGAGAAATTTGCGGGAATTATTTTTTTATGCGGGAATCCCGCGATGGCGCGTCCTGGCTGAAACATTGATTCAGTGATTTTGGCGGCCATTTTGGTGGCCATCTTGGAAATAACCAGTTTCTGTACATCATACTGGGCAAATTTTTTGTATGTGATAGAACACGTCTTTTTCTGTCATAATTGATTGTGAAATAGTTTGTTACAATATTTGGGTGTTTTTGTGAGGAAATAAAATGAATTTCAAAATATCCCAACACTACCCCTATTCTATGCGTTGCCATGGTAACCATTATGGCGGGCCAATCTAGATATTCTTTTAAACTTGGTAAACAAAAGCAGGAATATCCATAAATACTGTCAATTAACTCTACCTTAAAAGATTTAAGGCCTTGAAAACAGCCAAAAAGTGCTTTTTCAGCAATATTGACGCGACGTCAGCTACTGGTACTCATGAGCGTAACACGACGGCGACGTCAAAATGTTTTAACGTTAACCGCTTTATATCTTCTGTTAATCAGGGGGGAGGGGTGTCTATTAAAGATTGTCTTAAATGAGAATTACATTCGGTTGAGAAGACGAAGGTTTTGTTATTAGGCAAAATCTTCACTTATCCTTTAATAGAACCGAAACTCCACGAAAATCCATATGATTTTTTTTTCTTTTTTTAATTTTCAGGTTACATAAAGTCATTTTATATACCGCTTCAGAAGCTGGAGAAAAAAGGACGAAGGGGTAGTTTTAAAAAGTTGTGACTTGCTTTATCAGAAACTGAAAGGGCAAAAAACCAGATGTTGACACATCTTATTTTTTTCATGTAGGGAACTCGAAACTACCGGTATTAGGTAGACTTACATGATAACAAAATTAAACAATGTATACCAACTATATTTTAGTCTGATCCAAATTAAAAAAATTGGCAGATGACTAGAATGCGTTCACACTTTTCCAGATAATGCATTTGGAGGTGCACTTTTATCAGATTTTTAAAGCAATGTGAGAAAAGGAGATGCTGGTTATCATAATTGTTTTCACTTGAACTTTTTTAAAAAAAATGTGTATCATTTTGAAGGGCCTAATGTTTGTTTTTGTTTGGTTGTTGGCTTTTTAACACCAATTTTGTCAATTGCATGAATTTGAAATCGGACAAATATAAATATTTAAGGCTAGGAAATGTTAAGCAAACCCCGTTCTTAATCTAAGAAAATATGAAGAAACGGCCTCAATAGACGAACATATAAAGAAAACAAGTGCAACGTCATTATATGATGTTACGTCGGAAAATCAGTATGTTTTCGAATTCGCTTTAGACACAGTGTTTTAGATATTTTGAAAGAATATCTAGCCAACACATCTTAATATTTGAACTAGATATTTAATAATAAATTTACTCACATCCCATATAACAATTATAGATAATATATGCAGGATTTGATTTAAATTTTCTAGTTGAAACTAGGAAATTTTCTAAAGTTTACTCCATTTTACGGCTTTTTACGTCATTTTTCTTACACAATGCGACACAGATAATCTTTGACTGTAAAATGAGTTATATATTGAATGAATCGAAATTCTACACATGAACTGGAAATTAAATTTACATTCAGGTGATTTTAATCGAAATTTGATCTGCAAATTTGTTCAAGTCTGAATTCTTAGTTAAACGTAATTATACATTTTCAAAAGATTGCGATTTTCACATGAGGACATTTTTGTCACAACTTCTTCGAATGCGCTTATTATTTATTACTTTAATAATATTGCAAGTACTACACATTATATGATAGCATATTGAAATAATCATTTAGGGATGTATTTTCAAAGAAATTCGCTGTCCATAAACCGTGACATTCTTAAAAGAAAATTCTCAATGCGAAGTTAAAAATGAAAATGAACGTCAGCGGACATTGTCAAAATTATCCGTTTCATTCAAGACTCTATTTTACCTCGCTCATAAACATCGATTTTCATTTTACTTTTCGATAGAAAAAAATACGTACAAATAAGTTCCATAAATAAATTTCTGATGGCTGCATTTTCATGGCGAATTTTTGTCTTTTTCTCGATTTAATAATTTCTTTTTTACAAAGGGGGGCATTTTTTGTGCATTTCTCTAAAACCCAGTAACCTAACAACAAAAGCTTTCTTTTTCAAAAAATTACAACGGCTGTAACGGGAAGAGTCATTGCAAATGTCTGAATGAAAATCTAACGTTTGCTGTTACGCGTATTGAAATAAATCATAGTTTTGTACGAGAATATGTAACGCGTTGTTACGCGGGGACATTGTAAAATAACGTCGTTTTACAAATTCTGATTGCTTAGAAATGTTAGGAACAAAACACTCGCGTTTTATTGTTACATCAAATAAATCCTTATTTTATAAGCTTCATTTTGATATATAACACCAAGTTGTATTTTCCAATATCGGAGCTGTTTATCGGTATCAATGCACCGCACATGGTCCATTTTCTGAATGAGTACCAGTAGTTGACGTTACGTCATTGCATTGGGTACCTACAACATAGGAGACATCACTCCAGTATATTAGGTAATTTTCTTGATTTGTTTCTTTGAATTAGAAGAAGGGAGTAGTTACTTTCAGAAAATGGTAATGTATTATACTGTCATATATGGATAAGTCTGACTTCATTGGCTGAAAATTTCTAAATAAGGCAAATAATTTGACTTTTCTCACTCAGTTGAGTAGCTTATCGCCATCATTGACCTCTTGTTCTCACTTTATTTGAATAAATATTTGTTTTATCTAATTAAGGATGTCTGAATTAGATTCCTTGACCCCAAAAACATAGGGTTAGACACCAAATTTACTCTGCTGGTGCTATCAGTACAAAAGTTATGGCAAATTCAATGCTTTTGGCGGCCATTTTGAAAATTACCGGTTTGTGTACATCATATTTGAGCTAACTTTTTTGTAAGTGATAAAACACATCATTGGCTGTCAAAATTGAAAGTTAAATATTTTGTTACAATATTTGGGAGGTTTTGTGAGGAAATAAAATGATTTTCAAAATTTCCCCACAATGCCCCTATTCTATGCGTTGCCATGGTAATGATTATAGCGGGCCAAGCTAGATATTTTTTCTAACTTGTTAACCGAAGGCAGGACTATCCATAAATGTAAAAAAATACTATCAATTAACACTACCTTAGAAAATTATAGGCCTTGAAAAAAGCCAAAAAGTGCTTATTCATCAAAATTGCATTGGGTACCTACAACATAGGGGGCATCACTCGAGTATATTAGGCACTTTTCTTGATTTGTTTCTTTTAATTAGAAGAAGGGAGTAGTTACCTTTAGTAAATGGAATAATATTATACTGTCACATAGGGATAAGTCTGACTTCCTCAGCTGAAAATGGCCAAAAATGATAGGAATTTTAGTCAAAATTCTGGGTCCTTAAATTCAAGGTGCCTGACATAGATGGCGCTCCATAAAACAGGTATCCATGGAGATATCGGCAAAATATTATGCAAATGGACATTTCGCCTATAGGTGGTTCACCATGCCAAAAATCATCAAAATCGGTGAAAAGTGCTTGTTTTGCATGATTTTCTCTGAGAGAAGCACTTAAATGTCTTCGTGATAGTTGAAATTTCGTAAAAAATATTATCCTTCTATAATCACTGTCGTCTTGTGATCTCTTATAAATTTTCTTTTTTCTGTGTGCTTTATCTTGTTCTTTATTTCTTCGATTTCCATCTGTTCCTCTTTTCTCTCTTTTTCCGCTTTCTTTTTTCTCCTTTATGTATCTCTCCTTTCTTCTCCTTCTCTTCTTTTTCTCTTCCTGTTTTGTTTGTTTCTTCTCTTTTTCCGTTTTATTTTCATCCTCTTCCTTTCCTATTTTTCTACTTTCTTCTATTAATCTTTTTTAGTCCCCTACCGGTGTTCACACCGGAGGGGACTATAGGTTTGCCCTCCGTCTGTCCGTCCGTCCGTCCGTCCGTCTGTCCGCTCAAATCTGGATCCCGCGATAACTTAATAACTAAGCAAGCGTTTTTGATGAAAGTTGGTATATGACTAGATGGCAATGTGTAGATTATGCACATCATTTTATTTTTGTTTTTCGACTTCAATTGAGGTTGCTATGGTTACAGAAATAGTGAAAATATGGCCAAAAATGGGATCCTGCGATAAGATAATAACTAAGCAAGCTAGTTTGATGAGACTTGGTATATGACTATATGGCAATGTGTAGATTATGCACATCATTTTATTTTTGTTTTTAGACTAAAATTGTTGTTGCTATGGTTACGGAAATAGTGAAAATATGGCAAAAAATATTGGATCCTGCGATAAGTTAATAAGTAAGCAAGCTAATTTGATGAGACCTGGTATATGACTAGATGGCAATGTGTAGATTATGCACATCATTTTATCTTTGTTCTTTGACGAAAAGTGCGGTTGCTATGGTAACGGAAATAGTGAAAATATGGCAAAAAATGGATCCTACAACTTAATCTATTATTGATTACCATATTGAGTCAATGTGAAGCCGGTAGGGGACTTTATGTGTTGCATACAACACCAGATACTTGTTCTTTCTCTCCTCCTCATCTATCTTTCAACTTTACCTTTTCCTCTTTCCTTCTTTTCTCTTCTTCCTTGCTTTTTAGCTCACCTGAGCACGAAGTGCTCAAGGTGAGCTATTGTGGTCGCTTTTTGTCCGTCTGTTCACAATTTGTTGTTAACACTCTAGCATCCACAAATATTGACCAATCTTAACCAAACTTGAACAAAACATGTATGATTATATGTTCTCGAATGAGTTTGATTTTGGGTCAGATCGGACCAGAAAGTCAGGAGTTATGTGCCCTTGAACGTCAAAAATAGCTACTTTTTAACTTGTTAACACTCTAGCATCTACAAATATTGATCAATCAAGAAAAAACTTAGACATAATGTTAAAAACTACAAGTTCTCGGATGAGTTCGATTTTGGGTCAGATCGGACCATGAAGTCAGGAGTTATGTGCCCTTGAACGTCAAAAATAGCTACTTTTTAATTTGTTAACACTCTAGCGTCTACAAAAATTGATCAATCAAAACAAAACTTGGACTTAATGTTTTAGACCATAACATCTCGGATGAGTCCGATTTTCAGTGTGATCTGATCAGAAAGACAAGAATTATGTGCCCTTGAATTTGACAAAATAACCATTTTAGGCTGTTTTTGACCTTGTTTACCCTCTAGAATCTACTATTATAAATCAATCAAGACAAAACTTAGACACAATGTTTGGGACCCTAAGATCTTTGATGAGTACGTTTTTCAGTCTGATCTTTTTCAGAAAGTTGAGAGTTATGTGCCCTTGAATTTTACAAAATTGCCATTTTCTGCTGTTTTTGACCTCGTTTACACTCTAGAATGTACAAATATAAATCAATCAAGACAAAACTTTGACACAACGTTCGGGATTATGAGATCTTTGATCATTTGGATTTTCAGTCTGATCTGATCAGAAAATCGAAAGTTACTTGCCCTTGAATTTGACAAAATTGCCTTTTTCGGCTGTTTTCGACCTTGTTTACACTCTAAAATTTACATTTATAAATCAATCAAGACAAAACTAGAACACAATGTTGGACACCAGAAGATCTCGGATCAGTTCGATTTTCACAACGTTATTGACCATAAGTTCGTTTTCAGTCTTAAAGTCGTAGATATTAATTGAATAGAACAAAATTGTGGCTCATATCCTTTTGGTTCAGGTGAGCGATATATAGGACCATCATGGTCCTCTTGTCTCTTCTATATTCTCGTCCTTTTATTGTATTTTCTTCCCTTCTATTCTTTTCTATGTCCTGTTCTATTTTCTCTCTCTTTCCTTTTCTCGGTGTAATGGGTTCCATTTTTTTCTCTGGCATTGTTTAGTAATGAGGTCAATGCACAGTGTCTCCTTAGCGCGAATCATGAAGGTCTTTAGATCTTTCTCTGTCTCTTCCTTCTTGGCTCCAGTTTGTTGGTTGAAAAGCACGTAATCTGACTTCAATGACCTGTATTTATGCGGATTGTCATTTCTTCTGAATATCTTTTTACATTTGATGCACTTGTATGAAATTCCTTTGTGCTGTTCCTTGAGGTGCGACAAAGTTTCGCAGCAGGGAAGAATAAGTCTTCGAAAAAGGCACATTGGCATCTCTGTTGTAGGAAAAAGAAGTGAAAAAACAACAAGATTAAAAAAAAAATGTAATGTAATTTAACATTATTTATTTTCATTGCATTACTAGCAATATCCAACCTTTCTCTTGCTTATATCATTTGGATCACCACGGACAATTCTGTCGAATCATGTCTTGGATGCATCTGGTGGAATTACTTTCAGTCTTAATAGAACTGAATAGAATAGAACAACAACAACAACAACACAAAACGTTCGTCTGTAACTTATTTTAAACAGCCAACACCTCCTGAATACGAGAGGTAGTTGGCTTGAAGCCCACTACTTCTCAATTCCCGAACTTGGTCTTCCATTATCGAGTTGATAGGTGAGATAACGAAAACAATCATCGGCTCCTCTAGACCATACTTTGCTTGAAACAAATACGGCAAGATCTGGAAGATCAGGCTTTTCCCATAGCCGGTTGGTAAGACTCCTACGCAGTCCTGGCCGTTAAACAGCGCATCTAAAATGCTCTCCTGTTCTGGCTTCAAACTAAACTTAAAATTCAATTTTGAAATCGCAAAATCTACGCAGCTTTGGAAATTCTTCATCATTTTCTATGAAAAGTGTTAAAAAATGGACTTACCTTCTCTGTTTAGAATGTTTACATCCTGCAAATCCCGCAAGTCGGTCATGTTTGTTCATTTGGATAACCTCGAAAACTACTTTGTGATGTCGAGGAAGTTGCGACTGTTGCTCACATGAGTTCACGTAAACCCAAAATGAACGCAGTGCTGGTGTTCCGTAAACTAAATCAACGGGCAGCTTGACTTCACGAACTAAATTTATCATGCATGGTGAAAAACCCGTAGATTCATGGACAGACGATCTATATGCTTAGCTAGCATAACCAAAAGTAGTACCGTTCCCAATTTTTTTGTTTTCTGCGACAAAATTTGAGAGCAAGTTTTTATCGTTCTAATAACCCTTTCAATCATTCCATCGCTTTGCGGAGTGGTTTTAGTTTTAACTTTATCCATGTGTTTACAGATCTTGGAAAAAATTTCATTATATACCTAGCAGTGAAATCCTGGAATTTCTCAGTGTAATAAATTTTGATATCGTCACGATCCAGCGACGATATCACTTTTGAGTTTAACTCTGCCGGAACATTTTTTTTTCAACCTAGTGACATTATATTCTATTTCATGAGCTTACATGTTGAAACTGACAATTCAAATTCTTTAGAAAATACTAACATTATCTACAATACATGTATATATATATATATATATATATATATATATATATATATATAAAACAAGAAGTTGTTGAAAATGAGAAAATGTTAATTCATAATAAATTTTCCTTTTGTCAAGTAACTTTCAGTATAAATTTTAATATTACACCTCATCGACACTGATTCCTTCTATTTTCATTGTAACGGCGGCCGGTCCATAAATCAGTATATCGCCCGGGCCTCCGGGCCGATAAATCAGTATATTGACCGGTGCGCGTCGTGTATTTTTTACGATGAGGTAATTCGCACGCTTATGACGTCATTCGTCTTAGTCAGCGTTCGATGTAAACAAACAAACATGTCGCTGTCAAAACCTCAAAACGGATTCGCTACTCTTGATGAGGGAGACTTGGAGAGGCTGATAAACGACAAGGATTCGAAGAACACTAAAAGAGCAACAAACACAGCTACGAAAATATCCAGAGAATACATAGAATCTAAAGGATACGATAACGAAAAAAATGAGGCAAAAGAAGAAAATGGTTAATTATTACTAGCATTTTCTTCTTTTTCCTAAATGTTTTCCAAAGCCTTTCTTCTAGAAACCCCAAAACCTCGTCGTGTTTGTGAAAGGGATAGGGGTCACCAAAAGGGAAAATGTTATAACAGCTATTTGACACAAACATTTGTGTATAAAGCTGCATTATAATGCAGCCTAATGTTCATATTTGTATAAAATTTTCTAAAGAAATTTGCTACATGTCTGACATGTTATGTTGCTACTTGAGAACAAAATGGATTCTGATCAGACCGTGTTTTGATGCAGGCTGATCTTGTTCCATATTCGTCTCAAATACCATACTGACCCCATGCCCAGGTCCTAGTCAATATCAACATGCCTTTTTTTAAATGACATGTTTAATGCAATTATATTCATGAAAACGTATACGAATTTGCTTAAAACCATTGAAAAAAATGTCTTGTCTGTTTCTTATTTTTTTCATGTTGGATAATTTGGATTCGGTATAATATAACAAATAATACATGGCATTGCGGGCGATATGCAAGTTTATGGACTGGTCTGTCGGACCTCAGATGTTATATGGACCTCAGCTTCGCTTCGGTCCATATAACATCTTTGGCCCTACAGACCAGTCCATAAACTTGCATATCGCCCGCAATGCCATGTATTATTTGTTAATTAGTCCCCTACCGGTGTTCACACCGGAGGGGACTATAGGTTTGTCCTCCGTCTGTCCGTCCGTCTGTCCGCTCAAATCTGGATCCCGCGATAACTTAATAACTAAGCAAGCGTTTTTGATGAAAGTTGGTATATGACTAGATGGCAATGTGTAGATTATGCAAATCATTTTATTTTTGTTTTTCGACTTCAATTGAGGTTGCTATGGTTACAGAAATAGTGAAAATATGGCCAAAAATGGGATCCTGCGATAAGATAATAACTAAGCAAGCTAGTTTGATGAGACTTGGTATATGACTATATGGCAATGTGTAGATTATGCACATCATTTTATTTTTGTTTTTAGACTAAAATTGTTGTTGCTATGGTTACGGAAATAGTGAAAATATGGCAAAAAATATTGGATCCTGCGATAAGTTAATAAGTAAGCAAGCTAATTTGATGAGACTTGGTATATGACTAGATGGCAATGTGTAGATTATGCACATCATTCTATCTTTGTTCTTTGGCGAAAAGTGCAGTTGCTATGGTAACGGAAAAAGTGAAAATATGGCAAAAGCAAGAGCTGTCACTGTAAGATGACAATGCCTCCTACACCGCTTTGATTTTAAATTATGGCCAATCTATGTTCAAGGTCAAGGTCATCAAGGGGTCAAGGTCACCAAAGTATGTGCCTACAGAAAGGTAATGTACCAAGGAATGTTGTGGTAAAGTATGAAGCGAATATGTTAAGTAAAAAGGAAGTTATGGCCAATGTTAAAGTTTTTGGACGGACAGACGGACGGACGGACAGACAGACAGACAGACGGACGGACGGACAAGTCAAATTTATGATGCCTCCCTATCGGGGGCATAAAAATGGATCCTGCAATAACTTAATAACTAAGCAAGCTAACTTGATGAAACCAGTAACTTTATTCAAGTCATTTGAATTATATTTCCGAAATTTTTGGCATAACATTTCATATGTTTGACAATTATTTTGATGACTTGTTCATCTTAATCTATTATTGATTACCATATTGAGTCAATGTGAAGCCGGTAGGGGACTTTATGTGTTGCATACAACACCAGATACTTGTTGAAATTAGATCTACCTACCATATGAAAAATAGCATGAATGTAAATGAATTTAGTTACAAATAATTTTTCGTTGATAAATTTAACTGAATCTTCTCTAATAGTAAAATATTATTGGTAGAGGAGAAAATGTTTATTCAATGTTTATCCTTTTGTAAAGATATTTTCGGTGTACACTTTCCTTTTTTGCATTGCCTACCAAATAAATTGATAAAGCTTGTTGGTTTAAGATAGAAAAAAAAAGTTTTATGGGTAAATTTAACAAAATTTAAAATCAATCCACTCTTCTATAGCATGAAACACCGTGCAAACAAATTAACAGAAAATGAACAGGATGCAAGCAAGTAAACAGTCAACAAAACGTTTAAAACTGATAATTCAAAATAAACTCACCAGTAAAATCCATCTTTAGATATTTGAAGATATGTTTATTGTCAATTTTTCCTTTTCTGCAGCTAATTGACACCGTTTTCCATTCGTCCTGTAATGATTCCACTTCCTGCTAAATTTTCTGGTTCAATCTTCGTTTGATGAATTTTCAAATAGTTATATTTCTCCAGTAATCGATGCATAGGCTATAAAAACATGCATCTATCACCAAAGTATATACCGCTATTATGTTTTCAATTCTTGGGATTCCTTTCCTTCCTTTCTTTTTCCTTTCTTTTTCCTTTCATGTTGATCACATCTAATTTCTTTTAATAGAGGTTATCCAATTGTTGTCGTCTGTTGTTTGTTTACATCAACAACAAAAATGGCCGATTTTCTGGATGATCTCAGCCACGGGTGGTAAACAGA
This sequence comes from Fragum sueziense, assembly GCA_963680895.1. NCBI lineage: Eukaryota > Metazoa > Mollusca > Bivalvia > Cardiida > Cardiidae > Fragum > Fragum sueziense. The sequence continues at coordinate 55,367,123 of OY804595.1, forward strand.
GAAACTAGCTCCAAAAAGAGTCAACGGTATTTCGTTGCCTCGTGACATCCGGCCACTACCGAGGTAGTTGCAGACAGCGAAAATCTGTAAACAAAGGTAGCTCATGAACACATTTTTCTACAATTATTTCTTTTACAACGAGTGTTTGAAAAGATCCGGCGATGCTGTAATATGAAGAAATGATCGAAGTTTGTTGTGCACGAGAATATACGGTGTTAGTAAGCATAGTTTGAATACTTTTTAACTCGCTTAAAAAGAAATAATTGTAAAAAATATGTTCGTGACCTACAAATTTTCACTCTATGCAACTACATCTTTTTATCCCCCACCGAAAAAATTTTTCGGGGGGGGGGGGATATTGTTTTTGCCATGTCCGTCCGTCCTTCCGTCCGTCCGACATTCGTTTCCGCGCTATTTCTTGGAAACTATAGACCGGATTTCGATGAAACTTGGCACACAGCTTCACTACAAAGAGGACATTCGCATATCGTCGGGGTTACCCTAATCGACCATTGAATTCAGAGTTACTGCCCCTGACTGTTTAAACCATATACATACAGAGTGATATTCATTTCCGCGCTATTTCTTGAAAACTATAGATCGGATTTCGATGAAACTTGGCACACAGCTTCACTACAAAGTGGACATGCGCATATCGTCGGGGTTACCCGGTTCAACCGCCAAATTTAGAGTTACTGCCCCTGACTGTTTTAGCCATATACATACAGTGATATTCGTTTCCGCGCTATTTCTTGGAAACTATAAACTGGATTTCGATGAAACTTGGCACACAGCTTGACTACAATGAGGACATGCGCATATCGTCGGGGTTACCCGGTTCGACTGCCGAATTCAGAGTTACTGCCCCTGACTGTTTAAGCCATATACATACAGAGTGATATTTGTTTCCGCGCTATTTCTTGAAAACTGTAGACCCGATTTCGATGAAACTTGGCTAACAGCTTCACTACAAAGTGGACATGCGCATATCGTCGGGGTTACCCGGTTCAACCGCCAAATTTAGAGTTACTGCCCCTGACTGTTTTAGCCATATACATACAGTGATATTCGTTTCCGCGCTATTTCTTGGAAACTATAAACAGGATTTCGATGAAACTTGGCACACAGCTTGACTACAATGAGGACATGCGCATATCGTCGGGGTTACCCGGTTCGACCGCCGAAAAGGTACTGCCCCTGACTGTTTAAGCCATATACATACAGAGTGATATTTGTTTCCGCGCTATTTCTTGAAAACTGTAGACCGGATTTCGATGAAACTTGGCACACAGCTTCACTACAAAGTGGACATGCACATATCGTCGGGGTTACCCGGTTCCACCGCCGAATTTAGAGTTACTGCCCCTGACTGTTTAAGCCATATACATACAGAGTGATATTTGTTTCCGCGCTATTTCTTGAAAACTATAAACAGGATTTCAATGAAACTTGGCACACAGCTTTACTACAATGAGGACATGCGCATACCGTCGGGGTTACCCCGTTGGACCGCCGAATTTAGAGTTACTGCCCCTGACTGTTTAAGCCATATACATACAGAGTGATATTCGTTTCCGCGCTATTTCTTGAAAACTGTAGACCGGATTTCGATGAAATTTGGCACACAGCTTTACTACAAAGTGGACATGCGCATATCGTCAGGGTTACCTGGTTCGACCGCCGAATTTAGAGTTACTGCCCCTGACTGTTTTAGCCATATACATACAGAGTGATATTCGTTTCCGCGCTATTTCTTGAAAACTATAGACTGGATTTCAATGAAACTTGGCTCACAGCTTTACTACAATGAGGACATGCGCATATCCTCGGGGTTACCCGGTTCGACCGTCGAATTTAGAGTTACTGCCCCTGACTGTTTAAGCCATATACATACAGAGTGATATTCGTTTCCGCGCTATGTCTTGAAAACTGTAGACTGGATTTCGATGAAACTTGGCACACAGCTTCACTACAAAGTGGACATGCGCATATCGTCGGGGTTACCCGGTTCGACCGCCGAATTTAGAGTTACTGCCCCTGACTGTTTAAGCCATATACATAAAGAGTGATATTCGTTTCCGCGCTATTTCTTGAAAACTATCGATCGGATTTCAATGAAACTTGGCTCACAGCTTCACTACAAAGTGGACATGCGCATTTCCGGGGTTACCCGGTTCGACCGTCGAATTTAGAGTTACTGCCCCTGACTGTTTTAGCCATATACATACAGAGTGATATTCGTTTCCGCGCTATTTCTTGAAAACTATAGACCGGATTTCAATGAAACTTGGCACACAGCTTTACTACAATGAAGACATGCGCATATCATCGGGGTTACCCGGTTCGACCGCCGAATTTAGAGTTACTGCCCCTGACTGTTTAAGCCATATACATACAGTGATATTCGTTTCCGCGCTATTTCTTGAAAACTATACACCGGATTTCAATGAAACTTGCCACACAGCTTTACTACAATGAGGACATGCCCATATCGTCGGGGCTACCCGGTTTGACCGCCGAATTTAGAGTTACTGCCCCTGACTGTTTTAGCCATATACATACAGAGTGATATTCGTTCTGTTGAAGCCATATACATACAGAGTGATATTCGTTCTGTTGAAGCCATATACATACAGAGTTGTATTCGTTTCCGCACTACTTTATTGACAATGAAAATATGTTCGGCGGGGGATATCAATTCAACGAATTTGCTTGTTGGAGCTAGTTTCTTTGTTTACCACCCGTGCAGCTATTATCAAATTAATTTCATACTTAATCAGTCAGAGTTTGAAGAATTACCACCACCTTCAATACCGGTTTACCAGCAACACCAGAACAACTCTAGATTCCAAGCAGTTGATCAAACAGCCATTCAGAAGTTCATATTGGAACAAGAAAATACCAACACTAAGAGAAAAACCAACTTAGATGTGAAATATTTCACACGCTTTCTTTCTGAACAAGGGATTCATCAAAACATAACTGAACTGAGCCCACATGAACTGGATTTGCACTTTGGAAATTTCATATCCGTTGTCAAAAAAGCAAATAACAAAGACTATGAGCCTTCAACAATTCGCGGATTTGTTTCCAGTCTAGAAAGGCATTTACGCATCAATGGTTACACGCAAAAAATCAACAAAACCCTCTCTTCCCATATAGTAACAATGCTATTAAAGCCAAATTCGCATATTTGAAACAACAAGGCCAGGGAAAGAAGTCAAATTAGTCGGATGAACTGACGGACAATGACATTCATGCTTTGTTTGATTGTGGACGGATTGGTACATGCCGTCCTGCTCAGATTGTTAATACACTGTACTTAATATTCTCACTTGTGATGGGAATGAGAGGAGGGAGAGAGCGACACAACTTAAAATGGGGAGACATTGAATTGTGCATTGACGAAGATGGCGATAAATATCTACATTATACACGAGAATGCCAAACTAAAACTCGAACCGACACTGATCCAAAAAACAACAGAAAATTTAAGCCAAAAGCGTACAATAACGGAGAGGACTCTCAACGCTGTCCATTTATCGCGTACACGAAAACATGAAAAAGGATCGTCCCGCATCTATGCTTTGTGATGACAGTCCATTTTTCTGTTGATTAATCATGCCTATGACGAGACGAAAGAGGATTCACTCATGTTCAAAGCCTATCCCATGGGAATCAATCATATTTATGGATTAGTCAAAAACATAATAAAAAAATCACCTTTGGGAAATGAGAACCAAAAGAAAAAGCTGACCAACCATAGTATTAGAAAACATCTGGTTCAAAAATGTAATGACCTTGGCCTACAACCAACAGAAACTATTCAGATAAGTGGACACAAGAATATTGGTAGCGTAAACAACTTCATCAAGCCTTGAACTATGCACTTTACACACTGTCAACACTGTCATCACTGATGACTGTGCTATTTTTAGGGGTAAACAAGGTTTACAACTTTACACACATTTCATATGTAGCCTTACTAAGAGTAATTCAATGTTAAACTGTTTGCTTGCTGTCCCTTTTAAATTTATCAGGGGTCAGGTTGAATGAATTGTTACAATGAGTAATTCAGCCAACACCTTAATGAAAAATAAGAATTTTCTTAAATTGACAAACAAGCGAAGAAGTGATCGCGGAATTCATGATTTTAGTCTTTGGACATTAAAATTTCATTATCAAAATTAAAGAAGAAATAAATGCAGCTTGTTTCAAAATCATTCATGCTGACCACTGAAACATCTACCAAAGCAGTATCGCCTTTCCCAAACAAAACCTGATTTTGACGTCCCTTACAGAGAAACCATAGCCTCGGAAAACATCAAGGCAAAAGCTGAAAATTTAGATGATCAGCATTTTCGCCTTATGTCATGGCTCAGAATTTTTTAGCTACAGTGAAAACAAATACTATATCCATCAACATTTATTTTGGTATCTGTAGTAGCCTTCGAACTGGAACACCCTAAAATCTACCTGATAATTGGCCTGACTAGCTCAGTAGCTGTTTAAAACCACCGCGGATCGAAAGATTTCCACAATGAATAACGTTTCACTCGGAATGTCATTAGATCTACTTACAAAACGATCTAAAGTGGCAAGAACCTAACAAATCCCAGTCTTATATAAATCCATCCGTCGATCACGAATTTTGTCACTAGAAATGCACAATTAAATTTTGTGCACAAGATGCCGCTTCGACAGAAAAAAAATGGCGACTTGACAGTCTTGTGGGCGTGGCTTAGATCTTTAATCACGTATTCATCCGCATTTTTTTCAATAGACCTTCTCCCTATCCAAAACACTGGTTTCGATATTCTAATAAAAAATGAAATGATAAGGTATATAATAAATAGAATAATCAACTGGTCATTCCTGATATGAAAAATATTTCACTTGGATGCGTTGTTAGGCGTTAAAAAAACTCGGGCTGCGCACTCGTTTTTTCAACGCCTAACAACGCATCCTCGTGAAATATTTTTTTTCATATTAGGAATAACCAGTTGATTATCCTCTATATACTCAAAAGTATTGCCCTGATCAATGTGAACAATTAACGGAACACCAAATCGACGAACTGAATTCTCTTATAAACTTATCTGCGACTGTTTTGGCTTCTGAGTTTTGTATAAGTTATGCTTCAGTCCACTTTGTGAAAAAATTTCCTACGACCATAATGTATCTCGAGCCTGAATTCGTTTTACTCAATTGACCCATAAAATCAATAGCAGTTCTTTCCATAGGACAACCTATTTTATATTATAGCACATGTGCTTTTGGTTTTTGCAAGGATTTGCCCCTGCCACTGCACACCACACATGATTTACACCAGTTTTCTACATCTTTTCTTAAGGCAAACCAACATTACATGTATCTATCTCTCAACTATGTAGGAGTTTTAGCTAAACTTAAATGACCTGAAGTGAAATTATTGTGTAACCGAGTCAGATGTCACTTATCCTGACACACGTCCTTTTGTTTTCTCTACACCATGAACACAAGACAGTCAAATTTCTTTGTCCCGCCGAAATCATGTGCTTCACCAGACTTGTCCTAGACGTGAACATCCCCTCTTACAGGCCGCATTTCTCCCAAAAAATAGACATTTAAGACATTGTAAGGCGAGTTAAGACGTTTTCTTTACCTTGAAACAAAGTTCATGTGCATCATCCAAGTAACATACTCCTGAGCTATACTTTAAGACAAGGTTTAAGATTGTTTTTAATCGTCCGCAAACAGGAAAACAAGGTTTATGATTCTTTATTTGTCCGCACACATGAAAGATCTTTCAAATACGAAGTAGTTCGCTTGCATATGCAGGCCGACGCCTTTCAAAGTTGTTTTATACTTTCCTAGTGACGTCGACGTAATCGCTGACGTTACTTTTCCCGCGTAATTCACGTTCAACCGCTAGACGTTTTAAAAACATTTTTATGCCCCCGTATCGAGAGTTCGGGGGCATATTGTTTTACTCGTGTCTGTCTGTCCGTCTGTCCGAAAACTTAACCTTTGCCTTTTTCTCCAAAGGTAATTGACATACAAAGCTCAAATTTGGTATGCAGCTTCCTTTCAATGATATCTATCTGTTCCATGCAATTTGACCTTCCTCAAGGTCATCCCTTAACCCTTAATAACCCTTTACTCCACGAAAACTTAACATTTTAGACAAATAACCATTTTCGGGGGCATTTGTGTTTCACAAACACATCTTGTTTTATTTTCAGTAATTTCTATCCTAGCGAATAAAAACTATTTTTTATGAATTTGGTTCATGATAACTTTTCTTAAACAATATTAAAGTATATATTAAAAAGGTTATTGCATTGTTAAGGCAATATATTGTGTCAAACTCGTTCATAACGCGTAGTAGTCCTCGGCAAGCTCGGGCTACTCTGCTTAAAAACTCGTTTGGCACAATATATTCACAAATTAATGCAATAACCTATTTTTCTTGGCACAAGCTGCTATCCTCTGCAAGATATTTAGAAATGTATCCCCCCTCTGGCATTGAAATATTTTCCAGATCTATATTACTGCCTGAGCGTGTCCTCATCAATTCATTCCCCACAGACCCTGAGTTTAGGGTAGGCCTTTTCCATGGTAATTTAAAAAGCCATCTTGTTTGTGCTCTTTTCAAATGTAATCCTCTTTTCACCAAGGTCGATGTAACGTTTTAAAGTGACCCCCATATAATCATGACCCCCGGTCAGTATTTTATATTGTATAATGACCCCTCTCCATAAAATACTGACCCCACGTAAAATAACGACCCCCTGATTATATTTATAGAATATTGACCCCATCATACTAATTGCTAATATAACATACAGGGTTGCATCTAGAAATTTGAAAATGGGGAAGGGGGAATGCCCCCATAATTTCTGATATTGGGGGCAATGACTAAAATATGGGGGGGGGGGGGGGCATATATAAAATGTTTATTCTTTGGTCGTTTTATGTAGTATGAATGTATTTTATACCGTATTCAATGAAATGTGAAGTAAACTGTGACAAAGGTTATCTTAACTAGCCTAGATCCTAACCATATAACATTAACAATACATTATCATCCAATTAAGTCTTTTGTCAACTTTGGTATTAATGTATCGTCGAAGCAGTAACCCGAACAGTCGACAAGGTAAAATGATGTTAAGGTTTTCCAAATTTAAGTCTTTTAAATACACTCGTTTTCAGTATTTGAATGTTAAAGTTAAATGATTACATATCACTTGTGGTTAGCTACCTTTCTATCCACGAGTGTCTGCATGACTTGAGTCAGTGTAGTCCAAAACATTTTTAAATTTATCTGTCACATTGTACACAATCGCCATTGTCAATTTTGAGTGACGTCATCATTGAAGCGTGTTTTTGATCAAAGTACACAGAGTATTTCAAGACTTGGGAGTGAAGATCAGATATGTTCTTGAGCAAGTACCGGACCTGAAGCACCCCGATTCTCTGCGATTCCCATCAATGAGAAAATACTTTAGTTGTGCATGTGAGTACATTATTATTCATATGAATATTATATAGTTTAGGTAATAGTGAATAAAATGTATTCAAACACATATATTTCTCCAGAAGGCACGAATAATGAACACTCAAAAATTGAACAGGGCCCCGCGCTACTGAAAACAAAATGTTTTAGTTAATACCCCAAATGTAACCAGTACAATATATATTTAATGGTATTGTCTTATGTTTTGTTTAGGTGTTTGAAATGCCTGAAAATGAAGTACAAGAAGGGGCAATGAAGTGTCTGTTCTCGCCTACAAGATGACGTCATTGAATTGGCAAAGATTGCGAAGTTATTACTAGCAGTCGAGAGTGGTAAAGCTCATCAGGTTAAAGGCGCGTCAATGGATGATCTAGATGGTAGTTAAAATTAAGTACACCTCCAGCATAAAAAATATGTTAAATGAGGGTTATTTAGTTTTCCTAATTCCGTCCGGCCGTTTGTTCGTCCGGGCACACATTAGGTTACTTAGAGCGGCATTATATGTACGTTCAAAGACATAGTATATAGAGTTCTGCCATGTTGTTAACTGTAATAAATGGAAAACAAGACTGAATGCAGATTCAAAAGTGTAGGAAATGTGACTTTATGGCGCAAATATTATATGGTTATCGAGTATAAAATAGCATTGTTTATAGGCCGTCTCTAAAAGTAGGTAAGCGGGTTTTTTCGTTACGCGACGATGCATTGGTCATTGTTTGTACTTTCAAATTAGATCGCCATACCTGATTGGCGGAGATATGGATATAGAAATATAATCGACGTATTTTTTCGTCCCGACAAACTAAGTTTCTTAATTATAATTTATTAATTAGTATATGCAATATTTAGAAAAGACAAACAGCAATTCCACATCATTCAAATTTGGTCTATCTGGGAAATACTACTTATCTGGAGAAAAAAACGTTAAAATATTCTAAATCGACAAAGTATAAATGTCGCTTTAAGGGGCAGGGGGCATGGTTTAACACAATAGAAACCATTCTCTTATTCTGTGTACGTTGTAAGCATATTGTCTTTTAGGCCGGGGGTATTTCCTTTGATCTTTTATATATCAAATACCCCATAAGGTACCAAATGTGAGTTCATCCATCCATCCGTAAGATTTGCATTTAAATGTTTGCATTGCCTACTTTATAAATAAGTGTTGCATTTACTTGAAACTTTGCATACATCTTTATCATTACCCATATTTTCTTTCTATATCCCATACATGCTGCCTGCATGCTCAAGGTCAAATTACTTCGAAATTAGCGTTAAAGTTGTTTATCTTTTTGCAATACTTATATCTTTGTAACCACTTGATGGTACATACATCTTAAAGGGGGACCTGATAGGCTGTCGAAAATGCAAATGGCACAACAGTTCCAAATCAGAAATAAAAAGTATCTGGTGTTGTATGCAACACATAAAGTCCCCTACCGGCTTCACATTGACTCAATATGGTAATCAATAATAGATTAAGATGAACAAGTCATCAAAATAATTGTCAAACATATGAAATGTTATGCCCAACTGGAGGTGATTAATACTGCTGCATCACCACCCTGACTAACATGGCTTATATATTTTTTTTACATTTTAAAACAGGTTTCATCAAGTTAGCTTGCTTAGTTATTAAGTTATTGCAGGATCCATTTTTGCCATATTTTCACTATTTCCGTTACCATAGCAACCACACTTTTCGTCAAAGAACAAAGATAAAATGATGTGCATAATCTACACATTGCCATCTAGTCATATACCAAGTCTCATCAAATTAGCTTGATTACTTATTAACTTATCGCAGGATCCAATATTTTTTGCCATATTTTCACTATTTCCGTAACCATAGCAACAACAATTTTAGTCTAAAAACAAAAATAAAATGATGTGCATAATCTACACATTGCCATATAGTCATATACCAAGTCTCATCAAACTAGCTTGCTTAGTTCTTATCGCAGGATCCCATTTTTGGCCATATTTTCACTATTTCTGTAACCATAGCAACCTCAATTTAAGTCGAAAAACAAAAATAAAATGATGTGCATAATCTACACATTGCCATCTAGTCATATACCAATTTTCATCAAAAACGCTTGCTTAGTTATTAAGTTATCGTGGGATCCAGATTTGAGCGGACAGACGGACGGACGGACAGACGGAGGGCAAACCTATAGTCCCCTCCGGTGTGAACACCGGTAGGGGACTAATAAATGAAATTACCAACTTGAAGGGGTAGATCATTTATGTCCATTGTTAGCACCCATCGAGCTTTTTATTACGTATTAAGTCTTTAATACAAGAGATCCTGTTTGGCTAGGCATTTCTTTCCAAAATTTAAAGGTAGATCCCCAAAATTACAGTTCCGTTGGGAAGGGCTGTGTAAGGTGATTGATAAATCTCAGATGTAACAAACAAGATTCAGAGAAGCAAATCTGCAAAATTTAAGATTAATTTTGACTTGAACAGATCGTGAAATGATTTTACAAATCATTTCTGTTGTAGAAACGCAAAGTGGCCCAGAAATAAATTTGGGGTAGGCTACATGGTCCAGTGCCTAATATGCTCTAAGTCGTTTAAGGACCAAAGAGCTCTACTTTTGCATAATAGGGACAAACATGGCCCTAAAATAACATGTGCGTTATGCAACTACTCTGTGGCCAAGAGTAAACGGGCGGATCTGGACCGCCATATGAAGATCAAAAACCAGTTCCCTGCCCCAAATCTGTCTTCCTATTCTATAATTCAACCCCTAAAGACAACGTCGACAGATGAAGTCGTACAGGACGAGGAGGGACAGATCGCCTGCCCGAACAACGCCCCATCCTGGACGATAGATGCTATACCGCCACCATCTGCGCTGGCAAAAGTAGTTTTTTGGAAACCTATCTTAGATAGTTATGTTTTAAGTCCCCCTGATACTGATAGTGATGAGGTTGGGTTGGCCTTATCCGATGTAAATGCAAATTTTGTAAAGAGTCAGGAGAGTGTGGTGCGAGAGAGTGTAGAATCAGAGAGAAGGTTAGTAATCGATGAGGAAAAGTGTGGTGAAAGAGAAGGAGATGAGTCGCCAGAGAAAGGTGAGTGTGAGTCAGAGAAAGAAGAAGGTGAGGTTTGAGAGAAGGAAGATATGATCGGTGAAAGGGAGACAAGTGAGAAAGGTAAGAAGGTAGATGTAGTTGAGAAAGAAGGTGAGATTGAGGGTGCAGTTGGAGGAAAGTCAGAGGTGAGAGTAGATGAGAAAAAGAAAGAAGGCATTGATGTAGACGATTTTTGACAAATTGATTGATGACTTTGTAGAGCAGGTGAGGGAAAGTGTGAGTGAAGAAGTGCCGGAGGCTATTGATTTGGGTGCCAGTGAGAGAGATGTGGTGGAAGTAATGAGAGAGGAAAGTAATGGGAGAAAGAGAGCGAGAACTGGTCTGGGTGCTGGGCGAATGAGGGTCAGGATAGCAGAAGACCAAGGTAGACCTAGACGACAGACGGAAGAACTGGCCAACGATCCGGCCTATTTCTTTCTTTGGGCGCCATGTCTGCATGATCGTAGTGATCATCAAGAAATGTTGCAACACGTAAAAGAAAGGTGCACACAAGCAGGCATCAAAAACATGCGGGTGTATTTCATTCCCAGAAACTTGTTATGCATCCAGAAAGTTGAAACGTGCACATTACCTGACAAACACCAAATATTCGATGATCAGTTATTGGATCGAGAATCCAGAATACAATAAATACCGAGACCAAGCGACAGACATGACGGACGATGAGGTAGAGGACAGTGACCTCGATTTCGGACCATAACCATCCTGGCCGAGTTATCTCCGATTATCCATAACTATACTTAGGGTAAATAGCTTTATTCCAGCTCTGCGGGTATCTAGCTATGCTTTCAGCCGTGTTTTTTTTTTTATTCTTTTTATCCAAATCTAACCCGAATTCCAGCATTGTTGGTGGAATAGTGGTTATCTCAATCTTTTCCTTTTGTTTTCTTAAAGGAAATGTCTGTATCTCTAGTCTAACCCGAATTCCAGCATTATTGATGGAATAGTGGTTAGTGTAAGTTGTCATATTCTCAGTAGCATAACGGGTTGGCACGTAATAGACTATGTTTTCCACCTATTTCCTAGGAATCTAGGCTGAATTACCCTTCCCCCTAATATGGTTTAATCCAGCTCAACACTGGGATGACTGAGATTTTTTTTCAAGCAGCGTTATTCCATTTGATATGGAAAACGCTGTGATACAGCCCATTTGGTTACCTCAACCTCGTCACTATCGCATCACTATGTCATCACATTGTCATCCCTATAATTCCCAATGTAATAATATTTTTCTTTTAATGAAATGAATTGCACCAGTTTGATACTTTTCCCATTTTCCATTTCGTCTTAAGGTTATTGACTGTAACAAAATAAAGATATCTAAATAGGAGTGTATGTTATTTGAATAAAATGTAAATTTCACGTTTATACTAGTAAACATTATTTATCTATTTATTAAGTTAGCCATTGTGCATCTAACATTTATGTCCTAGCCAGGAAAAGGTTTAATAATTATCATCCTATATTCAAATGCAGAATATGGGAAAACACAGAAGAAAATTCAGATAATCAAAATTCGTGAGTTGTCACCCAGTATCATTCGACTGTGTTATAATTCAAGCAAAACATCGTTTTGTTGTCTCTTGCAGCTTTCAGTTCATCTGAAATCTAGAAAACATAGCAATAATTGGTTATTGACTTATGGAATTTGTTACTGAATGTTACTTTAAAATTGTTATGCAATTTACATTTGAGCACGAATCTGTAAAAATGTCCCTTATAGCATTTTTAAAAATTGAGTTTCAAGATCAGCCTGTTGTCAAATGCAGTCCAATATGCATCCATGCCTCTCTCTCTGTATGTTACTATAGGTCACAAAGAAGCTATTAGAAGAACAATATGGATCCTGATCAGACTGTGCGCATCTGTGCTGATCATGATCTATGTTGGGCTCAAAAGCCTTAAGGGACGTTTTTCCAGATTCAGGCTCATTTATTTTAATTGTGTTGTCTAAATTATACGAGCGAAACTGTGAGAAAGATGTGCGAGGGAATTTACTTTGTTTATGCAAACTATATTTATTACTGCTCTTAATTGAAAGATTAATACAGGTATCCTAGTGTGTCATCTGAATCATTTTAATTATGTATATCATGTTTGTAGCACATGGTTCGCAAATTCGTCTTATTTGTTAAGTTCGGAACGAACTTTTTCAGAGAGAGGGGGATGTGCGGGGACCTTGTGATAAAAGTTCTCAAAGTTCATTACATTTTATCAGTCACGCATTTCATCATCACCTGTATAAACGATCTTTCAAACTACATATGTCATCATTGTTTTACCAGAAAACTCTTGAAAACGATGATAAACCTTTTAATCAATCCATAATTCAATTGTTAATCCAATCGGTATCGTAGTCTGGCATTAATTCGTGTTTGCATTGTAAACACGATCGTATGACACTTCTTTATCAAGAAGGTCAAAATCAATAATGTGTATTGTTTATCATGTATGTAATGTGTAACTTACTTTGATTGGAACACTTTCATGTGTAGACGAAGATCATAAATAACCTCTACGAAGGTTTGGCAGACTGTTTAGGGCGTAGGTTTACTCTAGTCATCTACATTTTTCGTATTTCAACTCATGTCAATCTGTCAGATTTTGTAAATGGCCGCCATCAAAAGTCAATACGGGGCATGCGGAATGCTTCGGTATTGTTCGTTTATGGGGACAACTATTTTTATCCAATGAGGTCAATGCGTCACGGGCACGAATCGATTTCATTGGCGAATCACTCACGCATGAAAATGGACCAATCAAAGCTTTGATCTTGTTACGCATTGCGGTAATGCGTGACACCAAAGGTTATAAATAGAGGCAGGTTGCTACGCAATCTCTGGATTGATCTAGAGCTCAAACAGACCGTTACGTCAGAACTGTAAAAGACTTTCTTCAATCTTCAGACTTAAATAGAATTTTATATTCTCTAGTCAAAATCATGCAGTAAGTTATTGTATAATGTTAAATATAAAGATTTAAAGTAACTTTACCGAAATATAAGGTTAACCTTAGGTTTTTGTGTTGTTGGTCAGAGCTTCGCGTCACGCATCTGTGATCCGGTATTATGTGTGAATTACACTCTGTTGTTTGGGTATCCCTCGCAATTTTAAAGTAGTGAGTACTGTAAAGTAGGCCTTTTAGCGTTGGAATTTATTATACAGAGTTGAAAGTTAGGAATTTGTACTTTTCGTCTTTAGTTTGCGTTGGTTAGGTGTTGGGAATGTTGCTGTACCAGTAGTGCGAAATTGTTATTCAATTAAAGTGTAGCCTAGGCGGTATCAGTGCGCCGGGAGCGATACGATAGACTGGTTCCAAGGCGAGTTCACCGGTTGGAACGTGTGATTCTTGTTGATTCCATTGATTTATATAAAGTTTCTAGTTAAAGTCTATTTTCACTTTCGTGTTCAACCGACTTCACACTTTAACCCACGATCACTGAGTCTGAAGTCGGCTGTTAACAATCGGCGCCTTCGGCAGCCACAGCTCTTTGGCTTTTAACTTTCCCGTGTACCCATTTATACACCTGGGTGAAGAGGAGCAACGTGGGGTAAGTTTTTTGCTCAGAAAAATTCCCGTGGCGCTGGCGGGATTTGAACCTAGTATCCCTCGATCCCAAAGCCCGCGTCTTACCATTAGACCACGGCGCCCCACCAATTTATATATTCCCTGTAGGTCTAACTCAGTAATTGCTACTGAACTACATGCTCGTCTCTTTAAGTAGCGAAACAAACCAATCAGATCCTTGGGTGAGTTCAACTGCCACAGCAAACGAACGCCGCAACGAGATATTTTAGTTTATTTATATAGGGTTTTTAGTATAACTCAGCTCTTGTGTGGCACATTGGCTGACTTAGCAATAACATTTAAACTTCGACGGTTCCCTGTGTGTGATTCTGAAGCCTCTGGTCAACACATTTAGCCTACATCTTGTATTGTAAACCTTTCTATCTTACAATTGTAAATGATTTAGTATGAGAGTGAGTGTGTGAGTTGTCTCGTCCATCAATTAAACTGATTAAACGTGTGAACTTAGACCTCGCTTGTCTTTTGCACATACCAGTACAGAAAACAATTCGCTGACCGCTCGGAATTGTTGTTGTTGCCACAGCCCTACCACACGTATAAGTTTCCTCCTGTAGTCGGAGCTTGGTCGAGAGGTAGAGGGTCGTTACAATATGACCATAGCTGTTGACAGGCCGTTAAACTGTACTCAATCAATCAATAAATAAACAGTGTAAAATAATCAGAAAATTTTATTTCTAATATAGACTGGGAGAATACTGCCTACTGTCAGAATGAACATGATGACCCCCAGTGGGTAGGGAAAATACTATTTGTTACAAAAATAAATTGTATGCAAGTACTCTCAGACCTCTGCAAACAATGTATATCCAGATGAAGCGGTTCATAATGACCCACAGCATCTACGCTATTTTCTAGTGGTATTCCAATGGCGAAAGGGTAAATAGCATCCACATACGAAAAACATAATATTTTTTCTACCTACCTACTCACTACTTAAGTACCTGGGTCAAGGGAGGTGAACAATGAATATTTTATTGCCGGTCTTATGTTGTTACTCATTACCTTTTTTTGCGACAGACATTCCAAAAGTCGGTGATTATGAAGAGTCTATGGATCACACTGCTGTCACAGAAATACAAGAGGAATTTGATGGATGTGAATGTGACATCTACCATCTGTGCCAACGAAAGAAATTAAATACCGGTTAAGTGCTCGCACTTCCGTTGCAATCGTTGTAAAATAAATTATAGTTTTTAAAATGAATAACAGGGTTGCTTATAAAGAGAACTATGAAAATGTGTATATACACATGATCTAGTTGCATTTTTCTTCCATACCCATGCTTTTGAAAGTATATTTAACGGTTCTTAAAACCTTCACAGACAATTTTTCTAAAACGTAACAGGGTATAGCAAACCCAAATTTAACCACTGTGACCCGTTTATTTACACAAAATAACCGGCAAATATAATCAAGCGCGCCTGGAGTATTACACGCTAAGTAGTAAACAAAATACGTTTTGTCCTATTTCATAATGTTGCAATGTTGATTAAATTATGACCGTGAACCAGATAGTTTATGCTATAATTTATTATCTAATTCGAGTTGCTAATATATACAAAAGAAGAACAACAAACGCAGTTATGCTGTGTTATCTGAATTTGAGGTTGACGAACCCTCAAAATTATCTTTTTTTGGTGTAATCCCGTGTTGAATCGGTAATTTCCGTGAATTCATTTGATCAACCACGTGACCAATGCCAATACCACGTGATCGATAATATTGGCGAACTAAAACGGCGGACCAAAGGCGTGTTGAATGCGGTAGATTTTTTTCCACTCCAAAGGGAAAGGTGAAAATCAAAAGGAAATTGAAACAAGCGCTGAGACACCATGATTACATAGTTACACATAGTAGACACGGGGCTAGTTCGTGTGCTGAGTGCGAAACAATCGATTCCAGAACCAATAAAAACTTGAAAAAAAAATGGCCGAAGGATCGTCGAATTTTCTGTTTTGATGGACGGATTAAAGCATTGTGTGAAATGCAGGCTTGGACCTATGCTTCTGTGCAAAAAGAGTGTCATTGGGGAACTTAAAAAGGGATTGGTGGATATTTGTTTGTGAAATGCTTGAACAAGAGCTTCGCATATACGCTCGAGAGGGGCTTGTCAGTAAAATTTGCCATTTTTTTCATTTCAAGGGCAGATTATTCAAAGAACGAAAGGAGATATCTGAAATCCGTAAGCGGTGTGCAAAACTAGACACCATGGATAGTTATTGTGGCAAGTTTGATCAAATTCCGATCAAAAATGTAGGAAATGCGTGCACAAGAAATTGCTAACGGACGGACAGACGACCGGGGCCATATCATAATACGACCCTTCGGGCGTATAGCAAGGACTGTGAATTTGTGGAATGTGTGGCTTACGGGAAAGTGTCAACAGTAAGGAAGCAGGGAGCAAATTCTTTCGATGTCAACACAAAATTAGGAATAGTGGGGGAGCTTATCCCAAAATACTTCACTTTGTGATACAAGCACCAAATTTGGCACAAATGTTCCTCAGAGTCTACTCTTTTCAAAACAAATGGTATCCACGATGAAAAACCAATATGGCGGCCATTTTTCCAAGATGGCCGCCACCTCTTGAGGTAAAAAAATCAGAAAAAATACTTCATTTCGAGATTCAAGCACCAAGTTTGGCACAAATGTTCCCCAGAATATACTCTTTTCACAACATATGGTATCCGCCATGAAAAACCAACATGGCTGCTAATTTCTAAGATGGCCGCCACCCCTACATGTAAAGAAAATCAAGAAAATCCTTCTTTTTGAAGATACAAGCACAAAATTAAGCACATATGTTCATAAAAGTACACTATTTTCAAAACATATGGTACCCACCTTAAAAATCCAACATGGCTGCCATTTTCCAGAATGGCCGCCATCTTCATGGAAGAAAAAAATCTGAAAAAATCCTTATCTTTGAGATACAACCACCAAATTTGACACAGATGTTACTTAGAGTGAACTGTTTTCAAAAAGCAAGATATCCATAGGTGAAATAAACCTTGCGGCCATTTCCCAAGATGGCCGCCATTTCTATACTCTAAATATTGGAAAATATTTCCTTTTGTAATATAAGCACCAAATTTGGCACTCATGTTTCTCAGAGTATACCATTTTCAGACATAATGGTTTCCACCAAGATAAAACAACCTCATGGCTGCCATTTTCCAAGATGACTGCCATCTCTATAGATCACATATGGGTCAAAATAATTTCCTAGGTTACAAGCACCATTTTTCTTTTCAAGTTTTTGTGGATCAGTTATTCTTTGTAAAATATGATATCTTACATAGCCATATTTTTGTCATAACGTGATAAAGACTATGACAATTTATAGCAAAATTGTTCTTGTGCTCAATAACAAAATAATTTCCAAATTTGATGGACTAACTAGAATTCACTGTTAACCAAACAATTTTGTCAGTATTGCTGTTCTTGCGAAATTGTCTTGGTCAAAATTTTCAACTTGGTGTGTTAAAGAACTACTTGGCTACCACTTTAAAAAACATTCCTTTAATTTGTAATTGACGATTTGATACAAATAAAGCCACAATTATGTATCAACAACTTTTAAAGTATTAAGCTGCAACTTAGTGTCATTGTGATCATTTTGTAGATCTTTATAATATTTGAACCTTTAAGAATAGTATACAGTTTTCTCACAAATTTTTCAGCAGCTTTGTTAGTGTTTCATGGCAGATACTATGTACGGTATTTTGAAGAAAATATAATCTAAGAAAAATTTGTGCGAAATGGGGGCTTGCATGACAAAATCAAAGACCACTATTTTGACATTTGTAAAGGTGGACTTATTTGAAATCAACAAGGTGTTTTGACTTTGCAGGTCGATGCCATGCATTTTGAAGAATGTATGTTCTACAAATTATATGTGATTATATATTAAAGAATACAGTAAGGAATATTTTGTGCATGCACATTTTTATTAAGTGAAATATTACTAAAAAGGCCCAAAACTGTTTTTACATAAAATATTAAGCGTTATTAATTCCCTATTGAAGTGACAACAGGGTTTGTTGTTTATTTTCTTTTTCAAAAATATGGAAAACTATATTATTCTATCACCATTTGATGTTTATTCTTTCAGAATTGTATTTAAGGCCTCTCAGCCAAGCCAATTACATATTTTGTACAGAATAACGATATACATATAATACGTAGAAGGAATAAGTTACTTCCTTTACATTGCAGAAACAATCTATATTTTGTATTTCATAGTTTGTAGTTTATGATTTGTCATTGGCCATGAAGAACCCATGTCTTTAATTTTATACCAAGACAACTATTTTGGTGGGAAGCAAACTTTTTACGATGACAAAGCTTGTTAAGAGATTACTTATTGATGTTTCAATGACAATTTATGTAGGATAATGAACACTATAAGTTTGGTTATATTGAATTATAGTTTGATACTTGTATAGATGATAATCGAAATGGCCACCACATAGGCCTATTGAAATGTCAGCTGTTTTGTCTTCACCTACAAGGATAGTATTCCATGAATAGGACAGCGCTGTTAACATGCAGAAACCTTTGTGCGCATTGCAACAAAAATCATGGTAACACATTAGTTACAATCCTCTAAAAACACAAACATAATCAACAGCAAAAAAACATAACTGATATAACCCAAACTAAACGTTACAACTGCTTTGCAAATGTTATCAAAGTCATGTTATACATGATTTTTTGAAGAAATATGTTGTAATGAATGTCGAAATGAATGTTGAAGTAAGGCGAATTGAAAACTAGATTATCTACATGTATATACATACTAAAGCCATTTTGAAAAAATGGAAGCAAATTCCGATACCTCACGTATGATAACATATTTTATAAAGAACATCTACTCCACAAAAATTGTTTGTGTAAAAAAAATGTTTTTTACATCGAAAATGTTTTTTACCCATATTGAGATCTATATATAGATGGCAGCCACCTTTGAAAATGACAGCCATGTTGTTGTGTTTTCACAGTGGATACCATTATTTTTGAAAATGGTACACTCTTACGAACATGTGTGCAAAATTTAGTGCTTATATCACAAAAAGAAGCATTTTCCAATATGTTGAGTTACAGAAATGACGGCCATCTTGGGAAATGGCCACAATGTTGATTTCACTATGGATATCTTGCTTTTTGAAAACAGTTAACTCTAAGAAACACCTGTGTCAAATTTGGTGATTGTATCTCAAAGATAAGGATTTTTTCAGATTTTTTTCTTCCATGAAGATGGCGGCCATTCTGGAAAATGGCAGCCATGTTGGATTTTTAAGGTGGATACCATATGTTTTGAAATTAGTATACCTTTATGAACATATGAGCTTCACTTTGTGCTTGTATCTTCAAAAAGAAGGGTTTTCTTGATTTTCTTTAAATATAGGGATGGCGGCCATCTCAGAATTTGGCAGCCATGTTGGATTGTCATGGTGGATACCATATGTTTTAAAAAGAGTATATTCTGGGGAACATTTGTGCCAAATTTGATGCTTGTATCTCGAAATGAAGTATTTTTCTGATATTTTTACCTCTAGAGATGGCGGCCATCTTGGAAAAATGGCCGCCATATTGATTTGTCATCGTGGATACCATTTGTTTTGAAAATAGTACACCCTGAGGAACATTTGTGCCAAATTTGGTGCTTGTATCACAAAGTGAAGTATTCTGCCACTTTTTGGACTTAAGCTCCCCCACTAGAACAGGTAGGCAATAAATTGATAAATTATAATGATTGATAAATCTTTATAGCAAATCTTACCTCTACACAGCGCTGAAGCAAAATAGCTGTAAGTACAACAAATTTCTAATGTCTTTACAACATTTGCATGTTATCAGCAAATACATCTCCTTGTACTTTTAGCACTTTAGAAAACATGAAAAAGTCGTTTCCTTTCTACAAATCTAATATTTGACTGGGTTTCGAATCTGCAATACCTCAACCGTTTGGCTGCAGAGCTACAGATAAGAGGGGGGGGGGGGGTTAAATGGCTTTTTGAAATGCAAAAAAAACGTTCAATGTCTTGTAATAGGTTCATTGTATAGTAAACTGTGATTATATTCTCTTTACAGCTCATACCTTTTTCATGAGCAAGGCCAAATATGGGAAGTGTTAAATGCCATTGTGAAACACAGAGTCTGTGGAGTGTGTAGCTGGTGGAGAAGAAATAGACCCGAGGCGCGTTCTTTAGAGCGAGATTTTTTAAGATGTCTGTAGATGTTTTTGATACAGCGTTTTTGAGACCGAGATTATAAGGATGCGTTCCGAATGTTCCATACATTTGCATGAAGTATGGAGGATTCAAAACTCCGCGGTTTGTGAATCATGGAACATTCGGAACAACTCGGTCAATTCTCTCCCATAAAGATTCTACAGACTTTACCGATGTGTTTTGAAAGCAGTATAGAGCAATGGCGGCTCCCAGTGACCGTCTTAAAAATCTTGCTCAGAAGAACGCTTTATCCTAAAACATCTGAAGAAATCTCAGGAAATCTCGCTCTAAAGAACGCACCTCTGGTCTACCAGTTCGGGCACATCGGTGTGTAAAAAACATCGCGGGAGTGCTCGACTCATGGAGAGTGCAAGTGGGGAGCAGGATATTATAGAGTTGGGAGCAGAAAGAATTCCTGTGGAATACGAAGAAGGGGGTGGTGATAATATCTTGATTGCTAGACTTAAGACAAACCTAAATATTGACATGAGGAAGAGATTAGACAGAAATCAGGTGGTCAAGAATGTTGGTAAACGTTTATACCAGTTACAGGCATCGAAGATTGTTCCTGCTGAGAGAAGAATTAGAAAAAGTGTTTGCTCCAGTCATCGTTAATGCTACGCAATATGCTGATTTAGGATCATCCTAACAGTGCGAACAAAGTTACACTAACGGCACCCAAAAATGTTCACTGTGGAAATTCAGAATCGCTTGACCTCAGAGCTGAGGCTACAGCAGCATTTATAAACGAATGTAGGTACATTCAGTTTACATCAAGCTATATAGCTTGGTTTTGTCACTTGAATTCCAACCTATATTGCATGCTTTTGTTCAGTTCTTGACTACAAATAATATGAAACATTGTATCATACTTTATTGTATATGTCATGATCTTCCCAATTATTCCATATCATTTATGATGGAAACGTCATCAATGTTTTAAAAAGAAAAGGAGATGATGCTAGTGTATACATATATGTAGATGCTTCATAAAGTTCTACGTACTATGATTACTATTTTCAACACAATTTTTGAATGTCTTCAATATGGACTGGTCTATGATAATTTGCTATCTTGAAAGGGTTAAATAAAAAATGTATTAGGTGTACCTTTTCTGTAAATTCTTTTAGCAAAATTGTTCATCTGACATTTTCATCTGCAGTCAAAATCATTCATTTGAGAAGTGTTTTACAGGGGTTTCATTTTATTATAACAGTTCATTTTGTTATTATTTGTTTTATTTTTAGTTCATGTTGACATTTTATGCTTGCTTTACAGTTACAAAGATTAGAATCCTTCCTGTTTTGATGTTCTCCTGGACTGTTGCATACATTATGTACGAGTAAGTACTGTTATTTAACTGTTGTTTATATGTTCATGCTTCTATATGTGTAGATCTTGGGATCATATCTTTTTGCCCGTCTGTTTGGCTATTTGTCCTCAGGCTTTCTTGTTTTGGAGATTGTTTTGAATTTATTTTCATTGTGATCAAATTTAATCACAGCAAACTAAATTTTTTTTGCTGACGTCAGTTTTAAGCTCACCTGAGCACAACATACTCAATGGTTTATTGGGATTTTACGCCATTTTTCTACTACTTAGGTCATAGCGCGGCGGCTGGAGCACCTAACCATAGATTCCTGTCGTTTCTCGTACCAGTACTACTACGACACCCTTACCGAGCCTCCACATCCTTAGGAACAAAGGTTCACGATATCAAAGCACTGATGGGTGACATTTTTCCAGTAAGGGTATGTGCCGCGATCGGGTATCGAACCCGGGATCTCTCGAATGAGAGGCAGATGCGCTACCGCGGCACAACATGCTCAATGAGAACTATAAGGATCACCATGTGTCCGTTTTCCACAACATCCAGCCCTCCGGGCCAATTTTAACCCGTCTTGATAGGAATATTCCTTTGATGGTCCTGTATAAAAAGACTTCACAGAATTTGATTCCATCAAAAAGTCGGGTTGCTAATTAAAATCTTCTTTGAAACTGCTGGTCCTCAATATTTTTCTCTGGACCCACTCCACTTGATTTTGAATTATTTTCACAGAATTTTTTCTTGGGCGACCATTTTTCAAAGTTGATTGCGAAATTTTGATTTGCCAAAAACATGGCCGCCATGGGAGGTTTGTTTGGGGATAAAGGCCGATTTCAATAGTATTGCAGTTATACCGACCCATGTCATGATTTCCTGTTATTTCTCACACCAGTAACAACCACAGACGCATTACCGACTGAGCTAACCGGGCTCAGCCATGGGGGAAGGCTTTGTACTATATTGACATGAAGATAACAGGGCTCATGTTTCATCCTTAAACAAGGGTTTTGACCCTCAAAAATCTTAAGGATACAAATAAGAAAAATCGAGACGCAACAATAAACTCACATAAGTGTCTTGAACAGCGAATGACTACAGGAAACCAATGATGGCGAAAAAACTAGTGATAACCAACATTTTTCCTTTTACAACAAAGTATTGAGGCTCTCTCTTTGTACAGGACTTTTTTCTTCAATATATCCCCTATTGATATTTTGCAATTTTACCTTGTAAATCATACTTCTAATTGCAGCAATGATTTCTGTTTCCCCTTTTTAATGTTACATACTTTTGAATTACTTAAATTCAAAATGTGAAAAGCGGAAAGTCTCACTGTGACTGAAAGATAGCGCATATGAGAAAAAAGATGAGAACAAGTGTCGCCTTATGACACACTGACAACAGGAGATATGACAAGGGCCGTCAGAGACGGACAATGCTCCCCGAATAAGGCATTGTGACAATAAATGTGTGCCATGGAGAGCACTTTATTGTCAAGGGCATCTGATTTGCTACTCAAATATGAAATTTCATCAAATTCTGACCATTAGACTAGGATAAATTAGAGAAAAACTGTATTTTACCTTAAGTCCCCTTTTCCTATGTCGAGGCCTCAAATCTAACAAGAGCAACGCTGGGCGTGGCATTATACGCCCGAAGCTCAGAAATAAATGGGTGTGAGATGTTTGTTGATGTCCTGTTCTTTTCTAATAGTCTCTTGCAAATATCCGATAAAACAAAATTCACCGAGTACTAAATTATTAACAAAGTGTTGCAAGTACCCGAGTACTACTAAAATATTCACAAATTCAACCAGATTGAGATAATGTAACAAACACCCTAGCTATGAGTTCTACTGACATGTGAAGTTTCAACATCGTAGTGTATTTTGAAAGTAATGGACCGGACACGAATTTGCAAACTGAGTCAAACAAAGGGGTATAAATCAAAAATTATAAATGGTACAGTTAGGGTTTTTACGCTCTGCAAATCCTAGCTATGAGATCTATACACCTGTTAAGTTTCAAGACTATAGGCCTTATAATTTCAAAGTTAAACAAAATCAAACAAAGGGCAATAGCTCAAAAATTACAAATGGTAGAGTTGTGGTTCTTGCGCTCTGCACACCCTAGCTATGAGATCTATACACCTGTGAAGTTTCAAGACTATAGGCCTTATAGTTTCAAAGTTATGGACCGGACACGAATTTGTTAACGGACAGACGATAACATAATACGACCCTTCGGGCGTATAAAAACCGGGAAAAGTACATCGGCATTATGTCATAGGGAGTTCACATGGTAAGTATCATTTGATTTGGCCCAATGGTTATGGAGAAATCGCTTCGGACGGAAAGGAAGGACGGACGGACAAAGCGGCGACTAGGCTCTCCCTTCGGGGAGCATAAAAACCGATGAAGGAAAATGTATACTATACCTTATTTCCACCGTTTATCTTCATCTAGTTGATAGTTATTTCCATGAAAACGACATAACATCTAAACAGACCCATGGTATTGGAAGTGGAATCCATCTTACAAAAGAGAGTTTAGTATTTGGGGAAAACACGAATGGTTTGGGGACACGGAAATACCTTTTCCTAACTTATCAAGCCGAAACGAATCCTCGATAAAACACCAGTACAATTTCAATGTCCTAATTTTGCCAGTCTTAGAACCTTTCAGCCATATGAAGATCTACGGGATCACATGTCTATTCGAACGCAGAACAGTGTAGAAACACCGAATACCTATTATAATATAATGAGAAAGCAGATAGCCCGTATGCTGCATTGAGGTTATTTTATCAAATAGACTCGGTTATGTTGCAGACGAAGAAACAAAATAGTCACCTGTATCTATAGTCAGCCAAGGCTGGCGTCTGAAACAGCCAAAATGTTGCTCAAAAAGTTCCAATTCTGTTTTACAATATTTAGAAAACACAGAAATATGGTGACATAACTCACACTTAATTACTTTATTTTTGAAAATGTATACCGACAGAATAAAGAAACGATCCAATTAAAATTTGTCGTTATTTTACTAACGACTATTACATTGTTAGTGAAAAGTATACTGTGTGAAATCGTTTTGACCAATAATTACGTCAACTAAAAAAGTCTCGTGTAACGCGTGTTAAACAGATTAATCCTGAATTTCCTCACGTCAACGTCACGTTATGACTTTGGGATCGACGTTGCGTCGAGAAGTCGGTTACCGTGGTGGCCAAATAAGTATTTTTTATGGTAACTGTTGTTGTTGCAAGTAGTGCAGTGAGAGAAATGACAATTTTTCGGATAGAAAATGATCAATTATTGAAATTAAGCATTTGAAAAAATGTCTGAATTTTGCCTCTGCTCCAAATAAACCGAAAATTCAAACATTAAAAACCGACACTGAGTTAACCATAGAAGACCAAGACTTAACGGTTTTTTTTCCGACAACGGATAAATCTTCAGTCTGAAACAAGAGTGACTTCCAACCACATTAAAGACGAAATGAAAGCTTATAAACGTGACAAAACATATACCTGAAAATGATGATCGAACAATTTACTTGAATAATACGACAGAAGAACGGGAAGCAGTTTCCTAACTAGAAAATGAACAAAATATTAAATAAAAGAAGATAACGGATGACGAATTGTAATAATTAAAGTTTTTTTTTTCAAATAAGAAAACTATGTTGAAATTACTGAACGACCAAGAATTCCACCAGGAAATTCCTAACAATAATTCAGAAGAAATATTCAGGAATACCTCAGTGACCCTCAAATTTTCAATGTCAACAAGATTTATCAACACACCTTCGAAGAGTACATCTGTCCCTTGGTGCCTGGGAGGCAAAGAGAGAGAATTTAGATATCCCAAGGATCTTGTCCATCACGTCAAAGCTAAACATCCATTAGTTTGCAGGGAACTCCCTCGGGATACCCTCTCCACCGCTAATGTCTTCTTCTTAACCCGCTCTCCTTCTAGCCATGTTGACACGCACCCTTCTTTTCCAGCCCTCCGGCCATATTTCTTATGGAACTATTGAAGCGAAGGTGTCATCTAAGAGATTTTCCCGAGGAGCATTGGCAACGGGGATGGGACCAATTTAGTGTTCCCCTTTTGGCATCTGGTGACTCAAGGAAGAGGAAAGGCGACCACTTCCTGGATACAACTCCTTTGTCCCCCGACAAGATAACTGTGACTGTTAGACCCTCTCTCAGCGAGACTGACTCTGCTGCTTCCATCTCTGATTCTCCTCCTCAGATGACGAGAGTGCAGACGATGTACCACCTACACCCGTGTTAAGAATCCCCCCTCCAGTGTCTGTTGATGAAGAGGCCCGAATCATGCAACTTACTCCTCTTCGTTCAAGCTCTGGCGTCACTATAAGCGATCTGCTATCCACGGCCCTTGAGCAATGTGGCCTTCCAATAAGCAGTTTTGCTCAAGACCTCCAGCTCTCAGTGTCAGCCCCACAACTGGACTATTTAGATTGTTCATCTACATTTGAGAATCCTATACGATCGAGTCAGCCAGTCCACTTAACTGTCATCTCGTCATCTACAAGTATGTCATCCGTCAGCTCAACCATGCCTCATCAACAAGTCATCCATCAGCCCAACATCAGTCAATCTGTCCACTATCAACACGTCATCCGTCAGCTTGTCATCCGTTGCCTCGTCGTATGTCAACCTGAGCCCTGTAAACACGCCAGCCGTCAGATCAACATCAGCCAGCGTATTAGTCCTCAGTCAGCGAGACCTTAACTATGTCAGTCCTCTACCGGCCCAGTGATGTGTCGCCTGTTACACAACCCCGTTATGTCCATTTTAGTATGTCTGCTCTTGTGTCGCAGTCCGGACAGCCAACATCCCAACTAAACACTCCATCTTTGTTCCAACCTTTAACAAAGCCACTTTAGAAACTAGCGGTAGCCCTGTGGAGAACGTCGTTTGGCCTACTACTCCCGAGACGAAGGACCCAAGCCCTAAACCAACCAGCCAGGGGCGGGCACAGCAACTTCTTTTGTCTTGATCTTTTCCACTTCTGCCTCTTTGCAGAAGATATTTGGAAGCCGTAGAGGATGAATCGATTACTCTCCTTCCAACTTTGTTGTGGCCGTAAAAACGCTGGAGAGACATGCCCCTGGACCAAAGGCAGTTCGTGGCGGAGTGGGCATTCATCACCCTTCATGGTCGTTGGGGGGGGGGGGGCAGACCAGAAGTGAGCTCCTGTTCCTGTTTAACCATCTGGTACTCCAAGGCACTTGTCAACCTAGGGAACGCGCCTATGTCAAGGTCTTGTAGGCCAACCTCAAACTAGGGACGGAGATATCTAAGAAGCCAGCCGGCACCGAGACTTCCCAAGATCTGAAACAGGCAGACCAGCTACTTATCTGCCCCCCGTGATTGATATCCACCTATTTCTTGGCTGAAATTGGTGACCCGATAAAGCCGTAGTTACGATATTTTAAAACAACACCGACGGAATACATTGATCGCGAAAAAACGTCCCTCGCTTTGGCCGAGTTCCCCACCAGTGTATCTGGGAGCCAAAAAGCCCGAACAAATTATATTATGTGACTAAGTTTAGTCTTGTTTACTTTAGGTGTGGAATTTCTGCATTTCACCATAGGTAACTAGATTATACCCATTTATCTGAGAATTCAAGTTTTTGTGCCATATTTTTTTATTAAATACTTAGTTTTCAAGCCTTTAAGCTGCCAATACACGGTCAATATCATTGACAATATTATTGAGTCGTGATATTGACAATATTTTTCTAGCCACCCATACACGATCAATATTATTGACAATATTAATTTAGAGAACAATCAACTATGGGTTACATAACGTCAATAAAACTATTGAAGAAAATATTTCAGCGATCGCACATATTCATAGTATTGACAATCCTTCAATATTGCCCATTCACGGTCAATATTATTGTCAATAGCAAATATTGACAATAATATTGTCAACAATATTGATCGTGTATGGGCCGCTTTACAGAAGAGATAAACATGGGTGAAAGTACAAAATTTTCAAAAACCTGAAAACCTGGAAAAGCCTGTATTTATATAGTAAAATTTGAGAAAATGGGGCATTTTGGAATACTCAAAAACCTGAACTTCAGGCATATGCCTGAAAACTTTCACCCATGGATAAATGTGAAGGCCTCGGTTTCGATTAAAAAAGGTTACATGAATATCAATGATACCCCCTCACACATACCTCGCGACCTTAGTGTGTCCTTAATGCGACCTTGCTACAACCCAGGAGGCAGCACAGTCGCCATGGTCGCAGAGAGGTCGTAGAAAGGACACCAAGGTCGCAGACCGTCGGCGACTTTTTTGAACATGCACAAAACAGTTGCAGAACCTCTGCGTTCTTGCTGCGTTCTGGTTCTGTTTTCTACCAAGAAAGACCAAAAATGTTATAATTCATTCACCTGAAAATGACGTCTGCAAAAATCTTTGAATTTGGATCAGTATAAAAACAAATTTGCCTTTTGGTAAATAGGCCATCTTCATTGGTATCTTAATTTATCTGAATCCGCGACTGGGTCAACTTGTAGCACTTTAGAGGCATCGCTCGTTTGCCTCGTCCGCATCTCATCTTTGGAATAATATTGATGATTAAGATTTAACAGTTTTAACTTAAAACTAATTAAATATACGTATTCACTCGTTGAAGGTCAGACTCGGAATATTGAAATTTACTGGAAGAAAGTGTCATTTTTATAGACGTAGCAAGGACGTAGTAGGGTCGGGTCGTCTTAGAGTCGCAAAACAGTCGAAGGTCAGGACAAACTCAATAGTTACGTAAGAGTCGCCGTAAGAACGCAGAGGACGTAGCATTATGCATAGTCGCAGCTGGGTCGCCGATGATCGCCGTAGGGACGCAATACAGTCGCAGTGGAAACGTCATGGACGTAGAAGGGTCGTATTGAGGACGTAGAAAAAACGTACAGAACATAGGGCTGTGGAGCCCCGGACCGTCGGCGGGAGAAATTTTGAAATTTGAAAGAAAACCAAACGATTTTCGAAAGAAAAATGCTATTTTAATAGTTTTCAGGTCGCAGCAAGGTCGCGAGCTATGTATTAGTGGGCTATGAGGATAATGTAAACACTGGCGGCACTGGGTTGAATAAGAAATTTTGTAAAATGATTCTCTCTATCTATTAGTACTGCAGCACCCCCTCGCGGAGATTTTGTGCAGGTCTGCGCGTCAGTGCAAGTTGGTAAAAAGATGGGAAAAGTGAATTTAAAATAACGTGGGAATATAAAAAGATAGTAGTGTGCTGTTAAAGGTTAAAACGCTTAATGTGCAGTGCAGATAAAACAGATATACTTTTCATGGTTTACAATGGTCAATACTGCTGACTACTCTTTTAAGGGAGTCAAATGTCGACAGCATGACAATATTTGACGGCAGACAGTTCCACTCCACAACAGCTAGAGGAAAGGAGTACTTATAAACATTTGAAGTAGCTTGTAGCTGTCTGTATGCGAGGGGGTGCATACAGTATGTTTTGTGAGTCTTGTAGGGTGTTGGGGGTATGGTGGCACAAGGCCATTTACAATTTTGTAAAATAGACAGAGTCTGGCGTCTGCCCGTCTATTTTCGGGAGTGCGCCAGCCCAATGTACAAAGCATGGCAGACACATTCACATATGTGGAATAGTATTAGTTTGATCTGACCCACCTTGCTGCTCTATGCTGGACCATCTCCAATTTTCGGGTATTTTGTTTGGTATGAGGGCTGCACACAGGGGAAGCATACTCGAGTATGGGGTAGCTGCGATAATGCAGCCACAAACTTGATGATTGGTATTGGTTCCCTTCTTGTGGAGCAACACAAAAGGCAATCTCCTTCGCAGTTATCTCCCCTGAATTTAGATTGGAGAGATCTCTGCCGACACAGCTTGAGTTACCAAGATTTCAGGTAATTGATTTTTTTTTATTTTGATTTTTATTTAAAAAAGTAAACATGCTTAAGTGATGTTTTAAGAATATGAGGTATCAGATATTAATCCAAATAAAAAATTTAATTGGATTTAAAAAATGATTTCAGATATATAGATCTAAATAAATTTTCGCCATCTTTACGATATCATGTGATATTCACCATGGTCACGTGAATTATATGCCTGCAGTGATAATGTAAGGCATTGTCGCTGTGTGGAGTTTGCACGAAAGGGTGGAAAACACATTTTCTTGCATAAATTTTTGAATACCAACATATCTGATAAGATGCGTATCCCATAAAAAGATATTCCATAGCACAAAGTCATTTAAAAAGTATCAACAAGAATTGTTATCAATTATCTCTTCCAACGGAAAATTCAAGTCTCAGTAAAATAAAATGGGTGGGTAGTCCGCTTCAAAATTGAATTGAACTTTATTTGAAAGTGATTTCAACACAAAACTATGCTGGATTGACAGAAAAATAGTTAACCTGTTGTCAGGTAACATTCTTACTACATTCCCTAGCTTGATTTGGTATTTTGACTATGCTAAACTTGCTGGAATGAATCATTCCAGCACCTGCTCCATTGCAACGAATAGGAAGGAATTGTAACCGAAACCTATATCAAAATCAAAAAAGGTATCGGTTACATTATTGCAACTAAGTATGGGGCGGACAAAGAACTTGTAGGTCATATGGCGTATACCTTGGTGCTTTGGTTTGATATTGCGCCTTGTGAATCCTAGGGCCTTGTTTCCAGCACTGGTTACTTTACCTATGCCTTAGTCTTAGGAAGTTTTAATGTTTGATTCAATGGTCTTTGAAAAATATTGATATTAGATCTATTTGAAAATTCTGATTATGGATTATTTTTTGTTTTTGCGTTGATAATGGAGACGGTAGCGATCTTATAGTCGGAATAGAATGGGTGCGCACACTTAACGGACACGCAGACTGACAGGACTTGACTTTAAAACATTATATTCTATTCAAATCTAAGACTAAGACATGTACAATGTAAGTAGCTGCAATATCGTAGCCACAAACTTGATTGGTATTGGTTTGAAATCCAGATCAAAATTCAAAAAGGTTTCGGTTACATTATTGCAACTAATAACCAAGCTGCGATATCGTAGCCACATACGTGACGATAGGTTTGTGAAAACCAAGATCAAAATTCAAATATGTGTAGGTAACATTATAGTAACAGTTATAAACCCGACATAGCAGAGCAAACACAATTTTCTGAAGTCATGCAATTGAGGCCATAAGGGTACAGGTCTGAAGAAGGCCAAACGCTGCAAGTTGGAAAACTACTTCGGAAAGTGTTGTGATGACGTCAAACTCAAGAATGCTTTTTTTTACGGTTTACGAACTGAGAATGAAAACACCACTTTCTAGCCATACGAAATGCATCAAATTACACACACTTGTAAATACACTTCACATTAGTTGATTCACCATGCCGGATTTCAAGATTATGCTCCAAGAAGAAAATAATTTACAAATATTATTTTACTCTATATTTATATGCAAGGGAGGTAATTTTGAACATTTTTGTCAACTATTTCCATTTATAAGTATGCATTAATTCAAAATTCTAAACCATACAAAATGCTTATGTTTGTATTTGGAATGGATATTTAACACAGTTTAGGAATTACTGGCACTTTTCAAATTAAAGTCACTTTCGTTATATTGTGAAATATATTGGCGTTACCTGCTTAAGTGCACAAAATAGCAGACTGCCAGTGATTCAGCTGGACAAAATTACTGTGGCCGGACAGCATCAACTCGGACATTTTTGATATTTATCTTCCGGAAAAATGATAAACAAAAGGAAACATGTTTTGCACGCAACAGCTTTAATTTATGTCGTGATTGAAGATAATTTATTTTAAACTGATTGTCTATTTCACAGATTTAATACTGATGATACTGTGATTGTCAATAAAGAGGCCACTAATGACTAGATTCACAATCCGAGAACAGAATTCTAACTTCAATAGAACTAGGGTAACAATATTACAAAGGTTTCGAAGCCTGCCTCAGTGTGACATGCCACTGAATTGTTTTCTCTTTTTATGCCGATAAAACTGCATGGCAGCATTCAGAGTTCCCCCAAAACCCCATATGGGGGTTTCGCACCCCAAAAATTGAATCTTGTACCCCCAATTTTTGCAAGCAGCCTTCTATGTTTCATACAGAGGGGGTGCAAGTATGCTGTAAAATGACTTCACTCCTAGATTTAAAAGTCCGTGGGAACCCTGAGCATTGAAATCAAAGGTTGACAGAGGCTTTGCTGCATCCTTATCAGCATATTCTGTCTATGAGAATTTAGCCTATTTCTTGTTGAAGTAAGGATACTGTTCTGGATGCTGAAACCCCTTTCACAACCTGATGTATGCACTGGACATGTCGGAGTTAGATGAGCTGGCTTTACCAAGTTTGGATAATCGTTCTTACTGTATTTAACAAATTGTTAATAAGAAACCACCGATTTTGAGTGTTATCTCTGGGTTACATATGAGCAATAACTCTAGCTTTAACGGCTATCCACGCCTGATTTGTAGCCTCAGGGTCTATAACAGTAGATGTTCTTGACTTTTCCTCAGAACCTTCTTTCAAGGTATGGGTCTTGGCAAATCTATAATGACTGGTCAGCTTCTCAATCTGTTCGTCTCCCCAGATCTCCAGTTTAGCAGAAGACAGGACGCTAAGTGGCCTCGTCGAGAGCACACAAAATGTTGTCATGACGTCTGTTCCTTCGAACCTGTAGATGAAGACCAGGTGTTATGATACATTAAATTAGAAAATACATAGTTGCAAAATTGTGCATGATGATTTCCAGAAAGTGCTAAACTTATGAAGCATCATCGAAAAAAATTATTTTGGTAAAACTTTTTGAGGGCTCCTTTAACTGATTGAGAACTTGTCCAAAATCAAAAATGTTGCAGATGACAATTTTAAGTGAATGTAATTTTATATTATTTGTTCTTTCTTGGAAGAAAATATTGTGGGAAATGTAGTGTTTGCTTGTCACAAGCAATTTCTTCATTTTCCACAATGTTTTCCAAAGCCATTATCTCCAGGGGAGTCAAAAAGAGTCATAAAGTAGGAATGGGCTAAATATTATCTAGCAAAATTAAACCAAAATGAATGCCTTTCATTTATATTATCAATCAACTTATTGATGAACTTCTGCTTGGCCGACTGGACATGATCAGGAGGACATCTTGTCACTTGGTGTCCAAATATATCCCACCCTGTAGGTCTTCTCCAATCATCTGTTCATGAGGCCCATTTTCGGTTAGTAGCTTCCCGAGGTCATGTACACAATGCTCGGTATTAACCTGAAAAAAAATTAAAGCTGACTTCTTAAAATGAGATAGACAATTGTATTCCTTTTTTACATATGATCCTCTCAAAACATCACAGACAGCAGTACTATGATCATTAAAAATAATAAAGTACTGGTTATCAATTAAATATTCTTTTCTCTCATTGTTTTCAAAGACTGATAAAACAAATATTTGCCTGAACAAGTGCAAGCTCAACATCCTTCTGAAAAAACAGACTCGGCTGTGAAACGTGCAAAATGATGTTTATAAGTAATGAACTTCATGCAGGCAACCTGATATATTTAAAAAAAAATAACACCTGCGGAAAATTGATTATCATAATAAAATTTAACCTATTCCAAAACAATGATGCTGTTTGACACTAAATGGAAAAGGCTTGGGAAACAATTACGCAAAGGAAGAAAAATCAATCAATTTTCTCCTTTTGACTCTATGTTTTCCGTCTTATTTTACTCCCTGTTTTCTGTCAATTGTAAACAGATTACCTAACATATTTTTTTTGTCTGATAGCAACTATCGAAGAGGAGGGGTCAAACCAAACAGTTCATAAAACTATCAAAGAGGAGGGGGTCAAACCAAACAGTTCATAAAAGATTTGCATTTTATTTTCACCCATTCCAGGAAATCCGAATGTGTGAAAAGAAAAAGCAATTCTTTTATGAACTGTAGAAAGGACAATTTACAGTTTTTGATTTATAATGAACTATTCAACATATAACCAGTACAAATATTCAATTGATTGTTTGGGAAATAGGTCAAAAAGCCGCCATACTTCAATTGAAATTCTTTCTACAAATTACAGGCCCATCTTAAAGTTTTGGACACAGTGAATTTACCCTTTTCTTCAAGTTAACAGCCTTTGGATCTTTGAGTGTGGTATCTGCCTGTAGGTACGCGAGTAAAGGCTCGATGGTCCTGTAGACCGTCTCTAAAGCCTGGAAAAAGGACAGCCACCTTACACTATGCACTTCCTTGTATTTCAACTGGGGAGCATAGAGTACCCTTTCAATTGCAGTTTTTTTTCCTGTTTACATGACGAGTACTTGAAGTAACAATATTAATATATATGGATGTTATTGTCTCTTGGTAAACTTTGAGAGCAGGTAGGTTTTCAGCACCCTGGCTGGTACACAATGCGAACCTATGAGCGACACAATGAACATTTTGTAGATGCAGATCCTTGCGCAACATCATACCCGTGACCCCTTTTCCTTTGACTGTCTTCACACTGGCTCTATCAGAGCCAAGCCCCATTATCTAACAAAGACACCTTTCTGAAATAACTGAGAATATATATCGTTAGCTATGGCTGCACCTGTTCCTTCCGTTAATTTCACATTTGTTAGGTATTCAGTTGACATTGACATTGTTTCTGGATTGGTAACTTGGGCATACAATACTAATAATATTGACTGCTATGTCTGTAATCTCGTCAGCTATTACAGTTACTACAGGAGAAGCTGACAATTTCTTCTCTAGCTCGTTTTCTAATACCTTTGACAATGCTTCCAAAAATGGTTGGCTGTATATGAAGAATCATAGAGTGTCTTTGATTTTTCAGTGTCCTCATCAAGTTTCAAATGTTCAATGTTTGCTGCCTTTACTCTCCTTAAAAAGTTGTCTAAACTTTACTAGAGAAATTCCCTCTAATGCATAAGCGGCTTCCATCGCAACCAAAACCCATTATCTATCTCATTGTGAACATTTTCTGCAGCGCGCTGCAAATTGTTGGCAAGCTTAGGGGCCGCTCAAGCAACTGTAGGGACTTTTCAACTGTAGGGCCTTCGAAGTCATGTTTATTCTCCGAAAACTGATTTATAAGAAAGAGGGATTCTCGATAGGAAATTATATAACTGACATACATTTAGCCTTGTGACTAGTTGTGTTACACAAAAGGTAAATGTGCTTCTGACATTGCATTGTATTCTGGATAGAAGAAGCCTTCTTAATCTGTCCATTTTCATAGTTATTAGTCCCCTACCGGCGAAGCTGAAGGGGACTTTAGGTTTGCACTCTGTCCGTCAGTCAGTCCGTCCGTCTGTCAGTCGGAGTGAGTCCGTCCGTCAGTCCGTCCGTCCGTCAGTCCGGTGAATTAGTTTTCCAGACTTTTTTTCTAAACGGGGGTAGCTATTGAGCTGATTTTTGGTATGTAGACCCGCATTGATGAATTACAGAACAAGTTTGAGTTTCGTTCCAGTCCAGTGATTTTTGAGGAAAATATGGATGCTGGACTTAGCAGTCCCTGGACTAGGCTACATTTGACTGAAACCGATTGATATGTGGGACTGATAACACAGAGCACCGTGAAGGTGCTTGCTGGGGAGGCTAGTCTCTTATCTGTTAGAAAATTACTAGGAAATTACAGTTTTCCAGACTTTTTTCTCAATGCTGGCAGCTGTTGAGCTGATTTTTGGTATGTAGACCCGCATTGATGAGATACAGAACAAGTTTGAGTTTCGTTCCGGTCCAGTGATTTTTGGGGAAGATACAGATGCTGGAATTAAACAATTTCTGGGAAATTACAGTTTTCCAGACTTTTTATACGCCCGAAGGGTCGTATTATGTTATGGCCCTGCTCATCTGTCTGTCTGTCCGTCCGTCCGTTAGCAATTTCTTGTGTGCGCAACTCCTCCTACAGTTTTGATCGGAATTTGATCAAACTTGCCACAATGAATTTCCATGGTGTCTAGTTGTGCATCCCGCTTACGGAATTTAATTAACTCTTTTCGTTCTTGAATTATCTGCCCTTGAATTAAAAAAAATGCCCATTTTCTTGTGTGCGCAACTTCTCCTACAGTTTTGATCAGAATTTGATCAAACTTGCCACAATGAATCTCCATGGTGTCTAGTTGTGCACACCGCTTACGGAATTTAGATAACTGTTTTCGTTCTTGAATTATCTGCCCTTGAATTTGAGAAAAAATGCCCATTTTCTCAAAAATGTCCATTTTCTCCTGTGTGCAACTCCTATAGTTTCAACCAGAATTTAATCAAACTAGCCACAATGAATCTCTATGGTGTCTTGTTGTGCAAACAACATTTTGATAACTTTTCATGTTTGAATTAACTGCCCTTGAATCGAAAAAAATGACCAATTTTACTGACAAGCCCCTCTCGGGCGTATATGCGCCGCTTTGCGAAGCTCTTGTTTTCTCAATGGTGGCAGGTATTGAGCTGATTTTTGGTATGTAGACCCGCATTGATGAGTTACAGAACATGTTTGAGTTTCGTTCCGGTCAAATGATTTTTGAGGAAGATATGGATGCTGGACTTAGAAAATTACTGGGAAATTACAGTTTTCCAGACTTTTTTTCTAAACGCTTGCAGGTATTGAGCTGATTTTCTGTATATGAACACATACTGATGAGATACAGAACGAGTTTGAGTTTCGTTCCGGTCCGGTGATTTTTGGGGAAGATACAGATGCTGGACTTAGAAAATTTCTGGGAAATCACAGTTTTCCAGACTTTTTTTCTTAATGCTTACAGCTATTGAGCTGATTTTTGGTATGTAGACCCGCATTGATAAGTTACAGAACAAGGTTGAGTTTCGTTCCGGTCCAGTGATTTTTGAAGAAGATACGGATGCTGGACTTTGAATTTTTTTTGCGCTTCTTTTTCTTAACACATATATAAAGCCGGTAGGGGACTTGATATTGATTTGCAATACTTCAGAATGCTTGTTTCTTCTTTAGTTACGCAGTATCTCCTACTTTAAGTCTTCGAGACTGGACTAGTCTTTAGTTGCTATAATTTAAGACCAATCACCATAAACAGGTTTTGTTATATGTCTAAATGATATTTAGTTGTCTTGCTTTTAGGAAAAATTCCCGAAATTGGATCATTTGTATCATTGCACCTGTAATCTGGACCTTGTTTTGGACAGTTTTCACTAGGAAGGATATTGTCCTCATCTTTTCCTTTTCCATTCGACTTGGCTTGTTTGTCGTTTTCAACGATTTTACAGTAATGGGAATTTCCTGTCGCGATATGACCCTGGCAGTTGAAAACGGCGTTAAACCCCCTTAAACTCAAACCTTTTCATTGGTACCATTTATGATATGGTATACTAAGGCCCAATATTGTGTCCACCTTCAAAAATGATATCGAAATGGATTTCGTACTATGAACTTGTTTTTATACCCCCCACAACAAAGTTATGGGGGGGGGGGGGGGTATACTGGATTCAGGTTGTCTGTCCGTCCGTCCGTCCGTAGACAAAAATTTGTGTCCTCTTCTCCCACAGTTTTTGACCGATTTTGCTGAAATTTTGGCAGGTTGTTTCCTATTATATGAAGTTGTGCACCTGCAATTTTTATTTTGATACAGGTAGTAGTTTCAGAGTTATGCCACTTTGAACTTTAGCACTTTTTCAGTGACAACGCGCTAGTGGGGGGTATTTGTCCGCTTTGCGACAGTTCTAGTTTAAGCCGAAACCAGGTTTCCATGGACCATCCACTTGCTCTTTTGAGAATTGCTTGTTGACATTTTCATTTAGCTTTGTTTAAATTCACTGTGGGGCTTTCGAAATGAGGTTTGTTCTCCGAAAACTGATTTATAAGAAAGAGAGTGGGAAAAATTTTTTGACATACATGTAACATTGTGACTGGTTGCGTTAGACAAACGGATAGGTGCTTTAGTCATTGTATCCTAAATCAGTTCTCCGAGAAATGATTTATAAGAAAGAGTTTATTGACGAGACAATTGAATTGGCATATATGTAGCAGTGTGACTTGTTGTGCTTTACGATCGAAAAGGTGCTTTTATCTTCGTATTCTGGATTTAAGAAGCCTTCTCAATCTGTCCATTTTCATAATTTCTTCTTAATTCCCCTAGTAATACATTGCCTCCTGTGTGTAGTCTTGAGGCTTGTATGTTCTATATTCGCTGTAATTTCACATCCATCTCTATCAACAGGTTTTGTTGTATGTCAGCAGGCAAACGATATCAGATCTGGCAAAAGACTGCTCCAGCGCCTCGCAGCTGCCTTTTTACGGTCTGGTGACGTGCCATCTTGCCGACTCTCGTACCTGTGTCGCGTTCGACATTAACTTTTACTGGATGCCGATTAGAACAGGCTTATCAGCAACTTATCGCCGATTGTTTACCGCAAAACCACTATTTAAAAGGATTAGCCGCTACCGGTGGCGTCGTCGCTTTTATGTGACTACTCGACGAAACGATTTCTCCATGAAACGACTACTAAGAGATCGTAGATCTTACCTGGAACCATAAGCACGTCGATATTACTGATCATAAGGATATCCGCCATCAGCTGGAATGTCAGAACTATTTTCGAGTCGGTAGCTTTCATGCGAAAACCACCAACCTCTTGATCTTTCGATGACTCTGTGAGGGTAGCGCATGTTTCAAGGATACATTCATACCGCGCTATGTAACACACACTTGGCCGGACATTCGTCTACAATAACATATAATTCTACATTTCCAAGAATGATTTTTCTCCACTCTCTTTCATCGGGCCTTCATATCAAGATATCTATGATTTCATTAAACACATTATCTATTTACAGATAAGTGTAGTAATTTCCAAATTGCCTTATTCGTATTCTGTTTCATCTTCTGCTCCACACATGCCTTCTATGCAAGCATAACTGATGCACCATCACATTCAACAGCTAGCAATATCTTCACCCAGAAATCGGTCGCCAAGGAGGTCAACAATGGCTCTTGAGATATGTTTTTTTTTTGTCTGCTGTTGTTGCACAATAAAGGCCTTGAAAAATATTAAAATATTAAAATAAATAAGTAATAGCTTAAGAACAATTTCTCCCTTTTCTCTAATATTTTTCCATTTTTATGCCCCCGTATCAAAAGATCGTGGGCATATTGTTTTACTCGTGTCTGTCCGCCCATCTGTCCGAAAACATTTGCTTGAACGGTGACTTGACATTTACTACTTGTTATCACGTGACTCGAATGAATGGCGGCAAGCACGTGTCCCGTTCTTAAACCCATTGGAAATCCATTTTCGTCCGCGTTGAATTGTCGTTGACGATCTGAAATTAGATTCTCATAATCTTCAACCTCGTCAGAAAAAGGCACGAAGTCCCGCATACCAACCGTCCATTGGAGAACAATTTACTAAGGCCATAAATTGCGCCAAATACATTGCGCTCCGTTCAAAAATGTCTGGATACCTTAGACTAAAACTTTAATACAGATACCGATATAAAATATTTCCTTTTGTTGTTGCTGTTTTTTTTCCAAACCTTCAATGCAGGAAACGTTGGAGATACGTGTAACATCTTAAAAGCCAATCAGGTATTTCTCGACGTTTAACAAACAATGGGACTGGCCCTCAAAAATGGTGACACTAGCACATCTAGTGCACGGTCTGTAGTGTACAGAAAAATAACGTAAATGATTATATAGATTATTACTTTCAAATAAAGCTTCAATGCAGGAAACGTTGGAGATGCGCGTATAATCTTAAAAGATCATAGCCAATCAGGCATTTCCCCATGTTTAACAAACAATGGGACTGGCCCTCAAATTTGGTGACACTAACACATCTAGTGCACGGTCTGTAGTATACTGAAAAATAACGTAAATGATTATATAGATTAATACTTTCAATCCAAACTTCAATGCAGGAAACGTTGGAGATACGTGTATGATCTTAAAAGATCATAGCCATTCAGGAATTTCCCCACGTTTAACAAACAATGGGACTGGCCCTCAAATATGGTGACACTAGCATACCTAGTTCACGGTCTGTAGTATACTGAAAAATAACGTAAATAGTTGTGTAGATTAATACTTTCAAACAAACCTTCTATGGAGGAAACTTTGGAAATAGTATGTCAGAACATCCTTGCCAATCATGTTCCCCATGTTGAGTAAACAAAAGGACTGGCCCTCAAATTCTGTCACCCAATCACATCTAGTGCACAGTCTGTAGTATACTGAAGCACAACGTAAATGAATATGTAGATTAAGCCTTTCATCATGGCTACCTGGTACATGTGTTTTTCGAAAATATTAGGATAATCAAGAAATTACTTTCAAGCAGTTCCTCGCTTTTCACTAATATTTTTCTATTTTCATGCGTCGACCTGTCAAAAGATCCGGGGCATATTTTTATGCCCCCGTACCGAGAGATCGGGGGCATATTGTTTTACTCGTGTCCGTCTGTCTGTCAGTCTGTCTGTCTGTCCGTCTGTGTGTCCGAAAACTTAACCTTTGTAATTTCTCCAAAAGTATTTGACATACAAAGCTCAAATTTGTAATGCAACTTTCTTTCAATAATATCTATCTGTTTCATGCAATTTGACGTTCCTCAAGGTCCAAGAAAACTTAACATTTTAGAAAAATGTCCATTTCGGGGGCATATGTGTTTCACAAACACATCTTGTTTTTTACTGGTGTCTGTCAGAAAACATTTGCTTTAACGGTGACTTGATATTTTTCTTGTTATCACGTAACTCGAACGAGTGGTTGCAAGCACCTGTCCCGTTCTTAGACACAGTGGAAAACCGCTTTCGTCCGCGTTAAATAATCGCCGACGATCAAGTCATTTAGTCCCTATACCAACCGTCTATCGGAGAACAATTAACACAGGCCCGTTGAAGCCTCAGATACATTGCGCCCCGTTAAAAAAATGTCAGGATATCTCCGACTAAAACCAAAATACAAATATCGGTATAAAATAATCTTTTTTTTTTTTTTGCTTTTTCTTGTTATATATTTTATTTTTGCTCAGATGAACTAAAAGCACACCGTCCGAGCAGGGAACTATGGCTGTACGATCTCAGCACATCATATCCTATCAGGTAGCTTCCCATGTTCAACAAACAACGGGACTGGACCTCAAACATCGTTAAACTATCACATCTAGTGCACGTACTGTTATATACTGAAAAAATAATAAATGATTATGTAGATTAAGCCTTTCAAACATGGCTACATTGTACAAGCGGTTTATGAAAATATCTAAACAAATAAATAATAACTTATAAGCAATTCCTCCCTCTTCTCTATTTTTTTTTCTTTTTTTATGCCCCGTAGCAAAAGATCGGGGGCATATTGTTTTACTTGTGTTTGTCCGTCTGTCTGTCCGAAAACATTTGCTATAACGGTGATTTGACAATTGTTACTTGTTAGCACGTGACGCGAGCCAGTGGCGGCAAGCACCTGTCCGGACTCCCGTTCTTACACATAATGGAAAACCGCTTTCGTCCGCGTTAAATAATCGCCGACGATTCGAAGTTAGATCCCCCTACCCGTCAGAAAAAGGCACGAAGTCCCGCATACTAACTGTCTATTGGAGAAAAACTAACAAAGGCCATTTGATCCGCCAAATACATTGCGCTGCGTAAAAAAAATGTCAGGATACATCTAACTAAAACCATAGTACAAATAACTATATATTTTTTTTTATTTATTTTTTTTTTTTTGCTCAGGTGAACTTAAACTTAAAAGATCATAAGGCAAACCTTCCATGCAGAAAGCTATGGAGATACGATCTCAGCACATCAAATCCGATTAGGTAACTCCCCATGTCCAACAAACAATGGGACTGGCCCTCAAACATCGTTACACTATCACATTTAGTGCACGTACTGTTGTTTACTGAAAAATAACAAATGATAATGTAGATTAAGCCTTTCAAACATGGCTATGTGGCACAAGCGGTTTATAAAAATATTTAAATAAATAAGAAATAACTTATAAGCAATTCCTCCCTTTTCTCTTTTTTCTATTTTTATGCCCCGTATCAAAAGATCGGGGGCATATTGTTTTACTTGTGTTTGTCCGTCTGTCTGTCCGAAACATTTGCTATAACGGTGACTTGATATGTTTTCTTGTAAGCACGTGACGCGAGCCAGTGGCGGCAAGCACATGTCTCGTTCTTTAACGTTATGGAAACCCGCTTTCGTCCGCGTTAGATCATCAAACTCGTCAGAAAAAGGCACGAAGTCCCGCATACCAACTGGCTTTTGGAGAAAAACTAACAAAAGCCATTTGATGCGCCAAATGCATTGCGCTGCGTAAAAAATGTCAGTATACCTCCGAATAAAAGCATAATACAAATACCTATATAATCTTTTTTTTTTATTTATTTATTTTATTTATTTATTTATTTATTTATTTTTTTTGCTCTGGTGAACTCATAGGTCTGAAAGCAAACCTTCCATGCAGGAAACTATGGAGATTTGATCTTAAAAGATCATAGCCAATCAGCTAGTTCCCCATGTTTAGCAAATAATGGGACTGGCCCTCGAATACTATAACACTAGCACATCTAGTGCACGGTCTGTAGTATACTGAAACATAACATAAATGATTATGTAGATTGATGTTTTCAAACAAGGCTAATCTTAAAAAAGGCGGACCAAATATATAAACAAACTAACTATAAATGAATAAATAAATGAATATAAACAGAGTAACATAAAACTGCATTTAAACAAAGCATAATTAATAAAATAAAAAAAAGACTTTTACAATTCCATACGAGACAGCTCTCCCTATACGTTCGTGACCTCTGACATTTATGGTTGACTTTGGGAATGAAAGTGAACTGACAAAGTATCCATAAATCAACTTGTATTATATACAGGGTGTACAACGTTCGAACTGCATTATGGGTAATTTCGGCTCCGCCGTGGGGAATTTTGTTGAAAATCTCCTCGACTCAGGTAGGTGTTTATCAAATATTTCCGCCAATTTACGACCGATTTTAAAAAAAACTAACGTGGAGTGCCCCCGCCTTAACGAAAGCAATCATCGGATGTTAATTTCACGTCTCTTCACACAGTAATAAAAAAGTTATTGAAAACGAAATTTGGAAAACGCGTTTTCTGATGGAACCGCCATGGAGAAATTTACAATGTTTTTGAAGAAAAGGAGCTAAAATACCATTGTCCGAGTACGAAAGCATGCGGTGTGTTATCAGAACGAGCCCAACTGCGGTCCGCCTGACCATAACCCTCATAAATCTGATTGAAAACGTGAAATTTAAGCAGTTTGTAAAATTGCTCCGCCGTGGAGAGTGCAATAAAAAGCTCTGCCGTGGAGTAAAAATATGTTAAAAGACGTGCATTGTGCTTTGCCGCCGATAGGAAACTGATCAAACCATACAAATGCGTCTTTGTTTATCACATATTTATTATCTTACTTAGATCATGCCTATGTACGTAGTAAGACCGTAAAATGTACACTTGACGTGACACGTTTAACGTCCAATTGTTTTAATGCTTTACTCGGAGGGTACTCCTAAAACCTTAGTTTTATGTTTTTCAAGATCTGTCAATTGAATTTGCTCCGAGACACATAAGGCATTACATTCATACCAGAAAACTATCTGAGGAAATTATTGTGATTTTTTTTCATTGAATTAATCAATAAAATTATTTTAATTGTGCATATATTTCAGTAAAAATTGCGAAAAGAGTAAAATTGAATTCGAAAGTTAAGTATGTTGGAGTTTTTGTCAAGATACCATATTGTCACAAAACATGCTACATGTTTCCTCTTATTTGAGCTAAATTACACAGAAATCAAAAACCGATAACAATGTCATTCAATACATATTATTAAGGTGATATTTTGGTCCAAAGCTTGTTTTCAGTAAAATTTGATTGTGCTCCGTAAAACAGTTTTTATTCAGTAAAATTAAAAGTAGCATACAGTGCAAACCTAAAGCAATATTAATGCCCAAAAACTCATTGATGAAAAATATAGATTAAATATAAAAATTACTTTTATTTACAAAATTACATATATGGAAGCCAAAATAGGTATACATGTACACATTGCCAGTTTTCTTTACTATTTGGTCACATTGCCTATGCACCGTCATTAGTGACACTATGGCATGCAATAAAGGTGAAGCCAAATATCATAAAATAGAAAAGACGTCTAGAACCCGTACAGTAAAGCACCAAAAGTTGCCCTTCCAAGTTTTAACCAATATAATGTTTTTGCTCCAAGAGCCACTAATAAGTTTACATGATGTGGAAGGCCTCCAATGATTCAGTAAAAGATTGTTACAGCTTTATATTCTTTTTCAATTACACAGTTAGAAATGTACTTTTTTGTTTGAAAACGTTTCCCTATTGGGGTAAAACAGAGTGCAATTATTTCTGCAAATTATTTCTCTAACCATAGCTTAAGATAAGTTTGGACTCGGTGGTTACTTTTTATCCGCCCAATGATTTTTTTTTATTTGTACATATGTTGTAAGGTAACATTTCCTGAACATATATAAAAAATCTGGGTAAGTTTCCTGACTCGTTTTCGTGTCAGAGTTATCTGCCCTTGAACAGTAATGACCATTTTCGCAAAATCATCCTTATGTTTTAAAGTCATATAACAAGTTATTCTGTGTGAATAATTTCAAATGTTATATCAATTTAGAGACTTG
Source organism: Fragum sueziense (assembly GCA_963680895.1). NCBI lineage: Eukaryota > Metazoa > Mollusca > Bivalvia > Cardiida > Cardiidae > Fragum > Fragum sueziense. Next base: position 55,411,590 of record OY804595.1, read on the forward strand.
CATTATTATGTACAAATGGGATGAAATGACTGAAAGAAATATTTCAATATTTTTTTTTCAATTTGCCAAATAATTACCAAATGAATATTTTTTTGTTTTGGATATTTTGAAGATAATACCAAGAGCTATTTTTACACAAAAAATTAGCACACCTTTCAACGCAAATAAAAAGATATTTGAATTTACCCCACCCACCCTGTTTTAGCCTAATTATGACAAAAATATCTATATTTTCAAAAAAATACTAAAATTTTCTAGCATATCTTTACATTAAGAACAATAAAATACTTCATTTGACATTCACCATCACAAAAATGGGGAATGTTTCGATTTAATAATTTGATGAAAATTGTAGCATGTGCATTTGGTGCCGCAGAATATATGTTCTGCGCAAAGTGAGAATTAGTACAATTCCGGAATTGTCCTGCGCAAAGTAGGAATTCTTACTTTGTCGGGCGAAGTAAGAATTCCTAAATTGCCCGGACAATTCTAGAATTGGCCGTGCGCAAAGTAAGAATCGGGACAAAGTAAGAATCGATTATCGATTTTTTATGTCTGCGCAATGTAAGAATGGGGGAAAAAGTAAGAAAATTTTATCACTTACAATTGATACATACGTATTCGTGTTTGTAATTGAAAAAATATATATTTGAATGCATATCATTAGATAGTTTTGAACGTTTAAATGTATGTTACATGTATGAATAACGAATATACAATTTCATTAAGGACACATCTCCGTATTATAGTCGCAGATCTATTTAGTGTAAATCATAAAAGCTGTTACAAACAACTCGTTTAAAAATTGAGAAGTTTGCGATATCATTGTTACGCAATTTAATCCAAGGGATTGTCAGAATACATTAACCCTTTCCCAGGACTACTAAGTTTCATGTCCTTTACAGAGAGAACATGACAAAACTTTGAGGCAAGAGACGAAAATGCTAACCACCAGCATCTTTTCCTTTTGTTTCAATATTTTCTTCAATATAGGCTATTGACCATAAATCATATCTTCATCAATATTCAATTTCGTGACGAAAGAATTGGATAGGTTTAGCAATGACAAAAACACTACAACAGACCGAGGGGCAGAAATTTACGCAAACCGTCAAAAATACGATTGATTTATTTTATTGCAGCTTACTCGAAAAGTAACACCTATCATTTTCACTAAAATGTACCCGATTCAACAATCTAACTATGTGCAAAAAATTCTTACTTTGCGCACAGAACAAAGTAGGAATGCAAATATGCGATTTTAAAGCCCTGCGCAATTCTAGAATTGTCCGGTACAATTCCGGAATCGGCGGACTAAGTAAGAATTCCTACTTTGCGCAGGACAATTCTAGAATTGTACTAATTCCTACTTTGCGCAGAACATATACACAAAATTTGCTAGTCACATGGTCACTCTCCAAACTTACCTTAACCAGTATTGGACATTTTATACATATTTCCATGGTGTCATATGGTTAACATGTGGTTTAGCCATCAATAGCCCTTGATAGTTACATGGGAGCTGGATTGTCTATTTCTGAAGCTTTACAGCAATATATTTTAAACCTTTTATATGATAATCAAATCCCATCAAAGAAATCTGTGCTTTTTCTAATTTGCTTTTTCATGTTTCAAAAGATCTATTTAAAAAACTCGTGCTGTTAGCTTTCATGAATCATGGCTGACTAGAATAATTCAAAGGGATTTTTATATAAAATTTCCCCTCATTTTTGTAAAAAAGGTACATCTGGGACAAGACCTTATGTGACCCTGAATGAAAATATTGTAACCAACTTTGAAGTCGTTGATCGAGACATTTTCAGGTATATGGCATCCGGAAGTCAGTCATATTTGACGAACTTTTGGCAGCAAGGGCGGGTCAAGGATGGCAACACAGATAGATAGAATGACCATTTCAAATTTAGCAAATTATTATAGGACTAAACGTTTCGGTTCTGGTCATCATGGGCAGTTCGTCCTACATGTTAAGGTCGGTGCCTTTACCATTTACCATCACAATCCTATTCCACAAGAAGTTTCATATATCTTGGGACCTTTTTATTATGCCCCCGATAGGGAGGCATCATAAATTTGACTTGTCCGTCCGTCTGTCCGTCTGTCCGTCCGTCATTCCGTCCAAAAACTTTAACATTGGCCATAACTTCCTTATTACTTAACATATTCGCTTCATACTTTACCACAACATTCCTTGGTACATTACCTTTCTGTAGGCACATACTTTGGTGACCTTGACCCCTGGATGACCTTGACCTTGAACATAGATTGGCCATAATTTAAAATCAAAGCGGTGTCGGGGGCATTGTCATCTTACAGTGACAGCTCTTGTTACGTCTAGAGGAGAAAAATTTGTTATCGTGTCTGAAGCACAAAAACCGATGGAAATCATTGTAGGAAAAGAAGATTGTGCTTTTTATTACGAGACCAAAGAAATTCAAAATAGGCCTACTGTATATTGCAGTGTAACAACTTGCCCAAACCATATGTAACAATTTGCCACATTCGCATTTTTGAACTTTCAGATTATCACATGGGTAAACAGTGTGGCATTTGTAGAAAAAATCGATTTCAAAGAGACATATATTTATTTTTTCTGTGAAAACACATTTATAATGTAGGATGAGTTAACCGGGTGAACGGAGTCAAATGGAAATTTCAAAGAAAATTTACTTTCATAAGATTTTTTTCAGATTTTCAATTATAATTTGCATTTTTATCCAAATCTCCAAGATTGACTTTTGAGAAGTTTGTATAAAAGAAAAATAAAAGAAAAAAGATACCATATCATGAAAGTTAGAACATTGTGCGTGAGGTCATTGTCGTGCAGCTGTAGGTGTAACAACTTGCTCCGTGTAACAGATAGACCCGGTCTCCCGTACCTACATATTCATACATGAAAACATGGAAATCGATATAGGATTCATAGAGTTGTTGCCCTAGAAGACTGGATTGCATTTTTAGACACCATGTATAATTTTTACGGTCTTACTACGTACGTAGGCATCATCTAAGTAATATAATACATAAATGTAGGTGATATACAAAAATGCAATTGTATGGTTCGATCCGATTCATATCGGTGGCAAAGCACAATGCAGGTCTCTTAACATATTTTACTCCACGGCGGAGCTTTTTTATTGCACTCTCCACGGCGGAGCAATTTTGCAAACTGCTTAAATTTCACGTTTTCCATCAAATTTCTAAGGGTTATGGTCAGGCGGACCGCAGTTAGGCTCGTTCTGATAACACACCGCATGTTTTCGTACTCGGACAATGGTATTTTAGCTCCTTTTCTTCAAAAACATTGTAAATTTCTCCACGGCGGTTCCATCAGAAAACGCGTTTTCCAAATTTCGTTTTCAATAACTTTTATTACTGTGTGAAGAGACGTGAAATTAACATCCGATGATTGCTTTCGTTAAGGCGTGGGCACTCCACGTTAGTTTTTCAAAATCGGTCTAGAATTGGCGGAAATATTTCATAAACACTTATCTGAGTCGAGAAGATGTTCAACAAAATTCCCCACGGCGGAGCCGAAATTACCCATAATGCAGTTCGAACGTTGTACACCCTGATATAGGTAATGTTGATAATTTAATTGAAGTCAGCTGGACGTTTCTTGGAAGTAATTAATTACTACCATGGGATCTATATAGGCAATCCAATTGCTTTCAACTGGATTGCCTACTACCAGATTACCTTCACAGCCCCTACATGATCCTTGATCTGGCACCCGATGTGCGTTCTTAAGAGCGAAATTTCTTGCGATTTCTTAAGATATTTTAGGATAAAGCGTTCTTTAGAGCAAGATTTTTAAGACGCTCAATGGGAGGCGCCATTACCTTTTACTTCGTGCGTAACCCCTCGGTCAACTATATAAAATATAAAAGAGATTTGACAGAGTTATTCCGAACACTCCATAATTCATAAACCGCGGTGTTCCGAACACTCCATACTTTATACAAATGACGTCATTTGTATAAATATGGAGCATTCGGAACAGGTCTTTCAAAGTCTCGGTCTTAAGGAATACGACCCATCATTAGCTCTAAATGATTCGTGTTATGTCGGTTGTTTTCGCAAAAACGGAAATAATCGAGCATGTTCGGAATTACAGAGATTTTTTAAAAAAAAATTTGTAAAGAGACTTCTACATTAAATTTGAATTTGTACGAACAGTTTCTACAACGAATCCCAGCCGATGAATTTATAAAAACGTCAAATGAAACAACAAAAGACGAAAAAATCAAAATATTTTGGCATTTAGAATGACCTCCCTTTGCAACAACAGCAACTACAGCGCACCCAGTGATCTCCCCTGAATCCGAATAACGTACCTCTGACGTAATATATCACTGTTTGGAGGTTGATTCGCACCATAAATATTTCGTTCCATAATTGGTCACTTTGTTTGCCGTAATTTGGGCCTTTTCTTTTGGAAAAGGTAAGCTTGACCTTTGCCATTTCTTTCTGTTTAACCCTTTCCCAAACAACTAGACACAAGATAAGACCAACTGATGCTTTCTCTACGCTAGGTTTGCGCGAAAAAAGAAACCAATGAGAGAAAAGAAGCAAATACTGATACAAGCAGTTGTATTCAGTTTCTCTGTAGAATTTCTATTTGATTATATATTTTTGTGTTTCTGTCTCGTCTTTTTCCATCTCTTTAGCTACTAATAAGGCAGCAAACATGATTCAAACATGACATCAGAAAACTGATATTCAAAAGTTGCTTGTTCACCTAACCCTTTCCCAAACAAGACCTAGTTTTGGCAGAGACATAGGCCTACCTTTCTACAACATTCCTGGCTTTATTTTTTTCAAAATGTTTCTTGTGATGATAATACCGTCCTCAACTCACACTCAGACACACAATTTTCTGGGGCATTTTAACAATTTGTCGAAAAGACATGTTTGGCTAATGATTTACATGCAGATATAATGTACTTGTAACAATTCTATTTCTACCATTGTTAAAGTATTGAAACTTTGCACACATGCTTGTGGTCAGACATGTATATATTCCTTATTAAGGATAAAGACTGGGTAAAGATTCATTACCCTTTCAAATTTCTATTTGTGTAGACTTTTTATTCTTTTCATCCTATAAAATTTCATAATCCAACACTTTTTCGTTGAGCTATCCTGTCCACTGACAACTCTTGTTTTATAAACATTTTTATTTATATATATGTTTTTTAATAGTAACATTTACTATTATATAAATATTCAAATACAAACAATAAAAAACCTGTAAAATTCGTATGGAACAATTTATTTAAGTATAATGAACAAAGAGTGCCATTTTCCTTAAGAAATTGGGCGGTGGTAAAAAAGGGGGTGTATAAGTCAAAGTGATTTTTTTAAATTTGTGTACGGCGAAACTGTTTAATTTTTACTTTATTTGAAAGAATATACACATAGGAAAATTATGATTTTCCTTTTGTGCCATGCATTTTGATATATCATTAAAATTAATGTTATTTAAAATTGACTATTGTTTCAGATTCGTCTGAAAAGCCTGTCGAAAGTATGGTAGCCGTGTATAACAAAAGCAAAAAAAATATTGTGTTGCTGGTTATTATTTATTTACTTGTTAGTCCATTGTTGGGGAATATAAGCTATTGATTAGATGCAAACACTTGTGTTTATTGCTTTTAATAATGCTGTTTTTTGTGTTTAAAAGCTCACATGGGGTGTTTGGCATTTCATGATTTTGTATGACCCTGATGTAAGATATAAAATTATCAAAATTTCACTAACGAAACGATCAAAGTTGATAAAAATTGGCAATTAGATGCGGGATACCATGCTGATTTTGATATATAGTAACTTATGTATCTTTATGATTCTATTGATGGGTCGTATACCTTTAAAACGCTTTATCCAAAACACCTTAAGAAATCCTAAAAAATCTTGCTTTAAAGAACCCCGCTCAGGTCACTGGGGATTTCCTTGGAGGTTTTGTAGTTTTGTGGTCAAGGATTCAGTTTTTAGCTCCACTGTCCGAAGGCCACCGAGCTATATTCGTGGCGTTGTGTCCGTCGTGCGTCCGTCCGTGCGTAAACTTTTCTTTAAAATCTTCTCTCAAACCAGAGGGCCAATTTTTATCAAACTTGGCAGAAATGTTCCTTGGGTAGTGCTTTACTTAAATTGCGAAAAGAATTTTGATCAGTCCATAAATATGGGCGTGGTAGGGCGGGGCTTATCAGACTTAGAGAAATCACGAAATAATTCTTTAAAAATCAACCATTGAGCCAATTTTAACTAAACTTAGCAGAAATGTACCTTTGGTGGGTCTTTACCTAAGTTGTCAGTGAAATTTTGATCGGTCGTTAAATGTGGGCGTGGCAGGGTGGGGCTTATCAGAATTGGAGAAATCACAAAATAATTCTTTAAAAATCTTCTCCTCTCAAACCAGTTGGCCTATTTAAACCAAACTGTACAAGAATGTTTCTGAAATGAACCTGATTGAATAATAAATGTGGGCGTGGCAGGGCGGGGCTTATCAGACTTAGAGAAATCATAAAATAATTCTTGAAAAATTAACCATTCAGCTAATTTTGACCAAACTTGGTAGAAATGTACCTTGGGTGACTCTTTACATCATTTGTAGGTGAAATTTTGATTGGTCTATATATGTGAGCGTGGTAGGGGGTCGTCAGAATTGGAGAAATCACAAAATAATTCTTTATAAATCAACCAATTGGCCAATGGAGACCAATTTTGGCAGTATTTATACTTGAGTGGCCCTTTACTTACTTTGTTAGTGAAAATTTGGTTGGTCCATTAATGTTGGCGTGGCATGGAAGGGGGGGGGCTTATCAGAATGGGTGAAATTACGAAATAATTCTTTAAAAACAACCATTGGGTCAATTTTAGCAAACTTGGCATAAATATTCCATGGGTGACCCTTTTCAAAAATTGGCAGTGCGGGGCTTACAAGAAATCATGAGGTTATTCTTTTACTTTAGCCAGTGGAGCGATTAAAGGCCCTCTTGGGCCTCTTGTCTCATAATAAGTTATTTTGTGAGATACATTTAAGGGGGAATGCTCCAGTTTCCTAATTTTTTTCCCAATAATAGAATTTATTTATATTTTGTATGTTGAAATTACATGTTATTACCAATTGAAAAATAAAATAAAAATGGATGGTCAGCGATCTTGTTTGAATTTTATGGGCATTCGTATCACATACCCCTACACCGAAAAAATGCACAATTTCTTGTACCTGTCCAAGGTCACTAAAATGCTAATAAAATGCTGTATATTCATCGTTTAGTCCCGAAAACGGATTTAAAGTAACGTCTTACATCTAATAAGAACAGAAAACCCTAAATAGGTGCTACCATAAACGCGTAAATGTATAAAATAGTATGCTCACGGGTTCGGTTAGATCAACGAAGCTGGATTGTTTTATGTCAAAATTTGCATATTTTTGGAAATATGTCAAGTTCTACATAATAGAATTTGATTAAACTCCCTCAGTGTATTAAACAACCTGTCCTGGTAATAATTAAAAAAGAAAATGTATAGGTCAGCGCACTAATTTGTGAATTACAGCATTTTTATCATATACACATGAATAAAATGACGCAAAACAGTGGTAACGAAATACACACTTACGACTGTCTTGCTCTAAATAATCGATTTCTATCTTGAGGCAATCAGTTTCGCATAATAAATACACTTTTACCTTCAAAAATGGTATATTTTAATGATGTATTATATTATTGAAAATATGGTAGCGAAACATATTGGTACGAAACATTTAATTTACTACAGTAAAGACCGAGTGTTCCGAAAAACTGGAGCATTCCCCCTTAAAAGGCCTTAGACTTTCTTTGGAATCTTTTTTTTTTTTTTTTCATCTTGACTATGGCAGAAATTACTACAGTATCATGTTGAGGATGGTCTTGATTTTCAAGAATATGGTGTAGAATGTTTGGATGTTCACAACTTCTGGAACAAGTTAGACATTCTATTTCGTCATTCAAAACTCCATTATGATGCCTTCGAGAAACAAAATTTAACTCCCCATGACCACTATTTCTGGTGATCTCTGCAACGATTTTTTAATAATCTAACGTGTGGTGTATGATGAATAGCCATGTATAATTGTAAATGTGACAATTGTAAACATAACAAAAAGAATATGACTTAATACGTAATTAGTTAATTACGAGATTTTTTCTATTTACAACCAATTAGATTGCCCACTACCAGATTATCCCACATCTCCTGCAGGGTCCTTTATCTCGCATCAGGTTACCGGGGATTTCCAAGTTTCGCAATCCTGTGACCAAGGCCCCAGTTCTCTGATAGTCACTAATTTTGTGATAAGTACACTTGATGGGACTTCGATTATGTTTTTATGCTCCCCGAAGGGAGAGCATATAGTCGCCGCTTTGTCTGTCCGTCCGTCCGTCCGTCCGTCCTGTCCGTCCGTCATTCCGTCCGTCCGTCCGTCCGTCCGAAGCGATTTCTCCATAACCCTTGGGCCAAATCAAATGAAACTTACCATGTGAACTCCCTAGGACATAATGCCGATGTACTTTTCCCCGTTTTTGGATTTGAGGCCTCGTCATGGGAAAAGGGGACTTAAGGTCAAATTCAGTTATTCTCTAATTTCTCCTAGTCTAATGGTCAGAATTTGATGAAATTTCATATTTGAGTAGCAAATCAGATGTCCTTGACAATAAACTATTTAAAATTTGTGTATGAAAAATATGTCATGGAAAAAGGGGGCTTAACATTTGTTAGCTTTATATTAGCTCTGCATGGCATATATTTATTGTGACAATGCCTTATTCGGGGAGCATTGTCCGTCTCTGACGGCTCTTGTTTTTTTTTTTTTTTTTTTTTTTTTTTTTTTTTTTTTGAGGGGGGTCATTTTTGTCACATTAACAAAGTCATGCAAAGGATTATCTTTTTTTTTTCAAAATGGTATGCAACAGCATGTTTCCCTGCCCACAACGATAGACATACATTCCATCAACATCATATTGTTTTCATCTGGCTCAATATCGTTATAAACATCAAACGTATCAAACAACAGCTGCGACGTTTCGATGTGTAAACACATCTGATAATTTTTCCATGAATTCTGTAAAAAGATATTTAATTAATTCTAGCAGTAATGTGGTGGCTGGACTTAAGCTCCAAGATCTTTGCTTGCTATATTTAAAGCTTTACGATTCGTAAAGTCATTTATTAACATGTGCATTGGTTGTTTACTTACTGTTTCATTCTGATCTACCGCGATTAAGCAGTTATTTGAATTTGCAACCTTTATTCACGTTCAAACCAGAGCCTCTCTGACATTTGCTGCATTTCCGGTTTAATTTTAAGTCATTTGGTTCCCGGGTTCTTATACACCCTGATACAGTTCCAAATTTTTAACCGTGACATTCGCATGAGGAGAGCAAACAAAAGGTCACGTGGTCTTTTTACTATATAATTCATTGTGCGAGTCGTTATTTTCGCGCGAGCATTTTCATTTATTCTGCCTAAGTATTAAGAATATTTTATACAGTCATTTGCGTTAATTATTAGAGTTTTCAGTTACAGGAATATTTTTGCAACTTTGATTGAAAAAAAGAGATGTTTTGGCTTGTAATCATTCGTACCCTGTCTCCATCGCCCATTACCACCATGCAAGTTCAGGATGAGCTACTGCTTTTGAAAACCATACAAAAAGAATTTTGCAGGACCACTGAGCGCCTTAGTACTGTCCAAGTGTGAGCGGTGATATTTTGCATGTGTTTGTGCTCTAGATTAGAGCCAATAATGGACAGGTCACAGAATGGTTTCCCAGCCGCGGAGCGTGGACAATTATAAATTAACTTATTGCTGAAATATTGTTTAGAGGCGTTAAATTAAAAAAAGAAATGAAAAGAAAAATGTTTTAAACTTTTACCAAACAAGAAATGTTAATGTTTTGACTGTCAATGGCGGATCCAGGATTTTTTTTCAAGGGGTGGGGGTGGGGTGTAGCCTATAAGATGGCTTTAAATTTGTGAATTTTGTAATGTTAGATACCATACTAACGCTGTGTAGTCAAAATTCGATTTTCGACCTATTCAAGGCGGGGTCAGGACCCCCGACCCCCTTTTAGATCCGTCTTTGACTGTCTTACAGAAATTGTTTCAAAAATCATTTCAATGGGCAAAATAATGAAATACTTTTAATCAGCATTTTCTCCTTTTGCCTCAAGGTTTTCGTTACTATGTTACTATATTTTTCATGGGGGTCCAAGACCAATTGCCAGGGAGGGGGGAGGGGGGGGGGGGGTCCACGCCCAAATGATGACTTAAATGTGTTAAATTATATATAACGTTAGGCCTATATTGACGCTTTAATTATGTAGTCAACATTCAATTTTCGGCTGATTCCAGGGGGGGGGGGGTGCGGACATCCCGACCCCACCCCCCCCCCCCATTCTAGATCCGCCCTTGCACTAAAAAAACCTACTTTCATGATACCCATTCTGTTATCTGCAAAAGCTTCCAAATTGAATCAGGTGCCGTTTATGAAAGGGTTAAGCCGCTGTCAAACTTGAAAAGTCTAAATAATTTGTCGTTTGGGAAATGGGCTTTAACAGCTATGTTTTCATTATCAAATTGATCTACCATAATAAATGATCTTTCTTCATAAACCTTTCAGTACTGACATTATCATCTTCACACTGAAAATGGCATGTTTCGTACTATTTTTTTGTTGGGGAAGGGGGGTTTACGTGAATATGACAGTTTAACCTTGCGGCTAGGTCCTCAAAAGATCCGAGGATACTACTTTTTTTGATGGTCAAAAATGACTTAAAAGCCGATAAAGGCCATAAATGGAAGTCAGTCAATGATATCCCGTCGAGATTCACAGAGGAATCATCACTAAACGCAGTGTGAAGCCTCTTAAACTTCTTCTTTCCACATTAGCATTGCACGTTGGATGCTTTACTCTCATTTGGGTCAGAGCCTCGATCTGGCATCAAAAAGTGTTACTATTTTTAGTAACAAATTGGAAGTGTATTTGGGTGTATTTTATAGTTTATCCAAAATTCCGGGAACTTAGTAGTGTATCGTTGGTGACGTCATATATCAACAATACATTACTATAAATAGCCCGATTTTTGCATTCATAACTGCTTTTTGCCAGAAATTTTTCGAAGGCTAATCCAACATAAACAACAGACAGAATGACGACTCGGGTACATATAGTATATGTTTGTAATTTGATATTGTAAAACAAAAGAATATCCACATTAAAAATCTATATATTGAAATCTACTTTCACTTTCGTTTTATTTTATCCGCTCGGTACGTCCCGACAAATGGTGTCAGAAGTTAAAACGATTAGATATTGTTTTGAATTGTTTGAAATTCGGACCGTGGAAATTTTCGAGAGAGCTTTTTTCAGCGAGGATTGAGATTTTCCACTGATATTGAAAATATACTGAGAGGCAAAAGAAAGTATACACTTTTTGTTTGTCAATATCTGGCTTAATTTCCATCATATTGACTCAAAATTTTGTACTTCTCATTTCTACCTTATAATACAGTGTTGATATTTTTTACCTAAAATTTCTCGACTATCTTTACTTATGCTACATGTCGATTTTGCAAACTTTGCACTTGCGACTTAGTGGGGCATCGAATGTTGCCGTTAAACCGTGTATGATTTCTTTATTCTTTACCACAACAAATCACAACGTCAAATTTTATCTAACATTATTATCCAATTCTCGGTGGCTGGTAGAAATCGACAAATAAGCCACTTTTTTTCACTAAGGCCCATTTTCCTATGACGGCGCATGATATGAAAGACATTTGACACTATATACACTTAGTCAGGTGCCTAGAAACATTCTTCGTAAATTTTAATCAAAATCCGTCAATAAATTTAGAAGGAGTTATGTCAGGTAGGTTGTTTTCATTAAGTCCCCTTTTGCCATGACTCATCTTAATAGGGGAAAAAATAATGTACGCATAGTCTTAGGTGATTCGAAACTTTCTGTGAAAATTCTATCAAAATCCGTTAATAAATGTAGGGTTTGTGTCACTGTCAATGCTTGCATTAATTAATCGATTATTTCCCCTTTTTCGGTGACGCGGTATGCTATGAAAAGACCTTCGCAACGGAAGGACGGACAGAAACACGGATAGGCGGAGAAGGTTACATCAATAAACGGCCACCTTCGCAGGCGATTAAAAGTCGTACACACTATTATGAATCGTTTATTCAGAAAACATGGAATACCGTATAGCACTTTATTTCTGCGGGGACTTTATTTCTGCTATTTCTGCGGTCCTCATCGGCACCGCAGAAATAAAATCCGCAGAATTTTAACCCTGAATGTTCAGGTTGTTTTCAATTTTAGTCAGTACAAGGACAAGTTAAACAGTAACCCTCTGATGCAAAGCGCAATTTCATAAAAATGAAGTTTTTTTATGCCCCCGATAGGGAGGCATCATAAATTTGACTTGTCCGTCTGTCCGTCCGTCCGTCTGTCTGTCCATCCGTCCGTCTGTCCGTCCGTCATTCCGTCCAAAAACTTTAACATTGGCCATAACTTCCTTATTACTTAACATATTCGCTTCATACTTTACCACAACATTACCTTTCTGTAGGCACATACTTTGGTGACCTTGACCCCTGGATGACCTTGACCTTGAACATAGATTGGCCATAATTTAAAATCAAAGCGGTGTCGGGGGCATTGTCATCTTACAGTGACAGCTCTTGTTTTCATTCAAAAATGATGTAACTATAGCTTTAATTAAGGTGTAGATAGGACATTTTTGTTTATCCATAAATAAATGATTCAACAAGTTTGACTGATTGGTAACAGTTTGACACATCTTTTATTTCACACCTATCTGTATACGGCATTGTTTCCCATAACGCCTTTATAATGTAGATACTGGTAAATGAGTGGGCTTATCCCTTTACCCTAACGTAGTAAATAGAAATCGTCTTTCAAACTATGTCCGACACTAACTAAAACTGATTTGATAGCGCAGAAATAAAATCTTTGATTTTACAAAATGAGAGACCACAGAAATATGTTCCGCAGAAATTTAACCCGCCTGATTTATGGAAAAACCGCAGAATTTGGACCCCGCAGAAATAAAGTGCTATACGGTAACTAGGGTGGATACTTATTTTTGCCTCTCAGTATAATATATTTATTCACCTGAAATTCCGAATAAGAGTTGTTATTTTGTTTTGTAGTGGATATTGTTTTGTTCTTTCATAATGGATGGTGTTGAAATAGAAAATGAAGTTCAAGAAAAGTTATCTATAATTGCACAAGAAAAGAGCTGTATTTTACATACACTGAAAGAGTTACATAATCACATGAATTAAAGAATAAAAAACAAATGAAAATGAAATGTATGCTTTGCAGTCAAATATCTCAGAAATTAGACATCCTGACAGTGAAAAAACAATCAGACCAAGTTCAAGAGAAAATGTTGATAATGATCAGGGAAGGAATAGTTCAGTGATTAACCAAAGTACTCAAAATACAAGCTATCAAAACAATGATAATATAATAATAACCAAACTATGACTGATCCTGTGCATATTTTCAATTTGAAAATGAAACCATACATTTAATGGGACATCTGATTGCAGTGAATATTTAACCCTATATTGTTGCTGAAATTAACAGTTGGACATATCAAGCAAAGGCATTGTATTTAGCTAGTTGTCTCACAGGCAATGCTAGATCTCTTTTATTGGAAATATTTCAGATTCGGATATGCAAACACAATCAACTAGTCATTCTGTTGTCAGTCAAAATTTGGATTTGATTACTGATATAAATTCCTTGCAAAATGCTGATAATGACTTTAAATTGATACAAGACATGATTTCTAATGGAGAAAAAACAACATGGCAACAAATTTCTAAATACAGTCCAGAAGTGAAATACTTATGGAAACATATTGATTCCTTTGTATTAAAGAATAATGTTATGTATAGGAAATGGGAAAGTAATGAGCCTGAGGACATTGATTTCAAACCCCTTTTAGCTATTCCTAAGTCGCATAGTCCTATGTTTTAGAGCAACTCCATGACAATAAATGTTGTGGTCATTTAGGGGTAAAGAAAACTCTGCATAAGTGGGAGAAAGATATTTCTGGTTTACTTTGAGAAAAGATGTGGAAAATTGTCGTAAAGTTTGTGCAAAATGCAATGGTAAGAGACTGTCTTTAAAAAAGCCAAAAGCACTTCTTCAATATTATGATGTGGGGGCTCCCAATGAACGGATAGCTATTGATTTCATGGGTCTTTTCGGAAATCCAATAGCGACAACAAGTACATTATGGTCATTGGAGATGTATTCAGTAAATGGACTGAGCGTTATTGTATCAATAATTTAGAGGCAAGTACTGTAGCAAAAGTACTTGCAGATAAATTCATAAGCACTTGGGCTAGTCCTTTAATCTGTCATACTGATCAAGGAAATACTTTTGAATCAAAGATTTTGCAGAAGCATGCAAATTGTTGGGCATAGAGAAATCTAGATCTTCAAGTTTTCATCCACAGGGAGATGAATTTATTGAGAGACGGAATAGTACAATAATAAAAATGCTCAGTCAGTATGTCTCAGCTAATCAAAAAGACTAGGATGAGCATTTATACTTGAATATGTTGGTATATTGTTCAGCAGTTCATTCATCCACTGGGTACCCACCGGCAATACTTCATATAGGAAGAGAGCTAAGGCTTCCTATTGACCTTATAATTATTTGGTTCCCCGTTAGATGAAACTGAGAGAGATAAAGAGAAGAGTTATCAAAAATATACTTTAGAGTTAGAACAGAAATTGTTGAGCATCAGTGAAATAGCGCCTGAAAACATAGAAATAGGCTCCAAAAACATTAAAGTCAGTTATGGTACTAAGTCATACTTAAATTCATATAAAGAGGGAGACTTTATTATTGTCAAATTAGAAAAGTTTGAGTTTAGTGGGGTTTTACGCCGTTTTCAACTGCCAGGGTCATATCGCGGCGGCTGAAGCACCTACTCATGGATTCCCTTTGTTTCTTAAACCAGTACTACCACAACATTCTTACCGAGCCTCCAGCTGCTCGCCAACTTAGGTTAACGATTTCAAACATATTGGTGGGCTACAATTTTGTCAGAAAAGGTATTTGCCGCGGCCCGGTATCGAACCCAGGACCTCTCGAATTAAAGTCAGATGCGCTACCAACTGTGCTAAGGCCGCGGCTAAAATGAATGATGTTCTATACAGAATAAGGATACAGAACAAGAAATATTCAAAAATAGTGCATCATGACCAGTTTAAGATTCATAAGATTAAGTTATTGACAATTAATGTAGAAAAAAAGAATACTGTTTTATTATTTATACAATTTTACAATTAACCATAGATCTATTACATAATGCTAAAAATACATTAGTTTCACTTCTATAGAGATTCATATGCAGAGTATGCGGTGATCTAACATTCGGGAGCAGGAAGGCCTGTATAGCTCATTTAAGAGAACAACACTCCGTTATCTCAATTTAAATGTCAAAGTTGTCCAAAGATATTCAGAAGGAACCGACAACCCCCCGCAGTTGAAAAGCTAGAGAGGATCAATATATATTGTTCAACCAGACCACAGGTGCTAAGCATGAGGCTGCAGATACGGAATTACAAGTATTTATGGAGAAAGCAGAAAGGGAGGACTATGCAGGGATTTGTGGAAGAAGGGGGAGGAGGAAAAGAAAGACGAAGAGGAGAAAAATGTAGTGGAAAAAAAGAAACAAAGACGAAAAGAAAAGTAAGCAGAAGATTTAGAAGTGACGGATTCTGAAGAGGATTGGGAGGATGACAGCTTTCTCAACCTTTAAAGATACGATTTTGAAAATGAAATACAGCTGTTAGAAAGGGATGATAGACAAAAGGAAGAAATAAAGAAAAAGGAAAGGAAAAAAGAAGAAAAGAGGAGTTGAGAAAAGAAGAAGAGATGTAAAAGGAAGAGATAAGGAAGGAGAAGAAAGAAGGAAAGAGGAGTTACAGAAAGAAGAAGAGAAGAAAAAGGAGGAATTAAGAAAGAGGAGAAGAAGAAGAAAAAAGAAATGTTTGGTTTATTGGGGTTTTACGCCGTTTTCAACTAAGGTCATATCGCGGGGGCTGGAACACCTAACCATGGATAACCATAGATTCCTGTCTTTTCTCATACCAGTACGAGGGGCGTTCAATTAAAAGTGGTACTAATGGTCCACCATACCTCACGGTTCTATAAAACTAGTGGTACTTGCGACTACTTGACGGGAAAGTTACTGTTTATACTTGGTCAAAATTTCAGACAAATTCGTTGACTCTTTCTAAAGTTACTGAACTTTTAAGTTGGTTCAGTCGTATACACTGGCTATTTCGCTGTGCGCAAAATGGAAAACGAACTGAAGTAGGATGTACGGGTCTACATTAAAGGTCGCATAGGCTTTGAAATATCTACATCACATGTATATAATGAACTATATCAGATTCGTAGAC
This sequence comes from Fragum sueziense, assembly GCA_963680895.1. Classification (NCBI taxonomy): domain Eukaryota; kingdom Metazoa; phylum Mollusca; class Bivalvia; order Cardiida; family Cardiidae; genus Fragum; species Fragum sueziense. Next base: position 55,428,121 of record OY804595.1, read on the forward strand.
ATTCGAACGTTGAATATGCGTCAGATTTTGGGAAGATAATGAAAATTAAATTTGGTAAAACTGGCTTGAATGATGCCCCCTCTCAGGCAACCCGGGTAGAGCTAGTACCAAAGCAAATGTTGCTGTAGATTCCGACATGACCGAACAAGAGGCATGGTTCAATGTGCAAGAAATAGCAGATAAAGTTGGTTTTTAATCGGGGACATGTTATATACGATTTTGACGAAAGGATTGAAACACAGAAAAGTTTATGCCCATTGGGTCCCACACCTGCTGCCTATGGACTGAGAGCCACCCATGCAAAATATATTTTGAAATAATGCAATAATTGCAACAAATGTGGGCTTTCTTGGCTTTATACATATGATTGAACAATAATCTATTATTATGAGTACCAATGACGTGTCATAAGCAAGCAATGGCTGCGAAAATATCAGGTAAGGTCCGTAATAGCCAAAAAATTAAAAGCGCGGCAAAAGTTTTGTACGTGGTAATTTTTCAAATGTAACGGGTGTATTGTTCATATTACTGTGTCAAATAGTACAACTATCGCCGGTCATTCATACAAGAAATGTATGTCGGCCAAAGTAAAGAAATATCACGAAAAGAGCAGGTCTAGGACCGGCTAAATAGGCATGTGTCATATCCATGACAGCGGAGCTGTCCACAGGTGTCATCTTGTCCAAGACTTCCTGAACTTGTTGCACAGCGTCTTCATCCACCCTTATAGCCGGGCTTAAGCCCGTGTGGCTTTTTTGTGTTCCCAATGATGACGAAAAAGCCTCTGGTCGTCGGTATAGGCCTTCATATTCCATATGAAGTGCAATTTTCCAGTGTCTGCAAGGTGTTCCAAAAGAGGCTCATTTTTTGGCATATAAGTAATGACTCTCAAAACTTCAGAAGTGTGTGGGTGTCAAAGAGGATTACTTCGAAGGATAGGAGAAACTTGAAATTGAATTGCGACATAACTGTGGCTTATAGAACCCCAGTTCGAAAATAAATTGAACGTCCCTCGTACTTCCCAAACACCCTTACCGAGCTTCCAGCTGCTCCCCCATATAGGTTCACGATATCAAACCATTGATGTGCGACATTTGCCGCGGCCGGGTATCGAAACCGGGATCTCTCGAATGATAGGCAGATGAGCTACCAACTGCGCCATTGCCACTGAAGAAAAAAAAGAGAAGAAAAGGAGGACAAAAAGGAGGAGAACAAGTAAGAAAGAATAAGAAATGAAGAAGAAAGAGAAGAAAAATGAAGAAGATAAACAAAAGTTGAAGAAGATAGAAGGAAAGAGAGAAGAATTGGTAAAAATAGAAGAGAAAATTGAAGAAGATAAACAAAAGTTGAAGAAGATAGAAGGAAAGAGAGAAGAATTGGTAAAAATAGAAGAGAAAATTGAAGAAGAAAGATAGAAAAGTTGAAGAAGAAGAAGAAGAAAAGTAAAAAAAAAAGGAAGTGAAAGCAACATGAAAGAAGAAGAAATCAAATTAGAAGAAGTAGAGGAGAAAACAAATAGAAAGAGAAAGTTGATAAGGAGGAGGAGAGGACAGACATTTACTTTCAAGACAGATTTTGTTACGATGTTTCTACAAACAGGTACTGGGGCTGAACCAACGGTACATGAAAAGTTGATCAGGGGGCTCGTCGGGGTGTTAGCTAAACATATAGGTGAAAATACCCTCGGCACTTTGGTAAAAAAGATGAGCGAGACTGCAGGATTTATTTAGTTCTAGACATGTTAACGGGGTTAGCATTGTTTTGAAAAGTGCTTAAATTTGAGCCAGTTTCTTGAAAAGTGCTTAAAACAAAAATAGTGCTTAAAAGTGCTTGTTCCCTTAAAATGTCCTGAAAAACTTCTTGAATTTGTCAAAAAAAAAAAATACGTGCTTAAAAATGATTGAATTACCAAATTCACGGTAAAAAGTAGATGATTTAAACAACCGCTGCAACTGAGTATTGGGCAACCTATTTAAAAAGATGTTTCCAGATAGTGAAATCGCCAAACAGTTTGCCTGTGGAGAACATAAAACATCATACCTTTGTATATATTGGGACTGCAGCGCTCTTTGTTGAAGACCATCATTAGTGACTGGTGTAAGAAGAAACATGCTTGAAAACGGAATTAGGTGCTTAAAGGTGTTTGAATTTTGACAATGGATGTCTGTATGAACCCTTGTTAATCACTGTGTAAAGAATATTTTTATTAAGATACCAACTGTCCCAAGAATGAAGATGTTCAAATATCCGGTCATAAAACTGGGATGTCATTAAATCCATATAACACTTATCATTGAGAAACAAGTCGTAATGTCTGAGAATTTACATGGTTCCGGCACTTCTGTCCGTTTACCTGTAAATAATGTAGAAAATGAATTCAACATACATGATTTATCTGATCAGGATCTCATAAGGTTATGCGTCACAAACGATAGTCAACTTAAACGCGGATCAACGATTACGAGAATAATAGTTAGGTAATTGACATGTCTATCATCCAAGACCAGGATGGATTATTGTCCTTGTCCAAGCCTCCGACAGTCAAAACAGAGCCTCTATTCACTAACTGTACATTAAATCAGCAAGTAAACATTGCTTTACAAACTGATTTTCCCGTACAAAGAATAAATAAATTTACATCTATATAAATACATCTTTATAAATAAATGGAGGTGTATGGTGTTTTATTTCAACTACAATATTTTAACCATTCCCAAACTGCAAAAACGACTAATCTATTTCGAAATTAAGATATGTTTTTTCTATGCATATTCCGCTATCGAAATCCAAACAATGTCTTGATAAACAAGAGGACCCTGAGGGCCCTAAATCGCTCACCTGAGTTATGTTTTAATAATGCCAAATAACTTTTGTATATGTTACGCATTGTTGTCCCAGGGAAGAATTTGGTCATGTAGTTTCAGAGGACATGTTGTTTACAGAAATTGATCAGCTTTTATGACATTTCCCATTTTCCGATGCCACAGCAACCAGAGTTTTTCATAGATTTCAATTCTTTTAGCAATTTTTATAAGGGACCACCCAAGGAACATTTCTGCCAAGTTTGGTTGATTTTGACCCAGTAGTTTAGGAGGAGATGTCGTTTAAAGAAATTGTTGAGCTTTTGTGAAATTTCCCATTTTCCGATGCCACGGCAACCAGAGTTTTTCATGGATTTCAATTATTTTAGCAATTTTTATAAGGGACCACACAAGGAACATTTCTGCCAAGTTTGGTTGATTTTGACCCAGTAGTTTAGGAGAAGATGTCGTTGAAAGAAATTGTTGAGCTTTTGTGAAATTTCCCATTTTCCGATGCCACGGCAACCAGAGTTTTTCATGGATTTCAATTATTTTAGCAATTTTTATAAGAGACCACCCAAGGAACATTTCTGCCAAGTTTGGTTGATTTTGACCCAGTAGTTTAGGAGGAGATGTCGTTTAAAGAAATTGTTGAGCTTTTGTGAAATTTCCCATTTTCCGATGCCACGGCAACCAGAGTTTTTCATGGATTTCAATTCTTTTAGCAATTTTTATAAGGGACTACCCAAGGAACATTTCTGCCAAGTTTGGTTGATTTTGACTTAGTAGTTTAGGAGGAGATGTCGTTTAAAGAAATTGTTGAGCTTTTGTGAAATTTCCCATTTTCCGATGCCACGGCAACCAGAGTTTTTCATGGATTTCAATTATTTTAGCAATTTTTATAAGGGACCACCCAAGGAACATTTCTGCCAAGTTTGGTTGATTTTGACTTAGTAGTTTAGGAGGAGATGTCGTTTAAAGAAATTGTTGAGCTTTTGTGAAATTTCCCATTTTCCGATGCCACGGCAACCAGAGTTTTTCATGGATTTCAATTATTTTAGCAAATTTTATAAGGGACCACCCAAGGAACATTTCTGCCAAGTTTGGTTGATTTTGACCCAGTAGTTTAGGAGGAGATGTCGTTTAAAGAAATTGTTGACGCCGTGACGGACAGACGGACAGACGGACGCCGGACATTGATAGATCACAATACCTCACCTTGAGCACTTCGTGCTCAGGTGAGCTAAAAACTCCCAAACGACAAAAGTTTCAAGTTGACAAAATTTAAAGTTGTTGCAGATGTCTAAATATGTAAACTGCTTCTGAAAATAGAAAACCTACCTAGATTGCACATCATAGAAATCATTGTGAAAAAAGACAAATTGCTGAATATTATTTGTTCCCTAAATTGTTTCTAAATTTTAATATTTATATTTCACACGGTCGTCAAACCCAGTTTATTTTTCAAGAAAAAGTTAAAATCAACCCTTTATCGGCCGAGTACCGTATGTTTGAAATAGTCAATTTTGAAGTAAAATACATAGACACGCCAAGTCAATCAAATTATCTGTCGTTTGTCAACGAGAATGAGCGAGACGTTTAAATGTAAATCAATGATTGATTTCTCACATTCATTAACATACCCAATCTAAAAGGATTGAGCATCCCCGTCCTAACCAGCCGTTTATAGCGAGCCAACATCAGGTTAATAACATTGCGTCATCGACATTTACATAATTGGTTTGCAACAACGTTTTCCACCGCAATTATAATACACAGGCGTTGCTACATATACTGACACGTTCGTGACAGAACAGTGAATCGACGAATAAGTAATTGTGGTTTTCACTTTTGGCGACCATGCCCGCGAAAGATCCTTTCAGAAAGTCATCGATAGATCAGGCGTCAATTCTTTGGAATTCTCTCCAGCAATATGTTTTTCATAATTCAAGCCCAAACGAATAAAGATTTTGTTTCAACTCAAGGGTCAATGATGCCACGTCTTTGGCACGTTTTTGATAATCCTCCCACCGCCTCTGTTTAGATCGCTATAATATTGTAGTAACTTACATTTGCGACCATCGAGACTGTTTGCAACGAATTGCTCTTTTCAACATGATCTCGAGCGTAATACAGAGACCACCATATTGAACGTGAATGTAAACGCGCGTAACTAACGTCATCAAACAAAGTATCATTTTTGCAAACGTTGTAAATCATCGGCAAATCGCATTATTTGTTAATCTAATAAAACTTTATCACATTTATGACGATATAATTGACTTTTGAACGTTGTTTGCTTCAAATATTTTTCGGGTGTAGCCTTAAATAGTTGTTAGGTCTGCTTCCGTTGTTATGCTTGCAGAGTGATATGGGAGAAATTCTCCCATTGCGGCCACTGAAACACGTTCGAGCGATCTTGAGAATCGATAAGATCCGAGAATATTCGAATGAGTAATTAAGTAAAGGACGCCAGTCTAAGTTTTGTCTTTACGGCCAGTTTAATGTTGTCTTGTGATATCATAATTTCTACCTAATTCATAGATCACATGAGTGTCAGTTTTATTGAAAGATTTGGAGCTGTCAAGTTGGATTAAAGAAATTCCAAACTCGAAGGCTTTGATTAACGTATACAACCCATCATTAGCACCAAAGAGCCAGGGGCGAAATTTGAAAAGTGCCAGTAAATCCTAAACTGTGTAATATTTCCATTCCAAATACAAACATAAGCATTTTGATCGGTTTAGAATTTTAAATCAATGCATAATTGTGGAAATATTTGACAAAAAGAAAAAAAAAACAGTTATAAATTACCTCCCTTGCATATGAACATAGAGCAAAAAGATATTTGTAAATCATTTTCTTCTTGAAGCATAATCTTGAAATCCGGCACGGAACAACTTATTTGAAGTGTATTTACAAGTGTGTGTAATTTGATGCATGTCACATGGCTAGAAAGTGGTATTTTTAAAGATTGTTCATATACCTTAAGGTTACTAACCCACGCAACAATTGTGTGACGTGACGTTTTTGCGTCTTCATTGTTTACAAACAACAGCTGTTCAGCTGTCAAATTCTTATAGTGAAAATAAAATGTTTGTTTGTGATTATCTTTACGAAATATCAAGGGATACGTTAACTTTGATGACTGGAAGAGAGGGGTGTTAAATATTGATTGTGTTCGCTGTTTGGAGATGAAAATGACATTGAAAAAGGACTCAAGCTACGGTTGTAGAGGTGCACAAGGAAAGAGTGTGGGTATATGATATTTCTTAGAGCTGGAGGTTGGTTTAAAAATTCTCATTTAAGTTTGCAACAAGTACTTAAATTGACTTATTACTGGGTATACAAAGCTAGACAGGATACTGTGCGGAGAGAAATGAACTCAAACTGCGAGGAAACAGTGGTTGACTGGTTTAATTTGTGTAGGAAAGTTTGTTCGGAGATAATAGCGAAGGATAGTGTTAAGATGGGCGGGCCAGGAAAGGTAGTCGAAATCGACGAGAATAAGTTCGGGAAGAGAAAGTATCACAGAAGAAGGAAAAAGGACTGTGTTTGGGTATTTGGTGGTTTTGAGAGGGAGACAAAAAATTGTTCGGTTTTTTTTTTTTTTTTTTTTTTTTTTTTTTTTTTTTTTTTTTGCTAGCGTGGATGACAGAAGGACATATTGGTCCCTATTATAAGGGAACACGTTATTTCCGGAACTATTAGCATTTCGGACTGTTAAAAAAACGCTTACTTGACAAAGAAGCAAGTACTTATTACAGACCAATAGAAATCATCTATGCAATTTTTCGCATATCGGTGACGTTTCTGCTTAAAACCTTAGTTTTCATTGGTCGGTATTAAAAACGACCAATGATTTGCGCGCAATATTTTCGGGACATTTCCTCTGCGACCTTGATCGAAAGCGAAACTAGACTGACTGTCGAAAACAATCGAAGAAGAAGGATACGTACGGATTAACATTTTAAAAAGTGATATTGACCCACGCTCGGGGATGGCACGTTATATAGTGCTATTCTACATAATTATGCCAATTCATTGTGCATGTAAAATATCTTATCTATTCAAGCGAACGTAACATATGTTTTACATTTTGTATTCCCTCAGCTGTCAGAAGCCAGTGATAAAATTTATGAACCTGAGATGGCAGCCGAAAACAGAGAATTGGATTCTGACACATATGACAGTTGGAAAGATCCAGATTACCACCCACACGAGGATCAGGCAGTGTTGGAATCAGATGAAGGAAATACTGACCATGGTGATTATGTAGTTAATTCTGATGGTAAGTTTGAATGTGTTATTAAGAGAATGAAATAAATTATTAGAATAGAAAGAAATTGATGTATTACATCATTGCCTAATCCAGTTCAAATGATTTGCAGCATGCAAAGCAGATGTCTGTTGAACTTTGCAGTCCATTGTATTTTAAAGAATACAAAGTGCACTGTCATAGTGGCATCATATGCCTAGATCAGCCTATCAAGTCCCAAATATTTTTTCAGAGCTAATTGTACATTAGAAGATTCACATGCATTTGTTTATTAGAGTACCTTATCATTGGCTAAATCAATATACATATTCAGTTTAAGGCCGTCCGGCGCCATGTTAATTGTGTTGTCAAGGACATGGCTTATCTCACAGGGATACCATATTTTGATAATTTCTTGCATGCTATTTTAGTATGGCAATTGCATAAATGCCTAAGAAAACTCAAAAATGGTACTTATATGATTTGCTAGCTTGCTTGATCAGTGATACTAAGATGATTGACATGAGGCCCTTTGTGCCTCTTGTTCATGAAATTCATGGTTGGGCCAAACACCAGTTGGAGATGCTAACAAACTATTCTTTTGGTGCCCTTTTAAACTCAGTAATTTACAAATGAAAAAAAAACCTTTACTGATCAAATATTTGTAATAACAGATAATTTTTATTTATTAACAGGAGATTCAGACATATAAGATGTTTGGCCTCTTCTGAATGGAAACGGTGACAATAAGAAAATACCAGTTGAATTACAGTGATAATTCTGGCTCTGAAACTGCTTGAGAGAAAATGTCTCATTTAACCAAAACTAATGAGAGAAAATGAATTTTCAGTGAGAGATTTCACTAAATTTCTTACTATTTTACATTTTTCTGTGAGATTTTTCTCACATTGAGCAAATTTGAGCGAGATTTTTGGCAGAAAAATGAGTTAATTTGCACAAATCTCGCCCCAAAATTATCCCTGGAATTATCACCAATGACTGAAGGAGAAGACAATTTCCTGCGAGATATTAACACCCCAGGTATATTTGTGAGGAAAGTGGTTTATTCAGACATATACAACAATAAGAGATGAAAACTGACAGAGTTCAGAACAGAACCAAAGACATGCTTGTTTGTTTTGCTATGAGTTGAAGTCTCACATATAGGATCACTTAAATTCATCAGGACAGGACAGAAGTAAAGTCGATTCTAACATGTCAAGATGAAAGGAAAGAGATAAATTGAAGGATTTATTACGAGCACAAGGTGATCATATGCATAACAAACATGTCACTGAAAGTAAATCTGGTGAATTGTTGTTATTAAGAAGGCCAACAGAGGTATTTAATCACAATAAATATGGACCGTGTGCTATTTCTAAGGAATGGATGTTGATTTCGTCCATAACAAAAGATCTAAAAACATGCAAGGGGGCACAAGCAACTGTGTTAAGAGAACCAGGTTCATCAGAGCGATGTCTGAGGCCATAAAGGGGAGTGCTCCATCGCATGCCAATAATCTCTTGATCAAAGAAGTGTTCACCATAATGACTTCAGATACTATTGGCCAGAAATGACGAATTGATATGCAAGCTAGGAGAACATTGGTTAAAATCCTACATTGATAAAAAAAGGCGGGGATATTCGGCCTAACAATACATGAGACTGATGGCAAAACTTCTAATTAACGTTACACAGTTCACAGGTGCTACTTTGTGAATATTTGCAGACTTTACAATAAAGCGATTGCAGACGCAGCATTTTGATTCCTGGTTCATTTGACTTTCGGTTTCTTCGTCAGAGGAGGATGATTCTGTGTTAAGCTACTGTGGGTTTTTTTTGGGGGGGGGGGATACCAGATGGACCAGGTTGTGGAGATTTGTGGAGACATGCATTCTTTGGAGATTTGTTTTTGTTTTTAGGACTACCATTTTTTTGTCTTTTCCTCCTGCCACACTGAGGGTCAACTGAAAGATACAATGAACAAGAGGGCCATGATGGCCCTAGATCGCTCACCTGAAATTTCTTGCCTTGTTGAAATCAACATTTTGACATGTATAGCAGCAAATTAAGAATTTGCAATAAAGCCCCTTTTCCTTAGAATGAAACAAAATTCAGCCTTTTCAAAAGTGTTTGCTCTTTTACCCTTTTTCTGATGCCACTGCACTAAGAGCTTTGATATTAATCAAATTCTTATAACAACTTTGAAAGCCCTTCACCCAAAGATCATTCATGTGAATATTGGCCCACTACATATAGTAAGCCAGAAGATTTTTAAAAGATTTGGCTATTTTCCCCTTTTCTCATGCCGCGGAAGTCAAAGGCTTTGATGGAATCAAAGTCTCTCAAAAACTTTGAAAGCCCTTCACCAAAGGATCATTCATGGGAAGTTTCAAGAATATTGGCCAACTAGTTGAAGGCAGAAGATTTTTACAAGATTTGGCTATTTTCCCCTTTTCTCATGCCGCGGCAGCCAGAGTCTTTGATGGAATCAAATTCTTTTAACAACTTTGAAAGCCCTTCACCCAAGGATCATTCATGTGAAGTTTCCAGAATATTGGCAGGCTAATTAGGCAGAAGAAGATTTTTAAAATATTTGGCTATTTTCCCCTTTTCTCATGCCGCGGCAGCCAGAGTCTTTGATGGAATGAAATTCTTTTAACAACTTTGAAAGCCATACATTCAAGGATCATTCATGTGAAATTTCAAGAATATTGGCTGACTGGTTAGGCAGAAGATTTTTACAAGATTTGGCTATTTTCCGCTTTTCTCATGCCGCGGCAGCCAGAGTCTTTGATGGAATCAAATTCTTTTAACAACTTTGAAAGCCCTTCACTCAAGGATCATTCATGTGAAGTTTCAAGAATATTGGCCCACTGGTTAGGCACAAGAAGATTTTTAAAAGAGTTGGCTATTTTCCGCTTTTCTCATGCCGCGGCAGCCAGAGTCTTTGATGGAATCAAATTCTTTTAACAACTTTGAAAGCCCTTCACCCAAGGATCATTCCTGCCAAGTTTCAAGAAAATTGGTCTACTGGTTTGGGAGAAGAAGATCTTTAAAGAAATTGTGGACGGACGGCCGGACGGACGGACGGACGGACGGACGACGGACAACGACCGATCACAATACCTCACCTTGAGCACTTTGTGCTCAGGTGAGCTAAAAATCAAATTATCCTGCAATCCATTTTAATTTATGGCCCATGCGCGGATCCAGAGGGGGGTCATGACCCCCCCTGGAATTTGGCGAAAAGGGGGTTATCAAAAGGATTACTGGTTATGTCCCAAATAAGCTGCGTCATTCGTCCCTGTGTGCCAAAACAAACCGTTGTTATATTTAGTCCTTCATGGTAAGACATTTATCTGCATGCCTATCAAGGGGGAGGTCAGGAGGCCTACCCCCCCCCCCCCGAAATTTTGCGAAAAAAGAGGTTAAAGATCGGATGACCCCTCCCCTCCCCCTGGGAAAAAAACTGGATCCGCGCTTGTGGCCCATATTGTACACCATACATTTAAAAATCAGGCAGCATTTCCCAACGCTCTCTAAATCTATTTATAGTAACATAACATAAACTTTCTTATGAGACAGCGTGCGTCTGCAGTAATCTGTCAAAGAAATATCTCGAAGGATTTGAATGAATGAAAAAAGGAATAAGCAAAAATGACGTTTTTAGGCATAACAAAGTAAGTTTGATGTATTCTTACCTATATTCTAAGCATGGCTGCTGTGAAAATCCTGAATTTATCGACGCAGATTTCTTCCGTGTTTTGGCGAAATATTTACATATGACGTCAACGTATAAGAGAGATCTCGCACTGAACCGGAAACTATCGGAAACACATGTGACGATCGATAACAAATTATCTAACCGCATCAAGATCAAGTAACTTCAATTGGATGACTACGTGCTAATGTCATGACGTCATATTAGTAACATTCTTCTTAAAATGACGTCATCGTGTACCTCCGAGAAACGCCTTGTGATATAGTTTTATCTGTTACTCCTAAAATTCTTGGACGGACATCTGTGATAATTTGCATGTTTTGTTTAGAGGCTCTCATATAGAAGAATCCAGAAATTATTATTTAAAATTTTACCTCCATTGCCACCGCCATAAATGTACTGAAATGCGAAGCCGTTTGATAAATTTACATTAATTCCGGGACTTCTCCAGTCGTTCCGTTGAACGCATTTATTTTACATCGATTGGGAAGCAAGTTTCTTTGCTTATTTTAATCCCTCTCGATTGAGCTTCCTGGCAATCCACCAGTACTCGCGCCGAATGTGTGGGCCAATGAGAAGCCTCGAACAACCCCCACTACCGGGGATTGAATTCGGAACTTCTTAGTCGCAAGGCCGACCAGACTACGGACTACATTTTATTTGCTATTTGTGGCATAGATCTAATTAAGCATATTAAATGCATTATAATCCGACCGTGGAAAACCGTGAGAGGTTATTGATTGTTCGAAAAATAAACATGTTCGATTTGGACAAATTCGCGCACGGCGACACGGGGTACATGTACGTACATATTCCTACTCCCCCTTCTTTCTTTTTATGACGACATAAGACTACACTCTGTAATGCGAAGTAATGACGTCACATATTTGCACTCGCCTGATTTGAGGCACACCACGAGGAAATATATATTTTCAGTGTATGCGAACAACCTAACCTTTCACTGGGTTATGAGACTTTTCGCTCACTGTTTTCAAAACTATTTCTGATAGGGAGTGGACCATGTGTAATTCTGAAATTGATTAATTTCAACTTTCTCAATAGCTGGCCAGTGCTTATGAAATAAGTTGTCCGACTTGTCCGTTTACCTGTACGTACAAGCAGATTTTGAAAGCCAAGTTGACCGTAGACAAGTGAAAAACTGATTATAATAAAGAGTGTGTTTTCCTTTTGTTCACAATTTTGGGTCATTTATGCTGTTGAGAAGCTTAATTTCTAGTGGAGTAGTTCTTTTCAAATTGGCAAAAAGTTTCACTTCCGCCACGTGAAAAGTTGCATAAAAGATGAAGATCTAGATCTAAACAAGAGCCGTCACAGACGGATTACGCTCCCCGAATAAGTGTTTGTCACAAAATAAAAACTATCATACATTAAGCCCCCTTTTCCCATGACAGCTTTGTTTGTACACACATTATTCATAGAATATGGTCTAGAACATTCTATTTATTACATGAGCACAAAATTTCATTAAATTCTGCCCATTAGATGAAGAGAAATAAGAGAAAAACTAATTTTTACACTAAGGCCCTTTTTCCATAACGCACGCAGCCTTAAATTTACAAACGCAGAAAAAGGTCCCTGGGTATTGACCCAGGGAGTTCACATGTGAAGTTTCATTGAATTTGGTCCAAGGGTTGCTGAGATATGGCTGTGGACGGACGGACAGCGTGGCGACTATATGCTCCCCCGATTTTTTTTTCGGGGAGCATAAAAAAGTTTGGCAGAAAAGACGGAAATGATGATGACCAACAATTTTCTCATTTCTAGATTTATCGTCAAATACTTTTCTTTTGAATAAAAAATTTAAGCAGACATAGATCTAAGCCTATATCTATTTGTTCATATTGAATTTGTAATCAGTAAATCCTTGAAATTTTGGACGTGATCTAGATCATGCAATATTTTTTAAAAATAATGACTTTATGGAAAGGGTTAGTCATTTAAAATTCGTTCCATAACCATTTCCTGACTTGTTGTCGTGTCAGAGTTATCTGCCCTTGACTAGTTATGACCATTTTCGCAAAATTACCCATACACATGTATTTTTAAAGTCAAATAGCAAGTTATTCTGAATTGATAATTTCAAATGTAATATCAACTTTTAGACTTAACATATGCACAAATGTAGTGAAATGATTGAAAGGAATATTTTAAAACCATTTTCTTGAAAAAAAATATGGGAAAAGTTGAAAAACTGCACAATGAATTTTAATTGCTCTTGCATATTTTGAAGATAATACCAACAGCTTTTTTACACACAAAAAATCAGCACACTTTTCCACGCAAATAAGAAAAATATGTGACCGTATCTTACCCCCACCAACCCTGGTGAAGCCTAATTGACAAGTCAACTGACAACAATCTTTTGCCTAGATTGGTAGTCTGACTGTTGATGATCCAGGTTTTTAAAGTCTTCCTGTACAAAACCATCAGATGAAGCACCCAAGACTCTAGACTCGTGAAGCCACATGCCTGTAAAAATAAATGATTGTTGATGAACAAGGTTTTTAAAGTCTCCCTGTACAAAACCATCAGGTGAAGCACCTAGGACTCCAGACTCATGAAGCCACATACCTGTATAAAATAGTTGACTGTTGATGAACCACGTTTTTAAAGTCACCCTGTATAAAACCATCAGATGAAGCACCTAGGACTACAGACTCGAGAAGCCGTATACCTAAAGAACATGATGTAGTTGGGCTCGGAAACCAAAACGCCCTTTTGAGTAAATACATCTTTAATCTTCGTTATTATCCAAAACGCTTATCAATGAAAAACGATATATAACGCCGGTGATGATTCTCAATAGATGAGCTGACCGTACATCAAGCCCGCAAAACTAATGATGAGATAAGAAAAAAAAACCGGTAGATGCAAAACATTTACGTCATGTTGACGTCGCGCGTACTTTGGTACGGCGCGACGTTACGTTACGTCGAAATGCATTTCCTAAGAGTTAGGACGTTCTTACACATGGTGTTCACTTCTTTTTTAAGGTTATGGAAATTGATACCACTTCTTATGTATAAGGTTATGTAAAATGATACTAAGTAACGATAGATCAATCATAACATATTCCAAAATTTGTTAATTGCAATATACATATCAAACTCGATTATTTGAAAGAAAGAAAAAAACCCAATAAAGTCTAGATATGGCGAATAGAGCTCAGAAAAATTTTAACTGTTGGATTGGGCACATACGATCATTGTTATTGCACATGATTATTCAGGTGTCAAAAGAATGAATTAAGATAGTATTAAAAATAGATTATGAAATTTCGATCTGTTTCCCCAGATCAATTCTTGCTACTAACCCGTCTAAACAACAGTTACTATACCCATTTTATTTTAGCCTTCAATGCCATATTCCCGTGCGCTACACTCCACTGAACTGGTGCTCGTTTGTGGGAACTAACAAGGCGCTCTTCAGGGAAATTATCAGACTGCGTGCCCTGGATGTAGCAACACGATGTTCCTTTTCGCTGCAACAAGAATCTGTCAAAAGTTTGAGGTCGTTGTTAACCTCAGTTTCCTGACTGCTGCCCAGAGTTCTCTCTTTGCCCAATAATAGCTAAGGCTGTCTCAACCAGCTTCTCGTGGGAAATTATTATATGACATCGCAATCAGGTTTGTGGTTGCTCCGATGCTATACCATCATGATTACTCAGAAATCGTCCGTGAGTTGAATCGATACTTCCTGGACCAAAGTGTCATCGGATGTATAGCTGCACAATAGTGTACATAAAGCATACAAATCTTTTCTTTCGAAATAACCCTTTTAACCCTTTTCCAAAATGACAAATATATGACTCTGGTGGTTCAAAATACTTCAGCTATCTCATACCTTAGAATGGATGATTTGATTTAGGTTTAATATACATGTAGCGTCGAAAATAACTAGGCAATATGGGAAAGTTGGTGTTCAGAACCTTCTCAGTTTTTGAAAAATAAATAAAGCAAATAATGTTAATAACCGAAGTTTTGCCTCTTTTTTAAAATGCCTATATCGACATTCAGTTTGCTGTTACATTACTTAAAATGCGTTGAAAGCCCCGACACGTATATGTAAGAATTACCACACTTAACGCACGTGCATCTTTTGACCTCATCGAGGATACCCATGTGGTTATATTTGTTAAGTTTCGATGCGCCCTTTTGACCACAGATTCCACAGGCGTCACTGACTGACAGTCTGTAATCTTGATTTATGTCTTAATTCAGGTCGCCCTTTATACCGCATGTAAAATAACACTTACTGTACTTAAATGCCTTTTGTTTATCATCTTGTAAGCATCTGAAATGTAGAGAGGGACAAAACATTTAAAGACTAATGGAGCACAAAATTACAAAATCTTGGAGCGTTCTTAATAATAGAACAATGCAGATAACAGAATGTATATTCATTATTCACAGATATTGTACATGAAAGCATTGTCGAATATGGTAGAACAGGGCAAAATATTTATCCTGTTAACAATCAAGCCGTAGTAACGAGGTTTTATAACAACACCTACGAAATAATATTGTTTGTCCGAAATTATGTCTGTTTACTCGATAAAATCGTTCCCTATTCCAGTATAGCCCTTGCTGAAAGTAAGAATACCAAACTTGTCAGTTTGAATGCTAGCTAGATCAATGTAATATGAGACAGACAGCCTATAAATATTTCAAATTAAAAGAAAGCACTCAAAAACAAATATTTCTTTAATTCTGGAAATCTTGTCTGATAATTTCTCTGAAGTTAATTGCCAATTTCATAATTCATGTATAGTAGCTAGATTTATGTACAACACCTTATTGAAAGGAAGACACTGCATAATGTTTCCTATTGTTTCGAGTCGCAGCAAAATTATGGGTTACTGAGGATCGGAAAACGGGTTGGAAAAAATAGAATGGTAACATGTGCTTGATTACCCAGATCATTATGTAGGCGATTAAATTATTCAAAACAACAAAAAGATCTGTGTTTATCTAATTTTGAACACTGAACCCGGTCCATACTTTTCGTCCTTATAAGACTTTCGTCAACATTTTTCAATATATGAATTAAGCTTGTAACATATGGACTGTAGAGCACTTCTCGTGCAAATAAAGCTCAACCCGATGAATATATGGTGGTAACTAGTAACCAAACTTTAATAACTAGAATTCGATTTCCATATATCGTCAATCTAGCTATTACCAAATACTGATTTGTTTATTTTAGATGATTATTTTTTAATCATTCAATGTCGTTCAATATAATAAATTGCCGTACATGTATACATAACTAGGGGGACTTTTGGTAGCGCATCGTAAAAGTAGGACAAAGTTTGATGAAACGCAAGATAATTATATGTTGACATATACCGTACACTACACCTATATTTTACTATAGGTCGTACACCTTTGTGCTATTGACGGTACACAAGACAACTTCGGAGAAGAGAAAAATATCAAAATTTACATTCCAAAGTAAACCTGGAGTATTTCAAGTGACTGTCCTCGGTTTGCTGGTCAATCTTTTGTGTATTCCGTTATATTGTAGATATATATATTTTACCGACAAAGTTGTTACAACTTATTTTAGCGACAGACTTAAAGAGGTGATTGTGATCAGACTTTAGTTATTCGTAGCTCTTGTACATATCCAA
This sequence comes from Fragum sueziense, assembly GCA_963680895.1. NCBI lineage: Eukaryota > Metazoa > Mollusca > Bivalvia > Cardiida > Cardiidae > Fragum > Fragum sueziense. The sequence goes on from OY804595.1 coordinate 55,444,557, forward strand.
TGATAATTTGATAAAATGATTAATATTTATTGATATCTATGCAACAAGGATAAAAATAAATCTTTAAAGTATTAAAAAAACAGGGAAATAATGACCTTGTAGATTAGTGTCTCTATATTTCCTCGCTTGGCCAATCGCTATATCCGGTGTACGTCGACAGTGTGAATGTATATCACATTTTAGTTAACGTGCAGAAGTTCGCGTCATTCAATGCATAACTCATTTTACCACTAGAGAATACCCGTGTCGGATTTTGTATGAAGGATGACATAAAACCCGTAAAAAGGAGTAACTTTTAGAAAAAATTCCGAGTTTCAACTAGTTTACATTAATCGGATTTCACATACGGATCTCACATATCTTTTTGTTATGATTGATGTATAAGGAGTGAATAATTTTATTATTTAATTTCAATTTAATTGTTACGATATGTCGGCGAGATATGCTTTCAAAATATCAAAAACACTGTCGGAAGCAAATTCGAAAACATATTAATTTTCCAACGTAACGTCATATTATTGCGTGCTTTTTCGTTTTTTTTTTTTTTTTTTTTTTTTTTTTTTTTTTTTTTTTGGTTTTTGTTTTTTCGTATTTTAGGTCACTCTTTATATCTTTAATTAGGAAGAGGATTTACTTAACATTTCCCCGACTAAAAAATTATCATCTTTTTTATTACAAAAATCTTACAATTGACGGGAATAAACAGTGTAAAACGCATCAAAAAGGTAAAAATAATTATGAAAATCGGCATATCCTTCTCGCCTAAACTTTTCCAAAAAAAATCTGTTAAACAGACCTAAACATGCATTGCATGCATATCTGTGACCACGTTTTAGTCATCTGCAAACCTTGGACCATCCTTAAATTTCATTGTTATAATTAGTGTATTGTTAATCTTCGTGAAAATAGAATAAAACATATGATCCTTATAATAGTTTAAATAATTAAATACACTGCAGCATGGAGTGTTTTACATTTAAGATGTGTTTGTCATTTGCGTAACTCCTTTTATTTTCTAGTAAATCCAATCATATCTTTTGGAAACTACTTGTAATTCCAACTTTTGAATCGGTATTTTAAATGACCTTGTTACTCTTTGGAATAGAAGAAAAAATAACCACATGAATTTTAGTAGAGTTTCGGTATAATTTTATTCAATGTACCGGTTGAAAGTTTTACGAAGGACAATCTTCAACACTCTAATCAACTTGTACAATCTAGCGATTAAGGTTCAAAACTTTTGAAGACGCCTAGTTACGCTTACGAGTACAAGTAGCTTGCGTATTGTCTTTAAAACATGTTACTCTGTGTAGATGAACGGACAGAATAAAAAAAATCCCTTGTTTATAATTCATAAATATTGGTCTCGATTGATAATCTGGCATATAATCACTAACCATTAACTAGAGAAGTTCTACCATGACATTTATCGGGACCTATAACAGAAAGTGCCGTTTTGCATTGACTGGGGGAACTTTGAGACACTTGCAAGTTTTCCCCAAGTTTAAAGCATAAAGGTAAAATATGCATGCGCATTCTGCATATAAAATATTATTTGAATAATTTAAACCCTATCCCAAACGGCAGCCATTTTAGATCGATCCAATTTAAAAGCTGCAGAAGACAAGAAAAAGAAATCTGATATAATTTATGTAGGCTTTGTAAATGATATAGCTCAGGAAAATATTAAGGCAAGGTGACAAAAAGCTGTTTATCAGCGTTTCCTTCTGTTGTCGTCTTGTTTCCCAAAGCTTTTCTGTTCGGGAGCGTCAAAACCAGGACTTGTGTGAGAAAGTGTTAAACTCCACATAGAAACTTAATTCTTACGCGTGCTCTATTCTTTCTCCTTCGGCAGATGGGAGAAGTTTCAAGTAACGAAAAACAAATCGTTTACATGTAAAATTTACCAGGTCACATACGCGAAACCGCGTCCAAATCACGGCCGGATCATGTCCAAAAAGTGAGAGTGTATTTTGGACGCGAAGTGGGTTTGATGTGGACGTGGAATCGAGTATGAATAGGCCTTAATTTAGCGGAAGAAATTATTTGTACAACTCAATTTTACTTAAAATTTATTTTTGATCTTTTTTTAACTAATATATTCTTTAAGATTAAACGTAGGTAATATATACGGAACATAATTATGAAATGTGTTACAAAATCACAGTAAAATGATAAATGATTATGATTCTATATAACAACCAATCTAATTGAAATATAGATCCTATCGTTCAGTAGGATCTAACGACGACCCGTTGAGGGTCATCTTCTGTGACCTTTCTTTGGACCAATCAGATTTTACTTTGGAAAAGTTGAAAGAATTTTCGCATGCGCACGGGCATGCGCACTACCGTGCACACTACACTTCCGTTTCTAACGATAACTAGTAGCCATGGACGCCTCCAGTGTGGTGATTTCACTATAAAGACAAAGACCAAAGTCCGTTAATTTTGAGAGCAAAGACATGGCATTTATGAAGCAGATAGTCTTCTGCATGGCAGCAAAAATTCAACTCGATCATCACGCCAACCCGAAACAAAGCGATGTTAACTTATAAATGTATAAACTATATATTGGCAATTTGAGTCCATGCAAAATAAGCTCTCGATTAGCTCAGTCGGTAGAGCGTCCGACCCATGACCCTGATGACCAGCGATCGACTCCCACCTTGGCTTCATTTTTTTCCTACTGTGTATTTTATATTTTTCAAACTAAAAGAATTCACGGATATAAAAAATAATTGGTAATTATATTTTTATTTCGTTTTTGCAATTTCTAGAATAATTTGGTATGTAAAAATGTAATAAAGATTATAAAAAATAGGGTGACAAAAAGATTTAGGAGCCGCGAGGTTCGATCCTCTAGTCTACGGTTTTCAAGTCGGCAGCTCTACCAACTGAGCTAATCTGACTACTGCTAAATTATACACCAATTGTCAATATATAGTTTATTTATGTTCATAATTACACGCCGCTCTACTTCGGGTTAGCACATTGATCGCACAAAACTGCCACTTAGTACAGTGCCAAAAATATACCGAAACCTATCCACTTCATTAATAAATGCCATATCTTTGCTCTCAAAACTAACGGACTTTGCTCTTTGCTCTGTGTCAAGCGTGTGTCTATAGACCGCAGCAATTTTGGTGTTGTTGTCAGGGACAACAGACCTGCGTTTGCAACGAGCGTTTTGATTGGTTGGTGTAAAAATAGAAAAAATGGAAATTCCCAGGTCACAGAAGATTACCCCTAATGCGCGATCTTCAGATGTAACATTATGAAATTATGTTATCTGGATTCATTCAGATTGTATAACAACAGATATGAGCACTTGCAGAAACATGACGTCATATTTGGTGCGATTGACCATACTTTTACATCATTTGTCAACGGTTTCGACAGTTTTCGAGAGACTGGAATACGAGAGAATTTCGGTCTCGATGGCCTATCAAGACATCGTGTGCGGCTTACAAGCCCTTGACCAACATGGGAGCCGAGGTTCGAGTTTCCACGTTGACAACAACACTTGCGATGCACTGCCAGAGTCTTGGTTTGTTAGTCAACCCTCTATCCCGGGCAGTACTATATTCAAATTGAACAGGAGAGAACCCATCTTTGAACCAGTAAGTACACACACTTATATACTTTTAGCCCATTTGGTACACCATAATTATACACATAAGATTGGGTAAAGGCTTTTTACAAAGCACAATATTATTATTTGCAATCAAATCAAACACGGTGGGTATACAGGTCCCACGATTTTCTGAGTCCCGCTAAACAAGATCATACCCATCTACTAATTATACGTTATACTGGTGAAAACGAAATCATCCCGATGATAATCAGTATTTTTATGAAATATTGAAGAGATGATCTGCACGTGCGTCTCTAATACATGTAACATGTCTTTATAGGTTAAATGTTTGTTTATAAACTTCAGATTACCTCGGGGCCACTTTACTTATCGGAATCGTCTTGTAATTTTTAGCTCACCTGAGCACGAAGTGCTCAAGGTGAGCTATTGTGTTCACTCAATGTCCGTCCGTCTGTCTGTCCGTCCGCCTGTCAACAATTTGGTGTTTACACTCGAGGATCCACAAAGGTTGGCCAATCTTGATCAAACTATGTCAAAGCAAATATGGGCATAAGTTCTCGGATGAGTTTGATTATGGGCCTGATCAGACAATAATGTGCAGAGTTATCTGCCCTTGAATGTCAAAAAAATGATGTTTTTAACTTTGTTTACACTCTAGCATCTCTAATTATTGATCAATCAAGACAAAACTTAGACATAATGTTGGAGACCATAAGATATCGATTGAGTTCAATTTTCAGTCTGATCAGACCAGAAAGACGAGAGTTATGTGCCCTTGAATTTGACAAAATTGCCGTTTTCGGCTGATTTCGACCTTGTTTACACTCTTAACAACCACAAATAATGAACAATCAAGACGCAATTTGGATTATGATGTGTATAACAATAAGATCTTGGATTAATGAATTTTAAAATAATCAGAATAGAGTTTGCTCAGTTATCTGCCTTTCAAATTTTACTATAACAAATTCAAATAGTGACTTATCAAGACAAAACTTGACACAATGTTATTGACCATAAGTTTGTTTTCAGTCTTAAGGTCTAAAATATCAACTGAATTTAACAAACCGTGGCTCATATCATTTTGGTTCAGGTGAGCGATATAGGACCATCATGGTCCTCTTGTTTTCAAATACCCTGTGACCCGTCTGGGGAAATATTCACAGATCAAATGTATTATATATATAACCTCTCCAACATTGGGCCAATACTTCATTTAAGGTGTTACTTAAAACGTGGTTTAAAGAAATAAAAAAATAAAATGAGAGTTTAATACTTTGCAGACAAACAATACTTTCTGAGTTTTGATTTTATTCAGGCAATGGATGTGTATACTGATATAGTCCCTTTGTTAGTGGTGGGGTCGTCTTTTGTATATGACATCAGAACGGGCGTCTCTAACATCAGCAATTTTCAACCTGTTGTCAGGTAAGCTTTGAAAGTGTCAAACTAGTTGACATATCGTAGTTGGTAGCGCATTGGACTCTCAACCATAAATCTCTGGCGGGGAGTCAAAACCTCGTAACTACAGTTTGAATAAGCTGGAGTTACGAGGTTTTGACTCCCCACCGACGAAATCGTACAAGATAGACACGTCAAATTTTACTCACTAATAATTCTATAAATCGCACGGTTTAGACAAATTAGATATATTTTCACATACAAGAACAATAATTCTACTATGTCTAATGTTTAAGGTAATGCGCTCTGTTGTAAAGGTGTTTTTTAATCTGTTGGGTTACTTATATATTGAATCACAATACGACTTGTGCACATGTTTCTTTCTCACTTTAGACCCTTAACACCTTCATACATCACCATCGACGTACAGCGTGACAGTAATTTCATCTGCTTGCACGTTGACATGCGGTTTGCGGACAACAGTGTGAGGTTTAACAGTTATCTAGGTTATTGGGGCTTGGAATATTTAGAAAGCAGCCCATTGGTTTTAAACTCGGGATGTCATCTGGAGGTGAAACACAATGTAACTGCATTTGAGGTTCGTTTCATTAAGGTAGAATACCTGTAATGAGATTCGCGCAACGTCGGAATTTTTCGGGTGTGGTCGTAAACATTCGGCGGTGGAACTTTCCACCCCCGAATATTTACGACCGCGTCCGAATAGCTTCGGAAACGTAACGATGCCGCACGAAACAAGATGTGTTTGTGAAACACAAATGCCCCCGAAATGGCCATTTTTCTAAAATGTTAAGTTTTCGTGGAGTAAAGGGTTATTAAGGGTAAAGGAATGACCTTGAGGAAGGTCAAATTGCATGGAACAGATAGATATCATTGAAAGATAGTTGCATACCAAATTTGAGCTTTGTATGTCAAATACTTTTGGAGAAAAGGCAACGTTTAAGTTTTCGGAGTAAAAGGTTAAGTTTTCGTAGAGTAAAGGGTTGATAAGGGTAAACGGATGACCTTGAGGAAGGTCAAATTGCATGGAGCAAATAGATATCGTTGAAAGGAAGTTGCATACCAAATTTTCGGACAGACAGACAGACGGACGGACACGAGTAAAGCAATATGCCCCCGATCTCTCGATACGGGGGCATAAAACCCTGTGTTGTAATGAATCTCAAAATGGCAACTCTACGGGTATTCCTTAACGTGTTTCAAACCCATCACTAGATGTGAAACACTTCAAGCAATTGTCCCCTTTTTTCGGCGCCTTCCGCGACAACATAAATAGACAAGGGTATCCGGATTTGAAAATTCGGATAAGATCGCAATTCTCCATTGTCATGAATAACGTCAATGTTTGACGAAATATTTGGTATCATGTAATGGTTGAAATACTTTAATTTGTTGTATCGGTGCTTGTCTTTAAGGTTTACAGACCCTCAAAAAAATCACCACTTTCTAGCCATACGAAATGTATCAAATTATACACATTTGTAAATACACTTAAGGGGGAATGCTCCAGTTACCTAATTTTCCCAAAAATAGAATTTATTTATATTTTGTATGTTGAAATTACATCTTATTACCAATTGAAAAATAAAATAAAAATGGATGGTCAGCAATCTTGTTTGAATTTTATAGGCATTCGTATCACATACCCCTACATTGAAAAAATGCACAATTTCTTGCACCTGTCCAAGGTCACTAAAATGCTAATAAAATGCTGCATATTCATCGTTTAGTCCAGAAAAGGGATTTAAAGTGACATTTCAGAATTTTTTGTCATGAATTTCACTTTTTATTTTATCTGAAAGAGCATAGCATATTTCCTTATGAAAATTCTGACAATTTCAAGCCAAAAAATTGTGCCGTTTACGAGAAATTTACATTTTTGTGTTAAATTTGAACAAATTGTTGTGGACAACAGTTCGGATTTATATGCAATTTATCGATTATGTCTCAACTTTAAATGCGTGTTTCTCGCTTATTGGCAACAACTTAAAAAAAACTAATAGTATTTATACTCATTAGAAGAACCAATGTTGGCATCAAGACATACTTTAAAAAATTGAAATTGGAATGAAATGTCCATTTAAAGTAACGTCTTACATTTGATAAGAACTGATAACCCAAAATATGTGCTATTATTTATAAACGCGTAAATGTATAAAACAGCATGCTCACGTGTTCGGTTAGATCAACGAAGCTGAAGTGTTTTATGTCAAAATTTGCATATATTTGGAAATATTTTAAGTTCTACGTAATAGAATTTGACAAAACTCCCTCATTGTATTAAGCAACATGTCCTGGTAATAATTAAAAAAGAAAATGTATAGGTCAGCGCACTTATTAGTGAATTACAGCAATTTTTATCAGCTACACATGAATAAAGTGACGCAAAACAGTGGTAACTGCATACACACTTACGACTGTCTTTCTCTACATAACCGATTCCCATCTCGAAATCAGTTTCGCATAATAATTACACTTTTACCATCGAAAATGGTAAATTGTAACGATGTGTTATATTATTGAAAATATGGTAGCGAAACATATTGGTACGAAACATTTAATTAACTACAGTAATGACTGAGTGTTCCGAAAAACTGGAGCATTCCCCCTTAAAATAAGTTGATTTACCTTGCCGGATTTCAACATTATGCTTCAAGAAGAATAAACTTTACAAATATTATTTTACTCTTTATTCATATGTAAGAGGGGTAATTTTGAACATTTTTGTCAAATATTTCCATAAGCGTACATTCATTCAAAATTCTAAACCGTTCAAAATGCTTATGTTTGTATTTGGAATGGAAATGTAACACAGTCTATGAATTACTGGCACTTTTCAAATTTTGCATATGAGTCTTTGGTGCTTTTTAGGCGTTGAATACCTGAAATACATGGTTAGTACTGAAAAAAGACAAAAAAATGCTGTTACAAAAAGCATATACCGGTGATAAATTTGAGTCAGGATTCGGAAATTATCCATTACAGCTTTTAAGTCATGGTATGAGATTTACATGCGAGATGATTGAGTCTGATATCAATTTATGTTGTTTTCTTACAACTGCATGTATACGCAGGCTGATCTTGAATCATGCTTGTCTCAAAAACATCGTTGGGTTTTTTATCCAAACCCCTGGTCAATCATTTGTTATACGAGATGATGTACAGGGGTGTATCTAGGCGGAGGTCAGGAAGCCCGGGCTTCAACATAATTATTTTTTCAGTGTACCCAGTAGTCTTTCCAGGAAAAAAGCAGAACCTAGATGCCCCGAATATCCCTCAATCCATTACAATATGATAATACTTGGACTCTTCAAAATTTAAAGATGTTGCAGACGCCAATTTCAAGTGATAGTAGTTCGTCATTTTTGGTCTCTCTGTGTAGAAAACATAATTGGAAATGAAGAAATTGCTTGTCACAAGCACCGTTTTACACAATCTTTTCCAGAGTTTTCCTGTTTTTCGGCGTCAAAATACGTCAAAGGGACCGACAAAACGCATCGGGTTTCAACACTACAAAGTTTCTGGCTACGCCCCTGATGTGTTTTTTTTTTTCTTTTGCAGGTATATATCAACGGAAGCCTGTTCCACGAGTTCCAACATCGCACTTCTTCAGACAATTGTGGCGTTGTACACTGTTCCACCGACATAGGAAGTTGTATGGGACTACAGTTCTTCTACCCAGTATAGGCGATATTTCGGTCAATCTTAACCTCACCTTGCGAAATTATATTTTGGGTGACGCTTTTTAACAGTTGTTTTTGAGTCATCAAAATGTGGTCGTGGCAGAGCACCTGGCTCATTCAAATAAATACATCATTAGATAATCTTCAAAATTTTTCTTTACATAAAAATTGTTAACCACGGGGGCAACATTAAACAAACCCAACAGATAATCATGTTTCTTGTGCGATCCATTTCAAAACTTCTCAAAGATTCTTTTATTCGTAAAAAAATGTTAGCTTGACAGGGTGGGGCTTATCCAACTTGGAGGTATCACAAAAATCGACCATTGGACCAATTTTAACCAAACATGGTAAGGATGTAACTTTGGTGATTCCTTTAACATTTGTTCATTAATTTTCTATTCTTTAAAAATATCGGGGTGGCTAATTAAGATTGATTGCTTGATAATTGCCTTAAAAAAATCTTTTGACCTAGTTTAGGACACCAGATGACCCAATTTCAAACTTGTCCGATATTTAATCCCTACCCATTAAACATAAACTTTTGTAACATTTGTACAGTGTATATACATGTTTGGCGCATACCATTTTAACAGTTCACTATTTACACTCTACGACTGCACGGTTTTAGCCCTCTTCAGTTGATGTCCATCGTGGCGTTGAAGAGTACAACATTGAAGTTGAAGTTGAAGTTTATCAAGATAATTATTCTGACCAGTTTTCAGGTTGATTGGGCATAAAATGTGGCCTCTAGATTGCACACAAGTTCTTTTTTTAAAAAATTACCATAGATGACCAAATTTCGAACATTTTGGACATGGTATCTAGACAATTGTTCTGAGCCTAATTCGTGTTGATGGGTAAAAAGGGGGCTTCTAAGAGTGCACACAAGGTTTTCTAAGACTTGACCCAGTGACCTAGTTTATAATCCCAGATGACCCCATTTCAAAATTGTGTGAGATTTTACCAAGATAGATCTAAATATTCTGAGAATTTTTTTCATGATGATAGGGCTAAAAATGTGGCCTCAAGAGTGAAAACAAGAGGACCCTGAGGGCCCTAAATCGCTCACCTGAGTTATGTTTTAATAATGCAAAATAACTTTGCATATGTTACGCATTGTTGTCCCAGGGAAGAATTTGGCCATGTAGTTTCAGAGGACATGTTGTTAACAGAAATTGATCAGCTTTTATGACATTTTCCATTTTCTGATGCCACAGCAACCAGAGTTTTTCATAGATTTCAATTCTTTTAGCAATTTTTATAAGGGACCACCCAATGAACATTACTGGCAAGTTTGTTGATTTTGACCGAGAAGTTAAGGAGGAGATGTTGTTAAAAGAAGTTGTTGAGCTTTTGTGAAAATTTCCATTTTCCGATGCCACAGCAACTGCAACCATAGTTTTCCATGGATTTCAATTCTGTTAGCAATTTTTATAAGGGACCAACCAAGGAACATCTCTGCCATGTTTGGTTGATTTTGGCCGAAAAGTTAAGGAGCAGATGTCGTTAAAAGAAGTTGTTGAGCTTTTGTGAAAATTCCCATTTTCCGATGCCACGGCAACCATAGTTTTCCATGGATTTCAATTATTTTAGCAATTTCTATAAGGGACCACCTAAGGAACATTTCTGCCAAGTTTGGTTGATTTTAACCCAGAAGTAAAGGAGAAGATGTCGTTTAAAGAAATAGTTGAATTTTTGTGAAATTTCACATTTTCCAATGCCATGGCAACTAGAGTTTTTCATGGATTTCAATTCTTTTAGCAATTTTTATAAGGGACTACCCAAGGAACATCTCTGCCAAATTTGGTTGATTTTGACCCAGAAGTTAAGGAAGAGATGTCGTTTAAAGAAATTGTTGAGCTTTTGTGAAATTTCCCAATTTCTGATGCCACGGCAACCAGAGTTTTTCATTGATTTCAATTCTTTTAGCAATTTTTATAAGGGACTACTGAAGGACCATTTCTGCCAAGTTTGGTTGATTTTGACCCAGAAGATAAGGAGGAGATGTCGTTTAAAGAAATTGTTGAGCTTTTGTGAAATTTCCAATTTTCCGATGCCACGGCAACCAGAGTTTTTCATGGATTCCAATTCTTTTAGCAAATTTTATAAGGGACCACCCAAGGAACATTTCTTCCAAGTTTGGTTGATTTTGACCCAGTAGTTTAGGAGGAGATGTCGTTTAAAGAAATTGTTGAGCTTTTGTGAAATTTCCCATTTTCCGATGCCACAGCAACCAGAGTTTTTCGTGGATTTCAATTATTATAGCAATTTTTATAAGGAAGCACCCAAGGAACATTTCTGCCAAGTTTGGTTGATTTTGACCCAGTAGTTTAGGAGGAGATGTTGTTCGAAGAAATTGTTGAGCTTTTGTGAAATTTCCCATTTTCCGATGCCACGGCAACCAGAGTTTTTCATGGATTTCAATTCTTTTAGCAATTTTTATAAGGGACCACCCAAGGAACATTTCTGCCAAGTTTGGTTGATTTTGATCCTGTAGTTTAGGAGGAGATGTCGTTTAAAGAAATTGTTGAGCTTTTGTGAAATTTCCCATTTTCCGATGCCACGGCAACCGGAGTTTTTCATGGATTTCAATTCTTTTAGCAATTTTTATAAGGGACCACCCAAGGAACATTTCTGCCAAGTTTGGTTGATTTTGACCCAGTAGTTTAGGAGGAGATGTCGTTTAAAGAAATTGTTGAGCTTTTGTGAAATTTCCCATTTTCCGATGCCACGGCAACCAGAGTTTTTCATGGATTTCAATTATTTTAGCAATTTTTATAAGGGAGCACCCAAGGAACATTTCTGCCAAGTTTGGTTGATTTTGACCCAGTAGTTTAGGAGGAGATGTCGTTTTAAGAAATTGTTGAGCTTTTGTGAAATTTCCCATTTTCCGATGCCACGGCAACCAGAGTTTTTCATGGATTTCAATTATTTTAGCAATTTTTATAAGGGAGCACCCAAGGAACATTTCTGCCAAGTTTGGTTGATTTTGACCCAGTAGTTTAGGAGGAGATGTCGTTTAAAGAAATTGTTGACGCCGTGACGGGACAGACGGACGCCGGACATTGATCGATCACAATACCTCACCTTGAGCACTTCGTGCTCAGGTGAGCTAAAAAGGTTTTTTGTAAGACTTGACCCCATGAACTACGTTTTGACCAGAGTTGACCCATTTTCGAGTTTGTCAGACTTTGTCAAGACAATCGTTCTGAGCCTATTTCAGGTTTATTGAGCAAAAATGTGGCCTCTAGAGTGCACACAAGGTTTTTCTAAGATATGACCCCGTGACCTAGTTTATGACCAAATTTCCGAATTGTTCGAAATTTTATCAAGATAATCATTCTGACCAATTTTCAGGTCGATAGGGCAGAAAAAGAGGCCTCTGCATTACACGAAAGGTTTTTCTGACACTTGACCCCGTGACCTAGTTTGCGATCGGATCCCACATGACTCAACTTTTGACTTGTCATAGTTTTATCAAAACGATCATTCTGAGAAAATTTCAGCCTTATTGTGTAAAAAATGCAGACTCAAGAGCGCAAACAAGGTTTTTCTACGATTTGACTCTGTAACCTAGTTTATGACTCCAGATGACCAAATTTCGAACTTGTCCAAGATTTCACCAAGACAATTATTTTGAGCCAATTTCAGCTTTATTGGGCAAAAATGTGACCTCTAGTGTACACACAAGGTTTTTCCCCGTGACCTAGTTTATGACCCCAGATGCCCAATTTTAAACTTGTGCCAGATTTGATCAATGTTATCATTCTGACCAATTTTCGGGTTAATAGGGCAGAAATGATGCCCCTATCTAGAGCGCACACATGGGTTTTCTTATATTTGAGTCTGACCTAGATTTAGTTTTCTAGTTTTTGACCTCAGATGGCAAAATTTAAAACTCGTCCAAGATTAAGTCGAAACAATTATTCTGGCCAAAGTTCATGTTGATAGGATGAAATATGTAGCCTCTAGAGTGCACGCAAGGCAAAGGTTGACGCACGACGGACATAGCCGTATCATAATAAATCACCATCAGCACTATCGTGCTCAGGTGAGCTAAAAATGCGTTATTTCAGGGCAATACTAGGACGTAGATATTTCAAATCTAACTAACAATTACTTTTGACATGTCATTTACAGCTGTGTTCTGGTGGGTTCCAAAGTTTAAGGAAGAAAGGATCCGTGTGCAGAAGCAACCCAACTCTGGTCGTTAAACAGATGCAAAAAGTGAAGAAAAATATCCAAAAACCGACACCTTTTGTCAATGGAAGACGCTTTTGGTTTATGTAAATCTGAAAATTGGTCGTCTGAGAAATCAATCAATGTAGAGTAGCATTGTATATTTTAAAGGCTGTCTTGAGATCTGTCTTTGACAAGAAGTGATCAAAGCTGCACAAACGTACGACTATTGTTATGCGTGACGTCAAAAGGCAGGTAGGGTGACATCACTTTTGACGCTCTATAACTGGAACATTTTAATGCATCCTCAAAATATTCTGCATATAACTAAAAAGAAGCATTGCGACGTGTGCCCTTTAAGGATTTACTTGCAATGGAAGCAGACGTTGCCAATCAAATGTGGAACATAAACGCTAGTTGCCTAGCAACCGAAATTATATGACTTTTCCACTGATTGAATTCTGTCGTTAAAAAGGGAAGATTTTAATTTGAAGGAATAAAGGGACTTTGAAAGCATATAAGTCAAGGTATTTCTGCAATAGGAACAGTCTCACTATAGAGCGTAGCCTAAGATCAGATGTGGATAGCATTGTATATAGATCTCTGTAAAGGTTAAGCTCTCAGTTGTGGCAATAATTGTGTACGTTAAACCATTAAAGGAATAGGACAAAATTGTCTTTGATGTTTTCTTCTATTGCATACAAACATTTTGTATGATGTTGATCGAATCTTTTCCACTTCGTCGGCTGATATCATATGTAAAAGGAAATTCTTCGTTTTAGCTTAACATTTTCCTGCCTTGACATGTATGGTGATGAAGCAGGAAACTGCAATGAATTTGTCAGGAAAGTGTTAAAGTCCTTGACGTCTTCGACTGAACATTCTCGTCATATCGTCGACACTCGTACTTTGTTTTTTATATGCGAACCTTACCTATCGTGTCCTGATCTCATTTGCCGTGACTTCTTAAAAAAATAATCTCCTGATTTTGGCATCCCAAATCAACGAAACTTCTACTGAAATGTCTTGTACAGAATCGTCTTTCATACGGGCGAAAAGGTCGCGAAGCGGCGTAGAGCCTGTCTATAGGTCACACGTACGCAGTTAAAGTCTGAAAATCTCAATGTTTTGTAATTTAACCGGAAGTTATGAATGGTCGAAAAATTGCGGAAATTGTGTATACCTTTAACGATAATAACATAAGCATAAGAAGCAATCCGAAATTGTTGCTTGGCGGGGGGGGGGGGGGTACAAGATTGTGGGATAAGTTTGCAGTAATGTGATGTCATACATACGGTTATGACGTCAACGTTATTTTTTTCTTCGTTCCGGCGACGTTGTCGTTCCCGTGCATTATCGTTAAGGTGACGCTTATTCGACGTCATTAAACTAGCGGTTATGACGTCAACGTTTCATCTTCTGCGTTCCCAAAACGTTTATGTTCTTGCGCATTATCAAACGTCGTGTAAGCTATAACCAGCTACCCTCGGACATGAAATATCTATCATACTTTTCATGCAACTGGACATTAAAATACCTACATGTTTATTACTTTACATGCAACTTCATTTAGACAATACACGTACCTTTGTCGTTTATGTGATGGTTGTCCCAGGCAAAATGTTTTCTTTTATAATGCGTATTTGAGTGTCAGCCGAACGGTCTGGGACGCACTAAAAGAATGACTCATTGGTGTCCTTATTAATGCCTCCCAAAACCCACTCTCTCAACGCATCTTCCTTTGTGATGTTTCCTTTCTCCGAATTTCGATTCGTCGATTTCAACAATTTGACAGAGTCCATCAATCTTTTTACTGCTTGAAGCTTCTTTTCATGAATAAATATACGTTCTTCTCTCGAAAAATTATACAAGTCTACGATGGTTGTGTGGGAAATGCCAAGTTCATGCTTGACACACTTCTGTTCTGCTCTATATACCCAACAACATGTCAACAGTAGAATGTTTGCTAAGGTTAAATTATTACTGTTAAACAAAGATCCATACCACAACGACATTTTTATTGTGTCTACAACATAAGTCCAAGCTAAATGCAGAGTCCTTCCTCAGTCCGAAGTGCCCTTTCTCGTCGAATTTACAGCAAACCCCGCTTAGATTTAATAATAATCCAAGTTTAAACAACCACTGGATAGCACTTTCTATTTTTTTCTGTGATTTTTTAAACGGATGGCGTAGTCTCAGACATCTGTAAAAAGTAAATACGTTTTTAACTCAGTTTTTACCACTGTAAAACCTCAATGTTTACATTGGAATGCATGCGAGTGATCCCGGTTTCGTCAAGTAGTCACGTGACTATATCAGCTAACCGAATTAAAGTAGACAAACGCCATTAAAATTCAGTTCGATAACGAATTCAGTTAACATATCGGAAGATATTTACTAAAAAATTGCAATAAACATGATTTTGACATATTTTTTTTTTAGACTTTAGTGCCAAATGAAGCAAGTAGTCACGTTTTCGCGTGACTTTATTTATAGAGTATAAATATTTTCATGGCAACGCGCGTTCCGCGCATTTATCGCATGTTTATGGGGGACCGCTAAACATGAAGTGTTCCGATCAAACCTTGGGTCTTGTAGGTCTACACACTTACAACACTGGAGGAATTTGCAACATTAGATCGAACCCTTTCTATCGACCTCTGTGGTGTTTCACTTATTACCTTCTTCACCTCAGCAACATTTTCGTCACTCTTGCTCGTTCTTGGGCGACCCTGATTTTTGTGTCTCTGGTCTAATACACTTACATGCAGCTCAAAACCGTTTTATAAATCTGCTTACTTGTCGCCTGGTATATTACTACCTGGACAATGCCCGCGTGTTTACCACATGGCGTCTCTCCCCTGCAGCGGTGCTCAATGGCCCATTTAATCATTGAAATCAAGGCATTTGGGCCGTTCGCTTGTGTACAATCCTGCCCAATTATATCATTGTCACCTATACAAAAAAAGGTTCAGCTGCATGGTCATCCTGTCGATTCGAAACCCAAACCGCTGAACCTTTCTCAGCGTGCCGTGGTAGTTCCATTTGTCTAGCATGATCAGGAATGCACACGTTTTGACTGAGGTCAAAGGCAAACTGATTATAGCGTGTCGCTGGAGAAAAATGGTTGATGTCTTTGGTACGTTTTTTGCACGTTTTTTTTAGGTTATACGGGGTATAATCAGAAAGGTCCCAGGTTGCCTTCACATTGTGTTCATCCAGATTTACTTTCTTCATGTCAATTTGTAACTTAAATATATAATCGACGAATTAGTCGTTTTAAATTGTTGGAAATCAAAACATGTTAGAGTACTATTCAAGATTACGGATCACTTTGAAATGACACTTACGTCCGGAATATTTACTACAATTCAAAGGACCATTCATAAAAATTGCAGGCGCTTTTATTTGCCGCGTCAACATGACCTCACACTAATATAATTATTTTCAGAACAAGTTTAAACGTTGTGAAATTCTGCGTTGTGTACGTATTTCGCGTAGCAATGAATGATTTCAAGTCAACTGAAATCGGAATGACGTCACCATAGCATCTAGTAAGGAACAAATCTATCAACGTCTATGGTAAGGCCGGGTTACCGAAAATTTAGAAGTACTTTTATCCAAGCAACAGCGGCAGTACATATTCACGAACAAGTGTGTTTAATAGATACAAGTAGTTTTAGAGTATCAATTTCACAATGAACGACCAAAACATGTTCATAGGGAAGTGAAAACCGACATTCTCCTGTACTTTTGGGAATCTTACGACGATGTAGCTAACATTTATGGAATAAGTAATTTTTAGAATTTGTTTACAGGATCGTGTATCAGACAATGCGAAGAGTCAAAAACAGTGGGTCTTGTAAATGAACTTTTTTACCAGACCGTAAGATGTTTTACAAGACCGAAACAATACAGAAAAATATTTCGAATCATCACTATAACATTTATTGAGATATATCTATATGCGTATAAGAGACATATTAACCCATTACCACACAAGGACTCTTTTTGACTCCGAACAGTTTCATTTCATGGTCAACAACAGCAGAGATCTTACGATTACTGCATCCAGTTACAAAAGTATTGTTTCCCTTTAGATTGGAAGACGTATTATCACTAGAGCAATACTCGAACAAAACATGATTTTTTGTCATTGTCGAATTCAAGCCACTTTCTGTCCCTTTTCCAACTCTCGTTCAACTTTCTGTCAACTCTGTGCTCTTCATACTTTTTAGACCTTTCCTTCGCTTTTTGGACCAGTTTCTAGGACGAAGGATTATCTTTCCGTTTCTGTCCGGGTTTTGAATTGGCAAAATGCTTCAGTTGAGGAAACATGATGAATGATATTAGAAAGAATTAAAAAAGAAATCACCTTATAACGTGACTGACGAAAAGCTAAATAATATCAGTATTTTCTTCATTTCCCTAAATGTTTTCTGAAATCTTGTTTACACGTAAATAAGATCTCAAAACGAGGTATTATTTGGGAAATGGTTGAAGTCTTTAATTTCTATATTCTGTTTTGTATAATGCTTCACAGAAGTGCAAAAACATGTACAAAATATAATTTGACATTGAGGCATTGAGTTGTTAAATTATGTGATACTGGAATTGGATTCAGTATTTTTATTGATAACTTCAGTCTTGGAAGTCCGTCTATTTACCAGACCATGGACATCAAATAAAATTTACCTTCTGTTTTGTCTGCGGCTGATTCTAACTGTTTAATTGAGCCGGGATCTGGAAAAAACGTCCCTTATAGCATTTTGTTACAGATGTGTTTTACGATCAACCTGTGCCTAAGTGACGTCTTAACGAGATCCATGCTGCTATCTTACAGTTGCTTTAGGTCACGAAGAAGCTATTGGAGACCAATATGGTTCATGATCAGACTGCGTGTAAACGCAGGCTGATCTTGAATCATGTTGGGCTCAAAAGCCTTAAAGGACCTTTTTCCAGATCCTGGTTCATTTATTATTTTGGTGGTCTCAGGTTTGTACCCACCTACAACTACTTGGGAAAGAAAGCTTGAAGAACGCTGAAAACTAGTCTTTTTGGCAATTAAATTCTGTGAGGATGACATTGGATTCAGTATCATTTACTGACGAATAGGAAATCCTTTTTTACCACACCATGGACATCAACCAAAATTTACCTTCAAACTATGCTGGTTCTGAATGTTTAACAACAATCACTTTTTTACTGGGTACGGCTTGGTGTCCACCCACAACAACTTTAGCCAAGAAATTCTCACACTCTGATTCAGAAGCCCTGAACTTGTTCCGCACAGCCATGTAGCAACCATTTATGTAATAAAAACGAGAAATGTAATAATTATTACAAAACTCGTTGCGATGACAAAATTTGTATTACATTTCATGTAGCAACCAGAAATGTAATAAAATCGAGAAATGTAATAAACTTGGTTTTTTTTTTGTGTTTTCCTCTTTCACAAAGTGTCTTCTACTGATTCCAAGCGCTGATTGTTGCAGTTTGGTATTTTGTTACATTCTGGAGTTTATTACATTTATCGTTGAATGATACCAAGTAGTTTGGTAACAAAAAGAAAAATGTAATACATTATATATTCAATATTCGTTCATTATCCTATCATTTTTTTTTCAACAAAATTCCATTAAAAATCCATAGTTTGCTATATCAAATTGTCAATTTTCAGTATCTATCTTGTATTTTGATTTTTGTGAAGAACTGATCTGAAGCGTTTTCTTCGTTTATCTGAATAAAATACTTTCTGAAATGGAATTGAACATAAAACAGTTTATTACAATTCTCGATTTTATTACAAAACTGGTTACGAAACATCAACCAGAAATGTAATAAAATCGAGAAATGTAACAAAACTACTAAACTATTACATTTTACCTAATTGTAAAAAATCTAATATTTGATTGATTTTCTGATACTGAAATCAAACAAATCCTGCAACAGTCGATACTATGACGTTAGGTTTATATAGTTTTAACACTTTCAAAATTTGGTTAGATTTCGGCTTTATTACTATTACAAGAGTCTAGTGTCTGTCTCGCACATTAATGAATGTAAAATACTGAACAGAAGCCTTCATTTGCAGTTTAAGATAGTATCTTAGACAGAAAAAATACATTTTAAAGTTTATTGCATTTCTCGATTTTATTACAAAACTGGTTACGAACCATCAACGAGAAATGTAATAAAATCTAGAAATGTAACAAAACTACCAACAACGACATTTTAGATTATCATATTGAATCATATTGTCGTATTTTGTTCTAGCAGTGTAATCTCTGTCTTTAGGGCAATTAGTCAAGTCGTGTATTGATTTTCAAATTTTGACAACATGATATTTGTGACCCTATGTAAAGAAACAGAAATCTTTAAGAAGCAAAAAGTGATGGGATAATGAATGAAAAATCAATATATAATGTATTACATTTTTCGTCTTGTTACAAAACTATTTGCTATCATTCAACGAGAAATGTAATAAACTATAGAACTGTAACACAATACTAAACTGCGACATTTTGCACTTAGAATCAGTAGAAGGCACTCTGTAAAAGAGAAAAATACAATCATAAAAACAAGTTTATTACATTTCTCGGTTTAATTACATTTTGGTTGATACATGAAATGTAATACGAATTTTGTCATCGCAACGAGTTTTGTAATAAGTATTACATTTCTCGTTTTTTGTCGAGCCCGCTTGCGGTGAGCTCGACATAGTTGTCACAATGGCGGTTCGGTGTATGTGCGTTAGTGCGTGCGTTAGTGCGTGCGTGCGTCCGTCCGGATGGAGCTTGTCCGGGCCATAACTTCACCATGGATGGAGGGATTCAGAAATAACTTGGCACAAATGTCAAGCTCAGTAAGGCGGAGTGTCGCGTGCAAGAACCAGATTCCAAGCTCAAAGGTCAAGGTCAAACTTGGAGGTCAAATGTCAAAAATGAGAAGATTTTTGCTTGTCCGGGCCATAACTTCACCATGGATGGAGGGATTCAGAAATAACTTGGCACAAATGTCAAGCTCAGTAAGGCAGAGTGTCGCGTGCAAGAACCAGATTCCAAGCTCAAAGGTCAAGGTCAAACTTGGAGGTCAAATGTCAAAAATGAGATGATTTTTGCTTGTCCGGGCCATAACTTCACCATGGATGGAGGGATTCAGAAATAACTTGGCACAAATGTCAAGCTCAGTAAGGCAGAGTGTCGCGTGCAAGAACCAGATTCCAAGCTCAAAGGTCAAGGTCAAACTTGGAGGTCAAATGTCAAAAATGAGATGATTTTTGCTTGTCCGGGCCATAACTTCACCATGGATGGAGGGATTCAGAAATAACTTGGCACAAATGTCAAGCTCAGTAAGGCGGAGTGTCGCGTGCAAAAACCAGATTCCAAGCTCAAAGGTCAAGGTCAAACTTGGAGGTCAAATGTCAAAAATGAGATGATTTTTGCTTGTCCGGGCCATAACTTCACCATGGATGGAGGGATTCAGAAATAACTTGGCACAAATGTCAAGCTCAGTAAGATGGAGTGTCGCGTGCAAGAACCAGATTCCAAGATGAAAGGTCAAGGTCAAACTTTGAGGTCAAATGTAAAAAATGAGTTGATTTTTTATGTATATAGTCAAACTTTGAAATTCATCTCCTCCAAAACTACAGCCCAGATTTCAAACTAATTTGGCACAAATATTCTTTGGATGGCCCTCTACCAAGATTGTTCAAATTATCTCAATCCGTAAAAAACATGGCCACGTACAGCTACGTGCAGCTAATTTTCGTACTTCTCAGAATGTTCAAATTATTCCGATCCGTACAAAAAATGGGTGCCAGGGGGCATGGCTTATTTTCCTTATATGTGACCCGTCACGCTAAAAGGGACCTTATCGGATTTGTGAAAAGTATCGACCCTAGTCCGTCTGCGCAGTCCGCGCAGCCTGACTAGGGTCGAAACTTTTCACGTTTAAGTATTTTCTGAATCTAGAATGTTTTCTCTACCTTACAATATTTTCGTTTTCCAAATACGACATCGGATGGACTTCTGCTTGGTCTGGTATATTTCTCGGAATTTGGTTTTATGGACTTAGCATAAGGTCCCTTTTAGCGTGACGGGTCACAATTATGTATACTCAAATTAATCCATTCTGGTATCTCGTTATAAATACATAGACATGTAATATTTTGTGAACAATAAACTGTCTCACCATGATCCCCATCATTCCAACTTATTTTGTCCCCACTTTCAGGGTGCCCACTGGTCAGGGAAAAGTCAGTGAAGTTTGCGTTTTCTTCAAGGTCAGGGAAAAGTCAGGGAATTTTGAAAAATGGTCAGGGAAATCTGAAAAGCTGAAAAAGTCAGGGAAAAGTCAGGGAATTTTGAAATTTTCCTTTGCTCAAACAAAACAAATAGAAGAAACTGAAATAAAGTAAAACATAATCATAGCTATGGCATTTTTCAGGTTTTGATTAAAAAACCAGTTGTTCTTTTAAACATGACTCTGCACTAATCATTTCAATGATGAATAAAGGCTGGATCTTCTATTAAAATCTAATGCTCTTAGGGCTAAATCACTAAGCAACAGAAGCTGACAGTGAAGAGGAGAATATTGAACATCTTCATAAGAGGTTGAAGAAATATTGATACTAAGAGGATAGTTACATTATGTGGTGTGGTATGTGTATTTATACTTGCACAGCTGCAAGGACTGTGCACCATTTGGTTTTAATTATGCCCCCTTTCGAAGAAAATGGGGGTATATTGATTTGCAAGTGTCGGTCGGTCGGTCGGAAGGTCGGTCGGTCGGTCGGTCCGTAGGTCGGTCTGTCCGTAGACCAAACCTTGTCCGGAGCATAACTCGAAAAGTATTAAAGGTAGAATCATAAAACTTCACAGGTGGATAGATCTCATCATGGAGAGGTGCAGTGCACAAGAACCGTAACTCTGCCGATCAAATTTTTGGAGTTATTGCCCTTTGTTGATTTTCAAACTTGATTCTTGTCCGGAGCATAACTCAAAAAGTATGTTAGGTAGAATCATGAAACTTCATAGGTGGATATGTCTTATTATGGAGAGGTGCAGTGCACAAGAACCGTAACACTGCTGATCATATTTTTGGAGTTATTGCCCTTTGTTGATTTTCAAACTTGATTCTTGTCCGGAGCATAACTCGAAAAGTATTAAAGGTAGAATCATAAAACTTCACAGGTGGATAGATCTCATCATGGAGAGGTGCAGTGCACAAGAACCGTAACTCTGCCGATCAAATTTTTGGAGTTATTGCCCTTTGTTGATTTTCAAACTTGATTCTTGTCCGGAGCATAACTCAAAAAGTATGTTAGGTAGAATCATGAAACTTTACAGGTGGATAGATCTCATTAGGGAGAGGTGCAGTGCACAAGAACCGTAACTCTGCTGATCATATTTTTGGAGTTATTGCCCTTTGTTGATTTTCAAACTTGATTCTTGTCCGGAGCATAACTCAAAAAATATGTAAGGAAGAATCATGAAACTTCACAGGTGGATAGATCTCATTATGGAGAGGTGCAGTGCACAAGAACCATAACCTTGCCAATCAACTTCTTGGAGTTATTGTCCTTTGTTGATTTTAACACTTAATTCTTAACCTTGCCTATATCTCATGTATTTTTACACATACAGACTTGATATCTCACACATAGATACCTCCTATCAACATCAATCACATTTGACCATGACCTTGGACCTTGTGACTTTGACCTTGGAGTTTGACCTACTTTAAAAAAAAATAAACCGGGCATATATCTCATGACCTGTTACACATACAGCCTTGATATTTCACACATGGATACCTCCTACCAAGACCTTTCACAATTGACCATGACCTTGGACCTTGTGACCTTGGACTTTTACCTACTGTTATAAAATTTAAACATAGCTGATATATCATGTCCTTTTACACATACAGCCTTGATATTTGACACATGGACACCTGACCGAGACCTTTCACATTTGACCATGACCTTGGACCTTGTGACCTTGACCTTAGTGTTTGACCTACTTTTATAATACATTAATCTGGCCTATATTTTATGTCATTTTACACATACAGCATTGATATTTCACACATGGTCACTTCCAACCAAGACATTTCACATTTGACCATGACCTTGGACCTTGACCATGAAGTTTGACCTACTTTTAAAAAACTTAAACTAGGCCTATATTTCATGTCCTGTTACCTATACAGTCTCGATATCTTACACATGGACACCTCCTACCAAGACCTTTCACCTTTGACCATGACCTTGGACCTTGTGACCTTGACCTTGGTGTTTGACCTACTTTTATAATACATTAATCCGGCCTATATTTCATGTCATTTTACACATATAGCCTTGATATTTCACACATGGTCACTTCCAACCAAGACATTTCACATTTGACCATGACCTTGGACCTTGACCTTGGAGTTTGACCTACTTAAAAAAACTTTAAACTATGCATATATCTCATGTCCTGTTACCTTTACAGCCTCAATATTTTACACATGGACACCTCCTACCAAGACCTTTCACATTTGACCATGAGCTTGGCCTGTGTGACCTTGACCTTTGATTTTTACATACTTTTAGAAATCTTTAACCTAGCCTTTATCTTTTGTCCTATTACACCTACAGCCTTGATATTTCACACATAGACACCCCCTACCAAGACCTTTAACATTTGACCATGACCTTGAATATTGCAACCTTGACCTTGGAGTTTGACCTACTTTTAAAAAACTTAAACCAGGCATATATATAATGTCCTTTTACACCTACAGCCTTGATATTTCACACATGGACACCTCCAACCAAGATCTTTCACATTTGATCATGACCTTGACTTTGGCATTTGGCCTACTTTTAAAAACTTTAATCTGGCCTATATTTCATTTTACTTTTACATATACAGCCTTGATATTTCACACATAGACACCTCCTACCAAGACCTTTCATATTTGACCATGACCTTGGACCTTGTTAACTTGACCTTGGACTTTGACCTACATCAAATGCAGGCACTTGAAGGGGGCATATATGTTTTACAAACATCTCTTGTTGCTTTTGAGTTTGATGATGAGTGTAATTAAGTCATATATGCCATCTCCTTCCAAATCACTTAGATATTACCATTGTCTTCTTTCAAATGACATTTTGATGTCAAGTGAATAAAGCCCTCAAATATATCCATTATCACTTGTTTCCTACAAACATTGATTAGTTGCACTTGCACCTGATTGATAGAAAATCAATTTTATCACAAAGCTGATTTTAAAATGCTCTAAAATTGCAACACTTTAGCATGCATTATGTCAAAAATGTACATTAAATTGTGCTAATGATAAACTGTTCACACATGAACAGAGGTATCCATTTTTGTCCAGAAAATGACTAAAATAACTAGTAAACATGATAATATTTTAAGTTAAGATAAATGTGAAAGGCTATCAGTGCAGGAGATTTTGATTGGAAAATATCTAGATAAGTAAGGGCCTTATTAATTGGTCAGTTAACATTTGAAATGAAAAAAGGTTGGAGTGGAAGCAAATCTGTCCTTTAAACACCTTTCATGAGAATGATGCTCACAGAAAGTTGTTTGAAGCAGTTTAAGTAAGTCAAAGACTGAAGTAGTATTTGTCATATTCTCTTATGTATTGTGGTGTACACTTTAAAGTTTAAGACATAACTTCAACCATAAGTATTAACATTTCAATTGTTGTCAAAGAAACTGTATTTAACTATTTCAAGCAGGACAAATTATCTTTTTATCTTTTCTCTTCATCATGTATAAAAAGTTGGGCATTTTAAGGATTCTACTAATAAAAGTAAAGTAAAGGTGGTTTATCAGTCTCAAATTTACGAACTAGGTCCATATTCGCGCGACTTTCACATGTAAGTTCAACAATCACATTTGAATTATTATTGTAAGAAATCTTGATAAATAGCGGATGGATCAGACAGCTTTAGGGGAGAATGAGGCTGTTTAGCGCGAAAAAGGTCAGGGAAAAATGAATTTTGGTCAGGGAAAAGTCAGTGAAAAGTCAGGGAATTTTATTCCAGGTGAAGGGTGGGCACCCTGACTTTTACAACGCCATTGTAATGACAGCTGTAGACATAGGTATGGTCTTCTTTCTTCAAAATGAGCGGGCTCGACATGTTGCCCTTCGGCATCTAGTATTACATAAATGGTTGCTACACAGCCATCTGTGCAGCCAATATTGGGGCATACCAGACTCCATGTTCTACAAAATGAAATCAAATAATGTGAATCAACATTGTTCTCAAATTCAATTGAGAGAACTTCCGCATCAAATCATTGCTTTTACTTATTCAACCATTTAAGATAAAATATATACTTGAAAAAAATATATGAAAATATATCAATTAATTTTCCCTACATACAGAAATATTTTCATCACCATTTCCACCTGATTTCATGCATGACAATAAGTGCCCAGAAAAAACATTGAAGCATTTTTTTTTTTCAATTTAATATACTTTATTTTGTTATCTACAACTCCTTTCAAATTAGACCACCTCAAAATTGTGTCGTTTGGGAAAGGTTAAAGAAGGCATATAAAGCTTTGGGAGAAATTGGTGATTATAAATGTACCATCAATTCATACATGACCTTTGCTTCAAATTTGAAAATTTCTTCTCACATATGTTGTGGTCTTTGTCAATCCCATGACAAGACATTTCATCAAAAATGGCTTCCATACATCCATCTTTTTTCTAGATGTATGGAAGTCCTTCCTGTGGTTCCTGTAGATATCCATCAGAAGCAGACCTCCTTCTTAGTCCAGTGGTTCCTTTCTACAAAGAAAAAAATGCAAAACAATGAATTACCAGAAATAGAAGAAATCAGGGAATGGATTCCACCTCCAGAAGGCCCCGACTCAAAAACAACCCTACATTCAGAGTCATCAAGGGCCATAAACCATGGGTACAAACCAAGAAGAAGAAGAAGAAATCAGTGGACAAAATTCTGAAAAAAAATGACTAGGTTACCAGAAAGACTCTCGCCAATCAAAGGCTAATTAAAAACTTGTAAACAAAGGTAGATCTATATCTCAATTTATAAAAAAAACCTTTATTTTCTACATGTATAATTTCAATTTTCAACGTAACAACAGGGGTCACGTGACCATTTTAAGTACCGAAAATATTGTACTTCAGTGAAATATTTTGTATGAAAATGTATCAATCCCTAATGAAGACCCGTGAAGGGTCGAAACGTTGGATGTAATTAAACATAACTAAAGACTGTGGTTGGTTGTTATTTCTACTTCTCTCCCGCTTTTCGCTTTCTATTTATCAATTCAAAATATAAGTTGAAAATTAAAGCAGAAATTTCTATTCGGAGATCTAAAAGGTGTTCACCTGGTGAAAGCTAAAGTTCGAGCCCTACAATGCCATGTGGGCTCGGCTTATACATGTAAATGATTTTGTAGCCCACGCACGCAAAAAAAGAAAACTGCTCACATCCCTAATGCGTGGGAAATCAAAATATACAAAAACACCCTTTCAATCTCATTAAAGGGACATTTCATTCCAATTTCAATTTTTTAAAAGATGTCTTGATGCCAAGATTGGTTATTCTGATGAGTATAAATACTATTAGTTTTTTTAAGTTGTTACTAATAAGCGAGAAACACGCATTTAAAGTTGAGACATAATCGATAAATTGCATATAAATCCGAACTGTTGTCCACAACAATTTGTTCAATTTTAACACAAAAATATAAATTTCTCGTAAACGGCGCAATATTTTGGCTTGAAATTTTCAGAATTTTCATAAGGAAATATGCTCTTTCGGATAAAAATAAAAGTAAAATTTATGACAAAAAATTCTGAAATGTCACTTTAAAAGTGAATAATAAATGTATAAGCACCTAGTAAATGATAGAATGAATACTGGCTCAAATCTCGCGAAACACGCTCGACAAATAGTTTGACAGCTCTTTGTTTACATAAATTAAGAGCAGCAGACAGCAAAAACGTATCAACCTTCTACAGTTGCTATGGTAATTTACCCATAATGCCTTGCAATGACCTAATTAAAAATGGCTATCAAAGTGCCAGTTGATCCATGTGACAGTAGTAACAAAACATAAACCCAGGTTTCAAAAGACTTAATACAGCTAAATCAGTGAAGAGATCGATCTATGGATGCATTCTGCTTGAGTCTCCGTAAGTAATAATAATGCACAATGTAATTTAGACTTGATCCACTAACTCGTATGGGGAGATTCGCCGATAAACAATGAAAACGAAACTTAATTTCTAGGTCACTATGTACATTACTGCCCTCCAATTATGTCAAAGTTCCATCTGGCTTAGTCGACATGAAACAGGGCAGTGACTAGAATATTAAATTGGATTGTTGTCAATTATTTCTTTCTTTGTTACAGGTTCGTCATCGTCGGAGTTGTAATAGAGATCGTCAGCATTGTCGTTGAGAATGGTGTTCAGCAGGTTGAATTCGTCCGGGTTGGTTTGGACCTTTGTTACATTATCGATAGGTCTTGCTGTGAGGTTTTCTGTAATACTGTGTGTCGATCTGGTTTATACTGGACGTTTGTAAGAGTTTGGGTCATTGTAGCGTTCTGATATATGGTTGGTGTTTGCAGTTTGTCTGAGGGTGTTAGTGTTGGGTTCACTTATGTTTATAGGAACTCGAATTCTGGAGTAAATCATTATGTTTACTGAGTTGAATTTGGCGGCAATTTCAGTAGTGTAGCGGTTGTAGCTAAGTTCGGGCTCGATGCTCGTACAGGTGGAGATACTGTTGGGAGCGGGTTCTCGCTAGAAGTACATGTATGAAGATGTAATTCAGAAACCTTGTAGTCCACGTTTTCTCTTGTGTTATTTAAAAATGACTTGTATTCCATCAAGAACCTGCTGTGGTCCAGGCTGCCGATCTCAATAGCCATTTTCTGGTGACGCTTGTATTGCACCACGTGTCTCGTCAGCTGTTTCTTATTCAATGATCTGAACATGCACAATATGCAATAATATGGAGCCTTTTCCAGCGAGAGAGGATGATTCTAAATATAATGGACCACTCTATACTTTACCTCCAGGTACTTCTTCCCTGATTCTCTCAGTGGATGCACTTCTACGTTTTCTCTCGTCGCTGCATGTTAGTTGTTGTGTAAGGTTGATGTAGAATAATATCTGAAAATACAGAAACCGTAAACGCTAGTCAATGGACTACATCTTAAACATTGAAGCAGATTGACTTTACTTTAGTTTTAAAGTTATTTGATGAATCTTATGTTTTCTTGGTGGTTGATTTAGCTGAATTTAATGATGGTATACGAAAATCTCGAAAAGATAAGGCCTCAGTTAGAGGAAAAGAATAGTCGGACGATTTGTGATATTGATTAGTTTTGAGCAACAACCAGATCGTAAGATGAACTATATTAAGCGGACAACGACGTCTTTTGTCTCGCTCACGTTATCCATCACATCCTAAAGTAAACTTACGTAGACCCTTTGCACCTCCTCCAAAGATGTCGCATGAGAGGAAAAACAGATTTTTTTTTACGTAATCGGAGTACCATAATGGGACATAACTTAGACATACATTGTACGGTGAAGGTCAAGGACTATTCTAGAGGCCCACCATCTTCAAATGAATAATATACATTTAGTCTTACCTTTTTAATTATTGCAGTTTAAACGTTTCGGAGTTTGTCATAAATTATTTTGTGATGATCAAAATTGTTACGGCTGTCCACAGCAGCATGATGATTTTGATTAAGATTACGTTGGCAACGGATGTAGTAATTGTTTTGAAAAGAAATTTGGAAACAAGTAAAGAGAGTAGAAAAGAAAATCCAGAAGATTTCTGTGAATGTTTTTGAACTGGAAGATACGAAATGAAAAAGTAAGCGTATTTCATTTGCTCAAAAGGTGGAATTCAAGAATCGTGAAACGCAGCATCGGATTACTGTTGTAAATTTGTAGAGTTACTCGTTTTAGTTCTATGATAAACATATTAATGGTAAAAACATGAACGAAAGGAGAAGCAACAAATACGAAGAGAGATAAAAGTGTGGAAAATAGACAAAATGAGCAAGTGAATGTAGATGAAGATCAGATTGTTATGTCAAAGGATGAGAAAAGCAGATTGTGTACACAATGTAAGATGTACGTCTTTAAGAGTAACTGGGCAAGGCATTTGAAGTCTAACAAGCATCTTAACGGAGAGAAAGTTTATAAATGTGCAGATTGTGACATTATATTTACTTCAGAATCATCGATGAAAAGCACAAGTCGTCTAAGGCTCAGAAAAGAAGAGCTGGTCAGTCCGTGATAGAGACATCAGAAGATGATATTTATGTTAGGGCTGGTCAACTCGTGAACTCGAAGGGAATGATAAGTATAGAATCGCTAGTCATGTTAAAATGAATTATTGTGCAGTTTGTGACGAGTGGTTTACTTATTCATTGGATTTGAAGAGACACTCAAGAACGAATAGTCATGCCATTGTAAAAAGAACTTAAAGAAAAAAAAACAAAAAAACAGGCGTTGATTGATGAAAGACAAAAGCAGTTTCATGAGTCGAAAACGTTTGAGACGTTTGTTTTCTGTGACGTACGCGGCGATTTATCGATGCATTCCCATGCACATGCTATTTATAGACTACATTACCCTTTAGTTATCAGGGATTTAAAGAGGCATTCATAGTGCGGTTTAAGGGCGTCAAAATAAATGACATAGAAGGTGTTAGAAACATCAAGGATTGCATTAGGTAATCCCTACAATAGCCAAGCAATTTTACAACGCTGAAATCTCACATCCCGATCATGTAAGCGATTGTAACAGTAAAATCAAAACGCTTTATTGATTGTGATGATGATTAATGTACAGCCGAGATGTTGCGATTCTTTTGCGCTCATTTTGTTTGAAATGGGTGTCTGGAAAGAACAAATGTACGACTTAAAAACAAGCGTGTTTTATAGGCATTGGCTCTTTATTAATAAATTCTGGTTGGTATTAAACATACTTTCTATAAAACTACGGTTTTGTTGTTGTTGTTGTTGTTTTTATCGTAAACTCGTTGACCTTTAAAAAACTAAATAAAATAAATGGTGTGGAACTTATTCTCGATATAGGGTTTCGTACATATTTTATTCGAAACGAGTGGCCATAATATCGTCGTCTGCAAAATGTCAAACAAGAGTACCATGGTCACAATATACGCCGCTCCAGAGACTAAGTATTAAAGGGGCATAACTCAGACAAAAAAATGAACTATTAAATCGCCAAAGTAGTTTGCCAAATCTGTCGAAAAGGCAGCAAAAGAAAGGAATCAGCAATGTCTTTTGCCTTCGGGGTTTAAAGAAAATGCGAGGAGATCACCGACGATGAAACACAATCTCCGCCGGTAGAAGAACCGGTAAATCTCCCTAAAAGTCGAACCCAATAGCCTTATTTGAAATCGAGGAACCACCTTATCCCTTACAACCCGATTAAATAAATCTAGATTCACAACAAGAGAAGCCACCTTCCCCCCTTACAATCGGACCCAGTTGAGAAAACGTCCAACCCAATAGATCTATATTCTAAACAAGAGAACCCACATAACCCCTTTGCAGCCCGACCCAGTTGAGAAAACGTCCAACCCAATAGATCCATATCCACAACAAGAGAACCCACATAACCCCTTTGCAGCCCGACCCAGTTGAGAAGACGTCCAACCCAATAGATCTAGATTCACATCAAGAGATCCAACATTATCCCTGACAAACCGACACGGAAACTAATTCTTCTGAATCATATTCTCCCAAAAACAATGATCATAATCTAGACTCATATAATGAACGCAGGGCAGTTTTTTTTAAATAGGAGTTGAAACACCCATTGGTGTATCATGTAGTGTCAAGGGGGTACATGTATAAGTTTTGCGAAATGTAACAACAAGTGCTATCGTCGAATCTAATCCTTCTCGTCGCCTTCAGACATGAAGACAGTTCAAGGTACATGGAATCAATGAAAAGATTCTCTGCTTTCAACTCAAATGAAGCCCTCCTACAGTCATTCATACAGAAAAGTTTAACGGCACAGAAGATCAAGGATGATGATGCTATTAATAATAGAATAGAAGCTACGTGAAAAAAAATTCTTAAAATGACAATATTTCAGGTAAAAAAAAGAAGTGGGGGCATACCGGACACCGTGGCTAAGCTTGTTTCTGGTCTTTGGGATGAAGAGGTGAAATCTATGATGGATGATTGTGTTAATAACACATCGTCAAGATTATCATCTGAAAGGGTTTGTGTGATTAACACTTTCTTTGAAAACAACATACTTGGTGATTTGATAGGCGAAACGTTCACCATTTTCCTAGACGAAAGCAAAGATGCAACAAACAGGAGTCAGGCTTCTATAATGGCAAGACGGAATAGAGACCATGACACAACAGAACAATTTCTAGGGCTAATACTCATGAGTGGCGTCAAGGCTGTTGACTTTGAGGAAGCTGAAACTTCATTTTATTTGTCTAAAGGACTCAACACGGTAGACATCCGATTTGTTGCTCTAGATGGCTGTAGCACAACGAGTGTTGAGAAAGCTAGTAAGCAAACGGTAAAAATTTACCATTACAAATTTGCATCTTAGTATATAATTCCATCATTAAATGATAAAAACCTGTAAACTAGAAACCGACAAACCTTTCCCAAAATTTAAGGATATTCATATTCTTTAAGGAAGACAAATAAATGGGTGACGGCGAAAATTTGGATTTGTATACAACGAAGCATATCATAGAAAATGTTTAGGCAAAATAAGAAAATGCTGTTTTTCATTTTCTTCTTTTATCTCAATATTTTCTCAAGCCTTTTCTATTGAAAAAAAAAAAGAAATCTGATCTTATCTGTTAATGGACTAATGAATTATTGTAAAGATAAGTGGCAGCTTTTTTATGAAGGAGACTGTTTACCTCACTGACCACTACGACACTAACAGCATACGAGGGGCGTTCAATTAATTTTGGAACTGGGGTTCTATAAGCAATAATTATGTCGCAATTCAATTTTAATTTTCTTCAATCCTTCGAAGTAATCCTCTTTGACAACCACACGCTTCTGAAGTTTTGAGATCCATTACTTATATGCCAATAAATGGGCCTCTTTTTGAACACCCCGCAGACACTGGTAAATGGCACTGCATATGGAACATGAAAGCCTATACCGACGACCATAGACTTTTTTCTTCATCATGGGGAACACAAAAAAGCCACACGGGCTTAAGCTCGGCTATAAGGGTGTATGAAGACACTGTGCAGCATGTGTCTCTTCCAGGAAGTCTTGTACAAGAGGACACCTGTGGACAGCTCCGTTGTGGTGGATTTGGCACATGCATCTTTAGTCGGTTCTAGACCTGCTCTTTTTGTAAAGTTTTTTTACTTTCGCCGACATACATTTCTTGTATGAATGACCGGCGATAGTGGTACTATTTGAAACAGTAATTTAAACAATATATCCATTACATTTGAAAATTACCGCGTACAAAACTTTTGCCGCGCTTTTAATCTTTTGGCTATTACGGACCATCCCTTATCTTTTCGCAACCATTGCTTGCTAATGACACGCCATTGGTGCTCATAATAGTAGATTATTGTTCATTCATGTGTATAAAGCTCAGAAAGCCCACATTGGTTGCATTTATTGCATTATTATACCCCCCAAATTCAATTTAGGGGTATATAGGAGTCAGCTTGTCTGTCTGTTGGTCCGTTGGTCTGTCTGTTGGTTTTTTCTTCAAACATCTTCTCCTCACCCACTGGGCCAATTCTTATCCAATTTGGCAGAAATGTTCCTTGGGTGACCCTTTTCAAAACTTGTTCGTGAATTTTTGATTTGTCAAAAATTGTTGGCGGGGCAGGGCGGGGCTTATCGGACTAAGAGAAATCATGTGAAAAATCTGTAAAAATCAATTATCATGCCAATTTGATCCATACTTGGCAGGATTTACCCTTGAGTGATTGTATTCAATGTATGTTCATGAATTTTTCATTCGTCAAAAAATGTGGGCGTGGCAGGGCGAGGCTTATCAAACTTCTTCAAAAATCTTCTCCTCCTTAACCATTTGGCCAATTCTTACTAAACTTTGCAGGATTGTTCCTTTGGTGACTCTTTTCAAAATTTGTTCGTGATTTTTGATTTGTCAAAAATTGTGGGCGTTGCAGGACAGGGCTTATCGGACTTGGAGAAATCATTGGAAAAATCATTCAAAAATCAATTCTTTGACCATTTTGAACTTAAGTTGGCACCGATGTCCCTTGAGTGATTGTATTCAATGCATGTTCATGAATATTTGATTCGTCAAAAATTGTGGGCGTGGCAGGGCGGAGCTTATCCGATTTTGAGAAATCGTCAGATAATTCTTCAAAAATCTTCTCCTCCTTAACCACTGAGCCAATTCTAACCAAACTTGGCAGGAATGTTCCTTGGGTGACTCTTCGAAACTTGTTCGTGAATTTTTGATTCGGCGATTTGTTTTACCAAAATTGGCAGGAATGTTCATTGGGGGACTTATTTCAAAATTTGTTCGTGAATTTTTGATTTGCAAAAAATGTGGTAATGACAAGGCAGGGCTTATCAGACTTAAGGTTTACGAACTGAGAATGAAATGCAGAGCCAGAGTCGAAATTTTAAAAGTGCCAGTAATTCTTAATCTGTATTACATTTCCATTCCAAATACAAATATAAGCATTTTGTATGGTTTAGAATTTTGAATTAATGCTTACTTATGGAAATATTTGACAAAAATGTTCAAAATTACCTCCCTTGCATATGAAAATAGAGTAAAATAATATTTGTAAAGAATTTTCTTCTTGAAGCATAATCTTGAAATCCGGCCTGGTGAATCAATTTATGTGAAATGTATTTACAAGTGTGTGTAATTTGATGCATTTCGTATGGCTAGAAAGTGGTGTTTCCATTCTCAGTTCGTAAGCCTTAACGAAATAATGAGAAAAAGGCAATTATACAGTAAATTTGAACCAAATCGTACAGGAATGTTCCTTGATTGACTGTCTTCAATGCATGGTTGTGAGTTTTTGGTTTATTGAAAAATATGCGCATTGCAGGGAGGGGCTTGGGGATTGTTAAATGTGTTGTTTGATCTGTTGATTTTTTGTTCGCTCTATTTCCCAATTGATCAGGGCACAGTACAAATGAAATCAATTTCTCAAAATGCACAAAAACTGCGCGTTTTGGGGGGGGGGGGGGGTATGATCACTTTCAGTGATATTCTAGTTTCAAAACAAATTTTGTCACCTTTACACGGGTGGCTCTCTGTCCTTAAGGCAGTAGGTGGGGCACCCAATGGGCATAAACCTGTCTGTGTTTAAACCCATTCGTCAAAATCGTATTACATGTCCCCGATGAAAAACTAGCTTTATATCTGCTATTTCTTGCACATTGAACCATGCGTCTTGTTCGTTCATGTCGGAATCTACAGCAACATTTGCTTTGGTACTGACTCTACCCGGGATGCTTGATAGGGGGCATCATTCCGGCCGGTTAAACCAATTATAATTTTTATTAACTTCCTAAAAACTGACGTATGTTCAACGTTCGAATGTCCATAAATCTGATATAGTTTATTATATACACGTGATGCAGATATGTCAATGCCTATGTGACCTTTAATGTAGACCCGTATGTATATGCAGTTCGTTTTCCATTTTGAACACAGCGCAATAGCCAGTGTATATGACTGAACCAACTTAAAAGTTCAATAACTCTTGAGAGAGTCAACGAATTTGCCTCAAATTGTGACCAAGTATAGACAATAACTTTCCCGTCAAACAGCCGTAAGAAGCATTAGTTCTATAGAACCATGAGGTATGGTGTCCCATTAGTACACTTTTAATTGAACGCCCCTCGTATGGCAAATGATTGATTTATTTTTGAAGAGGTCTTCCTAGATAATAAAATACTTGCACCATGATGATGTGCTGAAAAGTAATAAAATTTAAATATAATGAATTTTAGGACTTCAGAAGAGAATTCGACACATGGCCCCACATAGTCGTCTCTGTAAAGTTTGGCGTAACAGCAAGAACTCAAATTGCGGACAATGATGGTCAATACCTTTTCTACGTTGAACTACGAAACAATCATGAATTTAATCGATAAACTAGTACGAGCTTTATGTACTGATGACGTGACGAGATGCAACTGCAGGTCAGCTTCCGTCTTAAATTTGTCACCAAGCGTGACAATAAATGGTTCATTGATCGGTTTCATAAGATGTTTTAAGGATAGCGTTTAAGATCGGACGGTGAACAAAGCGCCATAAATTGTGTCGAATTTTCCTTTGTTTTTGAATTGCAGTGCGCTCTGATGTAAATGAGCGACATCAAAATATTAGTTATTAAAAGGCGAATTTCATCAGAGAAAACTCGGATAACTGACGAGATACCTACTATTTGCAATAATGTACAACCGAATTCTTTTTTGACTTTTTAATCTGGGGTTCGGTTACATTTTCGTCCAATTTGTTGCATTGCAGCAGGTGCTGGAGTGATTCAATCCAGCAAGTTTAGCATGAGCTGCGAAATCGTAGCCACAAACTTGATGATGGGTATTGGTTTGTGAAATCCAGATTAAAATTCGAAAAGGTTTTTGTTACATTATTACAACTAGTTTAGAATAGTCTTTCAAAATAAAACTATTAATTCGTATGTTCTGTATATCTAGTTAGAATGTTACCTAAAAACAGGTTAACCATTTTCATACGCCCGAAGGGTCGTATTATATTATCGTCTGCATCGTCCGTCTGTCTGTCCGTTAGCAAATTCGTGTCCGGTCCATAACTTTCAAATTATAAGGCCTATGGTCTTGAAACTTCACAGGTGTATAGATCTCATAGCTAGGATGTGCAGAGCGCAATAACCACAACTCTACCATTTGTCATTTTTGAGTTATTGCCCTTTGTTTGATTCAGTTAGCAAATTCGTGTCCTGTCCATAACTTTGAAACTATAAGGCCTATAGTCTTGAAACTTCACAGGTGTATAGATCTCATAGCTAGGGTGTGCCGAGCGCAAGAACCACAACTCTACCATTTGTATTTTTTGAGTTATTGCCCTTTGTTTGATTCAGTTAGCAAATTCGTGTCCTGTCCATAATTTTGAAACTATAAGGCATATAGTCTTGAAACTTCAAAGCTGTATAGATCTCATAGCTAGGATGTGCAGAGCCCAAGAACAACAACTCTATCATTTGTAATCTTTCAGTTATTGCCCTTTGTTTGATTCATTTAGCAAATTCGTGTCTGGTCCATAACCTTCAAATTATAAGGCCTATGGTCTTGAAACTTCACATGTATATAGATCATATAGCTAGGGTGTGCAGAGCGCAAGAACACAACTTTACCATTTGTATTGTTTGAGTTTTTACCCTTTGTTTGATTCAGTTAGCAAATTCGTGTCCGGTCCATAACTTTGAAACTATAAGGCCTATGGTCTTGAAACTTCACAGGTGTATAGATCTCATAGTTACATGTAGGATGCGCTGAGCGCAATAACTCTAACTCTACCATTATAAGTTTTGAGTTATTGCCCTTTGTTTGATTCAGTTTGCAAATTCGTGTCCGGTCCATAACTTTAAAAATACAAGGCCTACGATGTTGAAACTTCACATGTGTGTAGAACTCAAAGCTAGGGTGTTTGATTACATTATCTCAATCTGATTAAATTTGTGAATATTTTAGTAGTACTAGGGTACTTGCAACACTTCATGAATATTTTAGTACTCGGTGAATTTTGTTTTATTGGATACTTGCAAGAGTCTTTGAGAAAAGAAAGGACATCAACAAATATCACACACCCATTTATTTCTGTGCTTCGGGCGTATAATGCCACGCGCAGCGTTGCTCTTGTTTGTCAATTGAAGCGGACTACCCACCCATTTTATTCTACTTATACTTGAAATTTCCGTTTGAAGAAAATAAAACAATCCTTGATGATATTTTTTATCGAATTTGTGCTATGGAATGTTTTTATGGGATATACTTCTGATGAGTAGTATTCGCAAATTTATGCAAAAAAATGTGTTTTCCACTTATTTGCCTTGCCCTAAAGAAGCAAGAGGGCGGACTCGTAGCCACAAACCAATATCCATCATCAGGTTTTTGGCTTCGATATCGCAGCTAGATACCTACAAACACACAATTTAAGCGCATTACAGGTTCCAAGAAATGTCAAATTTCGCACACTTCCTACAGGACGAGTGACTTATTAAAACCGCTCGTCCTGGCTATGTCTTTACTCGTCCTACGAAGGCTTCGCCGAATTTACTCTAATCTGGTCCATTTCCCAAACATTCAAATTTTAGGCTTGTCCTAATGAATTGACAACACAGCAGAACTGCATTTACAATTATGAAAGTTAAACAGTTCAAGGGACCATTGTTCTTTACACTTTCTTCAATACTTTCCAATTATGTTTTTTAATCAGGGTTTCCGTTTTGTCGAGTCGTATTTCTGCTGACAAGCTTCACGTTTATCTGCCTTTGACTTTCCGATTCTTTTCTTCGTTTTTCACTTTCCGCATCGCCCTCGCCTTGGAAAAGGGACCGAATATCTTTTCCTGACATTTCTCGATTTAATTTTGACAACTTTCAAGACAATTTTTTATTAAATTTACGTCATCGGAAATGAATGATAAATGCCGGTTACAAAGTCCGGTACCGTTTTATCGGACTTCAGTTTTCAAAAATATGCAAAAAATATAACGGATTAAAAAGTGATTCAGTATATTCTAGGGACAAATGCATTATAATTTGCAGTTTAAAAAAAATGGCGTAATTTAGATTCCTAAGCTTTTATTTAAAAAATGACAACTTAATTTGCGATACCGGATGATATCACGCCATCCTAGCTAAAAGCACTCCCGACATGATCTATTTCGAAGAATATATAACGGAAAATAGAACTAAAGTTTAGCTGTTTTCAAGTCAGACGAAATTTACAGACAAAGGGTATCTTTACATTTTGAGTTTGTCTTCAATGGATGGTCAAATAATTTGATTGTTTGCAGTAACAATTTTATGTGAAAAAAGAATTAATTTTATTTCTTGCTGAAATTTTCATTAGTCCGGCGGGACCACCGGGACTATTTTTTTACTCGTCACTCATAAACACGAGCGGACGAGTGCATTTCTTTGACCCTGCATAATCGAATGTGAATGTTTCTAATACATTACGTTTAGATTTG
Source organism: Fragum sueziense (assembly GCA_963680895.1). Classification (NCBI taxonomy): domain Eukaryota; kingdom Metazoa; phylum Mollusca; class Bivalvia; order Cardiida; family Cardiidae; genus Fragum; species Fragum sueziense. The sequence continues at coordinate 55,482,690 of OY804595.1, forward strand.
TAGCATGTTAATTGGTGTTACGTGCACTGTTGTTTTATTCCAATATAATTTCATGTTACATTATAATGTAAACATTTGTGGGCCACTGGCAAAAATACTTGAATCAATTTATTTCTTCTGTTTAAAAAAAAAACAGGATAAAAAAGGAAATTAAAAAACAAGAGTGCCATGGTCACGATATACGCCGCCACTAATTAAACTTGAGACACAAAAATGACATTGACAAGGATTTATGCTTATCCACTCAAAAAACTGTAAACAGTTGTGTTCACAAGAATGTTTACATATATCCAGTCAAAAACCTGGAAGGAATTGTGTTCACTGAGATATCTGTCCACTTATTCTAAATTCTCTCTGTCAATGCCAGGTCCCTCGTAAAGTCGGAGTAAATGGATCTATACTTGGAACACATGTTTGTCCACTTTTATTCTAATTTCTCTCTGTCAATGCCAGGTCCCTCATATAGTCAGAATATATTGATTTGTGCTTTGAAACATATTTGTCCACTTTTATTCCAACTTATCTGTCAATGTTATGTCCCTCGTATAGTCAGAATAAATTTATTTGTGCTTTGAACACTTATTCGTCAACTTTTATTCTAACTTCTCTCTGCTCTGTCAATGCCATGTCCCTCGTATAGTAAGAATATATTATTTTGTGCTTTGAACACATATTTGTCCACTTTTATTCTTACTTCTCTCTGCCAATGCCATGTCCCTCGTATAGTCAGAATAAATTGATTTGTGCTTTGAACACTTATTCGTCAACTTTTATTCTAACTTCTCTCTGCTCTGTCAATGCCATGTCCCTCGTATAGTAAGAATATATTATTTTGTGCTTTGAACACATATTTGTCCACTTTTAATCTTACTGCTCCCTGTCAATGCCATGTCCCTCGTATAGTCAGAATAAATTGATTTGTGCTTTGATCACATATTCGTCCACGTTTATTCTTACTGCTCCCTGTCAATACCATGTCCCTCGTATAGTCAGAATAAATTGATTTGTGCTTTGATCACATATTCGTCCACGTTTATTCTTACTGCTCCCTGTCAATACCATGTCCCTCGTATAGTTAGAATAAATTGATTTGTGCTTTGATCACATATTCGTCCACTTTTATTCTAACTTCTCTTTGACAATGCTATGTCCCTCGTATAGTTAGAATAAATTGATTTGTGCTTTGATCACATATTCGTCCACTTTTATTCTAACTTCTCTCTGACAATGCTATGTTCCTCGAATAGTCAGAATATATTGATTTGTGCTTTGATCACATATTCGTCCTCTTTTATTCTAACTTCTCTCTGACAATGCTATGTTCCTCGAATAGTCAGAATATATTGGTTTGTGCTTTGATCACATATTCGTCCACTTTTATTAAAACTTCTCTCTGTCAATGCCAGATCCCTCGTATAGTTTGAGTTAATGGACCTATACTTGGAACACATAATTGTTCTTTTTTAGCTCACCTGAGCACTAGGTATAAAAAAGTGTTTCTTTCAAGGTCAAAAATTAGGTCACTGGGTCATAGATTGTTTTGCTCGTAAACCTGAAATATGTACTAAGTCATCGAGAAAGTTGTCCAGGATGATTATCTTGACAATGTCTGGGTCATGATAGATTTGGGTCATATGACGTCAAAAACTAGGTCACTACGTCAAATCTTGTTTTTGCTCTAAGAACCATAGTGATATCTCGAAAATTTAATCCGTTTGTTCATTTAGATGATATCTAGGTCATGTATAAGTTCGTCATAGACTTGGATACAATTCTATGGTTTGATCATGTTTTAAGGTATAAAGGGCCTAATTAGCAACAAAGAGCCAGTGGCGAAATTTGAAAAGTGCTAGTTATTCCTAAACTGTGTTACATTTCTATTCCAAATATAAACATAAGCATTTTGTACGGTTTAGAATTTTGAATTAATGCATATTTACGGAAATATTAGACAAAAATGTTCCAAATTACCTCCCTTGCATATGAATATAGAGTAAAATAATATTTGTAAATAACTTTCTTCTTGAAGCATTATCTTGAAATCCGGCACGGTGAATCAACTTATGTGAAGTGTATTTACAAGTGTGTGTAATTTGGTGCGTTTCGTATGGCTAGAAAGTAGAGTTTTTAATTAGGCCCTTCTTACCTTAAAAAAATATACGGACAGGACTTTAGATTTCTTATAATTTCCTTTCATTTGCTCTGGATGTCCAAATTTTGGCTTGGTCATTTTCAAAATTGTTTAGAACTTTTTTATGCTCCCCGAAGGGAGAGCATATAGTCGCCGCTTCGTCTGTCCGTCCGTCCGTCATTCCGTCCGTCCGTCCGTCCGAAGCGATTTCTCTGTAGCCCTTGGGCCAAATCAAATGAAACTTACCATGTGAACTCCCTATGACATAATGCCGATGTACTTTTGCCAGTTTTTGGATTTGAGGCCTTGTCATGGGAAAAGGGGACTTAAGGTCAAATACACTTTTTCTCTAATTTCTCATAGTCTAATGGTCAGAATTTGATGAAATTTCATATTTGAGTAGCAAATCAGATGCCCTTGACAATAAACTACTTGAAATTTGCGTATAAAAGGTATGTCATGGAAAAAGGGGGCTTAACGTTTGTTAGCTTAATCTTAGCTCTGCATGGCATACATTTATTGTGACAATGCCTTAATCGGGGAGCATTGTCCGTCTCTGACGGCTCTTGTTTTATTCATCTGATAATCCATAGAGCACTGGATGTTTACCAATTGTAAAATCCTCTCGTGTGAGCGATGCAAGGCCATCTTGGCCCTCTTATTTTAGATACTGTTAGTAACATGCTTTTATTTATGATAAATTTCATGGATCATTTTTCATTACAATTTTTTTTATAAAATATCCAATGGTAAGAAAGATATATAATCAGCTGATTGTACCACAGTCAGTAATGTTAGTGGTAACAGGTGTTTTTTAGGCCTTAAAGCAAACCAAAATAGGCCAGAACATACAGCTCATAGTAAATATCTGATCAAAGGCTAGTCATTTTACATCAAACATTCAAAATCTCTGAACTTACACTGCTGTCAATGATATTTTTTTTATTTTTAAACCTTTTAACTTCAGTTTAGTTAATCAGTTATGCCCTACAAGAGAGTGTAACCGCAATCACAACAAAACTCCTTTTCAACTGCATCTCTAGGCTCATAGCCGAAGTACTCAAGCATAACCTCTCTATAACATTTTGTGGTGTTTTTGCTGTAAGAAATGATATTGCTTTCAATTCCTGTGTGGGTTTCTGATATCTCTGTTATTGCAGAATAATACAGCTGTGCTTTGTGCTCCATTTCTCTCTGCTCTTGGTGGCTTATAATGGATAATCTTTCGGATATGTGGCTCATTCAACCCCGTTCCCAAGGCGACAGTTGAAAAAAAAACAATTCGGATTCTGCTTTGCTCTTTACATAGCTCTTGAACTATGACTTTCTTCATGGTCTTGTTGGTATTGCGCAAAGAGTCTGTTTTTTGGTATGTTTGCACCACTATGCTGGTATTTTCCCCATTTTCCTTTCAAAAAAGCTGTATGCAAAGCGTATTACACTTGTATCAGTATAAACAATAGTTACAGGATAGTTCAGTATTCCATCATCAATTGTTTTACCATTGGTGTTAAAATAGTTTTTAAATGGTTCCCTGTCTCAGTTAATGGTGGTCTTAAAACCTTTTGATATTTGGTCCATCTGGGTTACATGCTACGATTTTAACCTTTTTTTCAAATTGAGTAATTTTACATTTTTTTTTTGTCTTTAGGATTAGACAACATTGTTGAAACTGAAGAAAGTGTTTTTCTAATATTCTTTTAAAAAAAATTCACTATGTTTTAAAGCCATTATATAAATCTTATGACCAGTCTTTTTGTGTGGGAATGGATTAATAGCTGCTGCAGCCGACATAGTGGGTGAAGATAAATATTGAATTCGGGTAAAATATAGTATAGACAATTTTGATTTAAAATTTTGGTCTGGGTTTTACTGGCGTTCAGTCTTACGATCTCATTTTAGCTCATCGGACATGAATCTTTGTCTTCATGAAAAAAATGTCACACAATGATTTTTTCATTGATACAAATGTCATGTAAAAAAAGGTCATGCAAGGTAAAAAACTAGGTCACCACAAGGTCAAATGTCAAAATTACTGTTTAGTAAAGAAGGTCCAAATCCTAATAAAATGGTTCAGATTGTTTTTCTAGTAGATATATGGGTCTGGGTAAAAAGTTGGTTATGTACGGTCAAACATTAGGTCAAATGTTATGAAATCGTTCCGTTTGCTCTGCAAGTGCCCGGGTTTGGCTAAATTGTTGAGAATATGGCTGAAAATGTCTATTAGCTCACCTGAGTACGAAGTGCTCAAGGTTAGCTATTGTGATCACTTTTTGTCCGTCTGTCTGACCGTCCGTCCACAATTTCGTGTTTACACTCTAGTGTCTATAAATATAAACCAATCTTGACCAAACCTGGTCAAAACATATATGACCATAAGATCTCAAATGAGTTCGAAAATGTGTCACATCGAACCAAAAGGTTCGGAGTTATCTGCCCTTGAATACGAAAAGTAGCTAGTTTTGACATTGTTTACACTCTAGTATCGACAAATATCAATCAATCAAGACAAAACTTTAATACAATGTTTGGGACCATAAGATCTCGGATGAGTTTGATTTTCAGTCTGATCTTATTAGAAAGTTGAGAGTTATGTGCCCTTGAATTTGACAAAACTGCCCTTTTTGACTGTTTTCAAACCTTGTTTACAATCTAGAATCTACAATTATTGATCAATCAAGACAAATTTTGGAGACAATAAGACCTCAGATGAGATTGATTTTCTGTGTGGTCTGACTAGAAAGAACATGGGTGACCTCTGATCTGGGAGGAGCCCATGTCCATTCGTGCTCACGTCGGATTATTCGACGAGGTGCATTGGTATTGATATGATTTTCCGGTCGGATGGACTCGGACATGGGTGTTCTCTGATCTGGGAGAAGCCCATGTCTATTCGTGCTCACGTCGGATTATTCATAGCTCGTTGTTATTCTATCTTCTGTATGGCATTTTTATCTGTTTTACTTCAGTTTTGTTTAATATATTTATATGATCTGTGGATTTTCCGGTCGGGTGGACTCGGGCATGGGTATTCTCTGATCTTGGAGGAGCCCATGTCCTTTCGTGCTCACGTCGGATTATTCATGGTGTGTTGTTATTTTGCTTAAAATTTTATCTGTTGTATAGAATATCGTATTTTTATCATACCCCCTCTAGATGTTTATGTAACTAATACATATCCTAATACATCTTGTAGTGAGGCAAGGTGAGTGCGCCCAATATGACCTTAGCAGTCGACGGGCCTTAAAACTCCATTCATTCATTCTGACTAGAAAGACGAGAGTAACATGCCCTTGAATTTGATAAAATTGCCATTTCAGCTGTTTTCGACCTTGTTTATACTCTAGAATCCACAATTATTTATCAATCAAGACAAAACATTGACACAATGTTGGGGACCATCAGATCTTGTGCGCCTTCGATTTTCAGTCTGATCTGATCAGAAAGTCAAGAGTTATGTGCCCTTGAATTTGATAAAATTACTGTTTCTGGCTGTTGTTGACCTTATTTATACTCTAGAATATACAATTGTTATTCAATCAAAACAAAACTTGGACACAATGTTGGGGATCATAAGATCTTGGATGAGATTGATTTTCAGTCTGATCTGATCAGAAAGTCGAGAGTTATGAGCCCTTGAATTTGATATAATTGCTGTTTTTGTCTGTTTTCGACCTTGTCTATACTCTAGAATGTACAATTATTGATTAAACAAAACTTGGACACAATGCTGGGGATCATAAGATCTTGGATGAGTTTGGTTTCCAGTCTGATCTGGTTAGAAAGTTAATAGATACCTGCCCTTGAATTTGACGAGTTTGAGAGTTATGTACCCTTGATTTGAATTTAACAAAATTACCGTTATCGGCTGTTTCCGGCTGTTTGCGACATTGTTTACACTCTAGAATCTACAATTATAGACAAATAAAGACAAATCTTGGACACAATGCTAGGGACCTAAATATCTCATATGAGTTTGATTTTCATTCTGATCTGATCATAAAGTCGAGAGTTAAGTGCCCTTGATTTGTTTTCGACCTTGTCAATACTCTAGAATCTACAAATATTTATCAATCAAGACAAAACTTGGACACAATTTTGGGCACCATAAGATCTCAGATGAGTTCGATTTTCACAACGTTATTTACCATAAGTTCGTTTTCAGTCTTAAAGTCACAAATATTAATTGAAATGAACAAGTGTTGCTCATATCATTTTGGTTCAGGTGAGCGATATAGGACCATCATAGTCCTCTTGTTAATCCTTCACTATTTCCCTGATTCTTAGCAAATGCATATTTAATGCACTTTTGGATGTGGGCAATCACTGATTTAGTCAATTTTCTGTTGGTGTTTTAGCTCACCTGAGCACGAAGTGCTCGAGGTGAGTTATTGTGGTCACTTTCTGTCCACCGTCCGTCAACATTTAAGGTGTTTACACTCTAGCATCCACAAAAGTTAGGCAATCTTGATCAAACTTGACCAATACAAGAAGGATCATAAGTTCTCGGACAAGTTCGATTATGGGTCTGATCGGACCAATATGTGCGGAGTTATCTGCCCTTGAATGTAAAAAATACTGTTTTTAACTTTGTTTATACTCTAGCACCTACAATTATTAATCAATCTAGACAAAATTTAGACATAATGTTGCAGACCATAAGATATCGGGTGAGTTCGATTTTCAGTCTGATCTGACCAGAAAGACAAGAGTTATGTGCCCTTTAATTCGACAAAATTGCCATTTTCGGCTGTTTTCGACCTTGTTTACACTCTAGATTCTACAATTATTAATCAATCAAGACAAAACTTGGACACAATGTTTTGGATTATAAGATCTCAAAAGAGTTTGATATTCAGTCTGATCTGATCAGACAGTCAAGAGTTACGTGCCCTTGAATTTGACAAAATTGTCATTTTCGGCTGTTTTCAACCTTGTTTACACTCTAGAATCTACAATTGTTAATCAATCAAGACAAAACTTGGACACAATGTTTTGGACCATAAGATCTGGAATTAGTTTGATTTTCAGTTCAATCTGATCAGAAAGTCAAGAGTAATGTGCCCTTGATTTGGCAAAATTGCCGTTTTTACTGTTATCGACTTTGTTTACACACTTGAATCTACAATTATTTATCAATCAAGACAAATCTTGGACACAATGTTTGAGACCATAATGACGTCGCGCACGGTTTTGCGGCACTAAAATGTAACGTCAAAATTCCGAACGTCATTTTTAATTATTGCGTAACGTCGGTGTATTTACGTTCACTGTTATGTTATCTAAAACTAAATTCAATTTATTAAAGTCATGATTCTATTTTAAGAAATATTAATCTCCTTCTTCTTCTTTTTCTTCTCTTTCTTCTTCTTCTTCTTCTTCTTCTTCTTTTTCTTCTCCTTCTTTCTTCTTCTTCTTCTTCTTCTTCTTCTTCTTCTTCTTCTTCTTCTTCTTCTTCTTCTTCTTCTTCTTCTTCTTCTTCTCCTTCTTCTTCTTCTTCCCCTCCTCCTCCTCCTTCTTCTTCTCATTCTTTAATTGGGGATGTAGCAAAATAAGAGCGTTTCATGTTTAAGCATTTATTTTTCTCATGTTTATTCAATTTCATCAATTTACATTGTATTCCATTCCCATTATGATGAAGCTTTTTGACGCCTCAAAAGATATATGTTTTATAACTGTGTTAAACATTGTTGAAAATAAATATATGGCTTCTGAAAGTAATGAATTCGTTTCCAACAATGTCTTATTAGTACTTAATGTAACATTTGCAACGTCTCTAAATTTTGATCTATCTAAAATAATTATTCTGCAGCCATATAATAGGTTAAAGAAACAATAAACAAAATTACACAATACATTATAATATTATGATTATTATAATGAAATAAAACTTTTAAAAGTAATTAAAGAATCAATATGAATGAAAAAACATGACATTTTATCGATGGTGCTTTCCATTAAATTGAAATGATGATGATATATCTTTAAGAATATTATAACTGGATAGTGTTTAAAGCTGTAGTTACGATATTTTCGAAAAGTAGCGATGTTTTAAATGAAGTAATAATTATGTTTACAAGCAACAACGGAACTTTACAATAAAATTGAAAATTTGATGATAATGAACAATATGATAACATTTACATGTATTCACCTTTTCGGAATAAAAGAAAAAGATATTCTGGCTCCTTTTAAATGCAAGCTTTCGAAACCATTGATGGAAAATCACTTATTTGATATTGGGATTCAAATAATGGGACACATGCACTTTTTAAAAATTTTCTAATGACTTCAAAATTCTGCGATGAAGACAATCCGACACCTCTATGACATCGGCGTTGCCATCCAATTCACTGCATAAGTATACAACACTGTATGCAGGAACAGTAGCCCTTAGACGCTTGATGATAGTTTGTGTGGGGGAATTCGACTCTGCTGTGAAATAGTATCCGTGGATTACTAAATCACCAGCACAGTACGACGCCCCCCACGCGTCTACCATAGGTTTCCTCAACCGGACCGATGCTGAACATGCGCGCACAACATAGTACGGCATATTCAAGTCATCGGTCCGAACTGCAAAAATAACACCAGGGTTAACCAGGTCTTGAAGCGTCGGAGATTCTGTTACAGAGTCATCACAGGTATTTATTTGTTCTTCTGTTTCCAGACCATCTCCCTGTGGTCCGATTTTACTCTTCATATGTACAGTTTTCAAACTACCAACTTCGTTTACATTTTTGCAATCAGAAAACAACCCATTTTCACAAGAGTCGCATGTTAGACAAGACAGGTCTCTTGTTTGTATTAAGCCTTGCTTCGTATTAATTACCTGGTGGATCTTCCTATTTTCTGCTATTGATTTAAAATATCTGGCTGGGCGGTCTCTGTTTATACTTGCCACATATCTAAATATGCGCCTAGAACATATGGAGCTATTTTTTGTGACTGCCAGGTTTTCAACCGCAAAATTGAACAGGTCTTCGGCATTTTGAATAACCTGTGTACCTCTAACTACCGCAAGATCGCACATTCTCTTGATAAATCCACCAGCTGCATCTTGGGGACCTCTTCCATGTGATGTTTCAAAAAAAAATTCTGGTCAATAATGATATTCCGAAATCAGCACCCGCATTACTGACATCCCCTGAAACTGAAGAAGCAATGAGGTAAAAGAAAATTAACACCAGTTAAATTTTGAACCCGTAGTAGTATTTGTTGTTGTAGTTGTTGTTATTGTTGTTGTTGTATCATTAGTAGTAGTCGTTGTAGTAGTAGTAAAAGAAGAAGAAGAAGAAGGAGAAGAAGAAGTAGTAGTAGTAGTAGTAGTAGTAGTAGTAGTAGTAGTAGTAGTAGTAGTAGTAGTAGTAGTAGTAGTAGTAGTAGTAGTAGAAGAAGAAGTGTAGTAGTGGTAGAAGTAAAAGTAGTATCAGTAGTGGTAGAAGTAAAAGTAGTATCAGTAGTAGTTGTTGTTGTTCATAGGTCTGGTCTACATCTTCTGTGTCCGTTTTTACACACTTGATGTGTGAGTATTTGTGACTTATGATATCATGATGAAACAAAATAAAAATTCCCCCAATGTATTTGATTTGATTTGATTTATTGGGGTTTAACACCGTATTCAACTGCTATGGTCATTATCACGGCAGCTGCGCAGCACCTACCCGCGGAATCCTGGTATTTCTCTCATCATTATTACCACAATATCCAGACTGAGCCTCCAGCTGCTCTCTCACATAGATGATTCACACCCATTTGTGAGAGACAAATCACTTTTGTCAAATATGAGAATAGATACTTGCTGGGCTTTTTTGCCACTCTGTGACAACCATGGTTAGACGTATTAAACTAGCCTACCTAGACAATGACAGCTTTTATATTGGGCAATGCACCCGTCTGTAAATTCATGCAGAACTTGGAATTCGGTGTCTAGCGAATGCAGATATTCACACAACAAGGTTTGTACGGTGTGAGTGAAGTGGTGGTCGTGACGAGTGTCGGGGCTCACGACGATAAAATGTTCGGTCACGATCTGTGGGTTGTTTTCTGTACTTTCGTATCCGTCCACCTCAAGAACTGCATGTCTGTGTAGCACGGTGACGTGCAACGAAACTTCTACTTTTTGAAAATATGAGGATTGTAGTTCTTGCTTGGCGGAGCATTTGTAATTTTCGCTGAAGTCGTGAATAGCAATACAGTGTCCAAATTGTAAATTGTTTTTCAACGATTTTAACTGCTATCTATGCCATCGTGATCTGAATTCATGGACTTATTCATCCAATAAGTCGAAAGCAACGTTTTGAAGTAGTCAAACATCTCTTTTGGGTTTGTTGACTTTTTCATCAACACCAGTTTTCTAAATGGGTTGCCATCTTTATTTTGAAGTGTCTGGTATTCATATCTCTCCCAGTTTACTTCAGAAGATGATTTTTCAGTAAACTTCTCTTCCAATGCCGTTATAGTTCCAACTCCGCACCTATCACACTTTCTTTGTAAACATTCAACAGTATGGAATTCTGGTTGACAAAGTGTTTCCTGCACAAGGCTACTAAGATTGGAGCATTTTTGGTGTTCGTCATCGTTCGAACTTGGTTGTAAATGCGTTTTGTAGAAAGCCATACACGATTTAAACAGGCCCCGGGTTTCTACATGTTGTCTGCAGCAACAAGTGGACTTATCTTTCAAACTCGCCGACCTGACAAAAAAAGGTTTGCATTTTTCAAACGATCGAATTCCAATTTTTATTTCGGGATATGTTGTTTTGAATTCTTGAAATACTTCGCTCTGAGTTTTCTCCAATACATGGTATATGTGGGATTCATATACACTGCCTTCTAATTTAACTCGTTTAACATCGTTTTTGTTATTGGATGGGCGTGAGATATCAGGGCGGAGCCAAAAGTCAAAAACTTTCCTTTTCGTTTCTATGTCCATCGAATCTCTTCGTGTTTTCCTTTTCATGTATTCCATGGCTGATTCGGGGGTTGTTACTAGTGTCTTGCGCATGTCTTTGCAGAAAACTCTCCTCCTAATACCAACTTTACCGGTAAGGTAAGAAACACCTTTCGCCTTTTTCATCATATCTCCATTCAAGAATGCAGCTATTACTTTACAAGCCAGTTTGGACGTTTTGTCTCGTTTCTATTTTATTCCATCTATCACCGACTTAACATCTTTCAAGTAGGGTTCCTCCTGGCTCTCAGACATCTTATTAAAATGCTTCACTGCCGGTGAATATGAACTTCTCTTTTTACTGGTGTAAGCTTTCAATATATTTGCCCTCGCACACGGTGACTGTGGTAGTGCATTCTTAACTCTCTGCATACACCTGAATCGAAGATATACCTTGATAAGACCGTTGAATATTTGGCACTAAAAGCAGTTAATAAAAACAACATCCTTTTTATGAGTGATTATTTCAGAGAGACAATTTCTCCTTTCACTCCGCTGCTTTCCATTGAGTAAAGATACATACGTAATTCATCTAAACTGTTATTTGACATGTATTCATAACACATATTTTTAAGAAACCCGCAAATACAAATGTTAAAACTGTATATTTCTGCATTACATGAGAGCATTCAAAAATAAAATGTTCGATATAGATCTATTAGAGCATAAATGATTTTTCGAAATTTCCAAAATCTTTTACCGTACTACCCCTGTACATGTCTATTTATACCATTATTTTAAAAATCAAAATTCATACCGTGATTTTTTCATTCTATTTTTAAAACTGAACTCTTTTTCATTCACATTGTTTGCTTGGTTCTTTCTCTTTCGTCTGTACTCTTTCATATACTCTGCTCTGTAAAGAAAAATGATAATAAACTTTAACCAAAAGAATGAATAAATAAATGAATGAATGAATGAACGAAAGAACGAATGAAATAATTAATTAATTAATGAACGAATTAATTAATTGATTACTTTATTTATTTATTTATTTATTTATTAAAATTATTCATGTAGAAAGGTAAAGTCCCACTAAGAGAAGTTAAACGAAACGTAAAAAAAAAATCGCGTGACATATCGACGGTGTAAATGCAAATCCTCATATCGTCGGTGGGGAGTCAAAACCTCGTAACTCCAGCTTATTCAAGCTGTAGTTACGAGGATTTGACTCCCCACCAACGATATGTCGATTTTTTCCGTTTTTCAAAAAAAAAACATCGTATGTCCTGTTTACGCAATTTTGCAGGTTTTGGGAGATGTTTATCTTTCAGTATTAATGACACATTATATGTGAACAATATGTCCTAATTTCTAATTATAAATTGAATTTCTCAGTTACGGGAAAATATTAGATTTCTTTTTTTATGCTCCCCGAAAAAATTTCGGGGGAGCATATAGTCGCCATGCTGTCCGTCCGTCCGTGTGTCCGTCCGTCCGTCCACAGCCATATCTCAGCAACCCTATGACCAAATTCAATGAAACTTCACATGTGAACTCCATGGGTCAATACCTAGGGACCTTTTTCTCCGTTTGTAAATTTAAGGCTGCGTCATGGAAAAAGGGGCCTTAGTGTAAAAATTAGTTTTTCTCTTATTTCTCTTCATCTAATAGGCAGAATTTAATGAAATTTTGTGCTTATGTAATAAATAGGATGTTCGAGACCATATTCTATAAATAAAGTGTGTACAAAAAAGCTGTCATTGGAAAAGGGGGCTTAATGTATGATAGTTTTTATTTTGTGACAAACACTTATTCGGGGAGCATAATCCGTCTGTGACGGCTCTTGTTTCTTTCAAAAACGATTAAAATGAGATACAACGTTTTGCTTAAACAACGATGAAATAGAGTTTCCCCGTTCTTTACATTTATTTATTTACCTATTTGTCTATTTATCAAACTAATAAAAATATTTCATTGATAATCTCATCCTGATCAATACTATTATGTTTTACTAACATGAGTATTATACTGTGATGTAGGCATACTTTGCTAATTCCAAGGGTAGTTATTTACGATGCAATAATGATTTAAAACATTGGTATACCTGCTTTTCTTCTGATTCGTAAAACATGTTTCTCCATTTGTTCTCTTTTTTCTTTTGCTTTCTCTCCACTGTGCAATTCTTTTTGTTTTCCTATACTCTATATAAGCGTTGATTTCTTCTGTCTTCGTCTGAAAAACGCGTCAATGATTAACATACGTAATAACGTCAAATTTTCGATGTACGCTTTTGTGAAATATTGTGTCCACAAGAAAAAAATTGAATATCTTTTTTACGCTTCATTATTTTGCGTTGAAATTTCAACATGATGAATAAGAAAAAAACGGTATTTTCGCATTTGAATATTTTTTGTACGATAAACGGAACTATCATTTTCAAATACATAAAGTTTAAAAAATCAGCTTTTTTACGGCGTGTAATATTTTTTGTCCACATGAATTTTATTAAAAAATTATTCTGTTTTTTATTCTAACTGATTATTTTCTATATATTCTGGATATACAGAAAAACGGTATTTTTTTATATTAAATTTGATTGCAATTCAATTATTCGTTACAAAAATATTACAGATACTTACCATATTTTCGGCGTCATTTTTCTGATTGTTACACTTTCTTTTTTTCCGAATTAATTCGGCTTATTTCCACAACAGCCATTGAAATTTAATTTCCGTTGGTCAAAACTTTCCACGTCATTTCCGCCGTCATATTGCACGTTTTCCCGCATTTTTGACGCTATCTAATACTAGTTCATGTGATATATATCCAATACACCGGTACGTTTGTGTTACATGTTACACGCGTTTTTTTGCCGAATTTCCGAACTAAATGTTGATTTAACATATTCTTATCAACTAAATATTTGGAAAAAATACAACATGATAAAAGATCACGACCTTGCCGTTAATTTGATATATAACATAGTTATATTGAAAAAAAAATATTACTATGAAATTGCTCTATGAATCTTAGAGGGTAGCGTTTTTTTGAAAGTGACGCAATACCGTGCGCGACGTCAATATCTCGGATAAGTTTGATTCTCAGTTTTATCTGATTTAGAAAGTCAAGAGTTGTGTGCCCTTGAATTTGATAAAATTGCTTTTTTGGCTGGTTTCGACATTGTTTATACTCTAAAATCTACAATTATTTATCAATCAAGACAAAACTTTAATACAATGTTGGGGACCATAAGATCTTGGATGAGTTTAATTGTCAGTCTGATCTGATGAGAATGACGAGAGTTATGTGCCCTTGAATTTGACAAAATTGACAATTTTGGCTGGTTTCGACCTTGTTTACATTCTAGAATCTACAATTATTGATCAATCTATAAAAAAAACTTGGACACAAAATTGGGGATCTCATTTGAGTTTAATTTATAGTCCGATCTGACCAGGAAGTCGAGCGTTATGTGCCCTTGAATTTGACAAAATTTCTGTTTTCGGCTGTTTTCCGCCTTGTTTATACTATAGAATCTACAATTATTTATCAATCAAGACAAAACTTGGAGACAATGTTTGGCATCATAATTTAGATCTCGGATGAGTTAGATTTCCAAAACCTTATTGACCATAAGTTCTTTTTCAGTCATAGAGTAATAAATATTAATTGAATTGAACAAAAGTGTTGCTCATATCATTTTGGTTCAGGTGAGCGATATAGGACCATCATGGTCCTCTTGTTTATTATAAACTGATAACGAAGAAAGTGGGTCAGGCAAGGTTAAAATTAGGTCACATGATGAAAAATCAAAAATCCCTATGTTTAGCTCTTAAGTGTATTTTTTTTACTAAAATCTGGTTTAAATGCTTACTGTTTTTTCATGTGGATATCTAGATCCGATTAAAAAGTTGGTCTTGTGTGGTCGATAATTAATTCACGAGGTCAAGTGTAATGAAATCCCTCTTTTTGTTCTGAGAGTTCCGTTTTTATGCCCCCGTAGCGAGAGATCGGGGGCATAATGTTTTACTCGTGTCCGTCTGTCTGTCCGTCCGTCTGTCCGAAAACTTAACCTTTGCCTTTTCTCCAAAAGTATTTGACATACAAAGCTAAAATTTGATATACAACTTCCTTTCAATGATATCTATCTGTTCCATGCAATTTGACCTTCCTCAAGGTCACCCATTAACACTTATCAACCCTTTACTCAGTGAAAACTTAACCTTTTACTCCGAAAACTTAACCTTTGCTTTTTCTCCAAAAGTATTTGACATACAAAGCTCAAATTTGGTATGCAACTTCCTTTCAATGATATCTAACTGTTCCATGTAATTTGATCTTCCTCAATGTCATCCCTTAACCCTTTATAACCCTTTAATCCACGAAAACTTAACATTTAAGAAAAATGCCTATTTCGGGGGCATTTGTGTTTCACAAACACATCTTGTTTTGTTCAATTATTGTAAAAATTGTTCAGGGTGCTTATTTTGTTGTCTAGTAATTGAAAACTATGGTCATGTGATTTCAAACTTTTGATGTGATAATCACAATATTGGCCCCATGATTGTGAAAAGTGAGTCATGCTACATCAAAAACTAGGTTCAAATTTTGTATTTGCTCATTTTTTCTCAAAATTGTTCAAAATGTTTATCTTGATGATCTCTGGTTTATTTTCTCGGGTGAGCGATGTAGGGCCATCTCGGTCCTTTTGTTGTGTAAGTTGTATAAGAAGACATAATATTATGATAGCTTGGTAAATGATATGGGGGCCAATAAGGTCTATAGGTCATGCTTTTTCAAAATACTTCAAAGAATTGGAATATGGGTCAGACTTTACTCGGGAAGTGCCAATTTTGGTCTAAACTTTGTACAAATTGTCCTAAATCGTCGTTGTAAATGCAAAACCTCGTATCTCGTTTTTGGAAAATTTTAAAGGGGAGGGGAAAAAGTGTAATAACTTTTCCCAAACTGAAATGTTTTACTTGGAATTTGGACAAACCTGCAAGAATTGTCTTTAACAGAGCACACAAGTTTGTACTTTGAAAATCGCACAAATCGCAATACGACGTTTTGCATTTACACCGACGAAATGTTTATCTTGGTAATATCAATGTCATATCAAGAAGTGGGTCATGCTAGGTCATTAACTAGGTCAAAAAGTCAAATCTTATAAAATCCTACCATTTCCAGAAGATGGGGTTAACAAAAAAACTATTCAAAATACCAACAATGGAATCGTTTCTATTGTTACGATTTGAGTCCTGCTGAAGAAATATTATTCTTTGAAATTGTCCAGAGCAAAAAAAATCAGCAATACTTTACATGTACAAAAATGTACATTAAGTTCCTTTTTTTCAACCCCTTGTAGCAATCGAAAAAATACACCATAGTTATCCTTGGGAAGGCACGCAACTTTTCTGTATTAAATCCTGCCTTTTGCCCTGTCACTGGTTGTGAACTAAAACATTTTTCGCTACAACAAGGTATAGATATTTTACGTTTAAATGTGAGTTTATAGATTTTTTTTTCTTTTGACCATCAACTTGTTCTAAAACAGACCGGGTTTGCCGTTTTGTATTGACAAACTGTCGGTGTTGTTTTAAAATCTCGTAACTGTGGCTTCGATAAACCCGTAGTTACGATATTTTATAACAACACTGACGGAATACATTGATCGCGAAAAACTGTCCCTCGCTTTGGCCTAGTTCACCACCAGTGATGTGGAAGTGCAAATTATAGTCCGGTAGCAAAAGGGGTGAACCTGGATTTGCGGTATATAGAAAATAGTTTGACTTATTATGGTAGCCAACACCTTCAGAAAGCAGAATCCGTTTGATGCCACCTTGTCACCCTTGGGCAACTCTCAGAATTCAAGATGGCTGAATGTCATGGTACAAGAGAATAGTTCTGTCCAAACCTATGCATTCATGATGTAAAATGGCTTGTGATATGATCAGAAATACTCATAGAGTATGTCCAAAGAAAATAATGAATGATATTTGCAATATTTCATTGTTAATCTTCAAAAATCTGGTAAATCTTTAAAATCTTACCCCACCCACCCCATTTTACATAGAAAAATTAAGTTTTTCGCAACACTGTTAACATGTTCCGTATTCCATACGATTAAATACTCTGATTATATTGATGAACAAAAAAGGAGTATTTTGAATGACAAACCTGGCATAATGGTGTCTCTGAAATTTCAAAACGGCGCCCAAGATGGCGGAAAATTTAAGTGTTTTTAGCTCGACTTTTCGAAGAAAATGAGAGCTTATACTGTCACCCGGGCGTCGGCGTTGGCGTTGGCGTTGCAACAAAGGTTAAAGTTTTTTCAAACATCAATAACTTCCATACTATCGAAGGGATTCAACCCAAACTTGGAATACTTATTCACCATCACACGCTCTACCTTACTATCAGGGCCCATGACCCTGGGACCACTCTATTTGGAGTTATGCCCCCTTTATACTAAGCACTTAGAAAGTCGAGCGCGCTGTCTTCGGACAGCTCTTGTTATATCAAGTTATATTTTAAACAAAGCTTTCATAAAGATTTGGAAAAGTATTTTAAATGCTAATAGCCTGTTTTGATGTATTCATGTAAAATGATAAAAGCGTCTATTATATTAGTTGTATTAATTAGTTGTATTTCTACCAGAATCTAGGACTGTCGCAATATCGTAACCCACCCACTGCATTTAGAATGGAGAAATTTTAGAAATATACACTTTAATTGACTATGTTTTTATTCAAAATGGCGCCGAAGATGGCGGGAAAAGACGATTTCATACAAAATAACAAGGGATGTCTTTTACTTTAATACCTATTTCCAAATATTGTGTTAGAAACGTCTGAACGTATGTTAATCTAATGTGCTTTTATAAGCTTATTATATATCACTATTGGCAAACAGAGTAAAGACAAGATCATTTATTTTTTATCTTGCCCCATCCACTCAAATTTGCATTAGATCTATTCGAAAAACATTCTTACCTAAATTCAGGGGCGAAGCTAGCCTACAAAAGAATTGGATACAAAAAAACTAGGTAGTCAGGGGGTATCCCCCTCCCCTGAAGAAATTTGAAAATAATGAATTTGGTGGGATTTGTGGAAATGGATATGAATAGCTTTACTTTCGTTTATCAATTTCAACTTAATTACAAACCACACTTTTGGCCTAAAAATGTTTTTGGTCAAAATGATGTGGCCTCAGCTGCGTACTCGCAGATAGGCAGCTACGCCCCTGTAATTTAATCCTAACTTACAGAATCATTATTCAGCAACTATACCTAAGATCTATCTAATATTGCCTTTTACAAAATCGGATAAGTTTTCGTTGCAATGTCATATTAACTTCTCGCTCTTTCTAAATCCCTTCCAAGAAAACACATGGCTGTGTTTCATACTAGTTGGGACGTCTGTCTATTATTTGTAATACCTAAAATCCTGCTGATTTGGGAAATAGAATGATATTGATATAAAAGCTAAATATTTAAAAGTTAGGGGTTTCTCTTCCCTCAAGAGAATTCGAAACCACATTCCAGTAAGCCTAAACAACACATGATACCATATATTAAAACATTTCGAAACTTTTTTCACAAGTAGGCAAGAAGGAAAGACAACAGTAAATATGCAAACATCTTTTATACTGAACAATTAGGGGACAGAAATTCGTAGGTGATGCAAGAAGATATGACGTTTGTTAATGTTTGATGCGACATGCTTACGACTCAGACATAAGTAATGGTACCAGTTTGTAGTTGAGGACTACAATATCTCGGTTGCATCCCATTGTTGCATGCACTGGTACCATGTTCTATGTAAATTTAGAAATAGAGTTAGTTTTTATTATTATTTTCACGTGGAAATGATACGCAAATAACTGATAATGAAACATTGAGGGAGGAGATCATGTACACTTTCATGATCCAAATAATATTGCATGTATGTACCATTTTAAAAATGACAACCTTTAATACATTTTGAAATCATGAGGAATAGAAGTCACTAAAAAGAAATTGTTGTGTAGCCTAAATGCACATTAACTTTAACCCATGTTATTCAATGAAATTGATATAATTTGTTGGAAGATTAGCATTTAGACCCTCCTCCCGAACCCTGGAAATCGCCCCCATCCCCATTCCATCTAGAATGCATTCGCATTGAATCATTTTTCAATTTCAAAGGGTCGAATACCAAACAACCTCTGAAGAGCCCCAAATTACACAGATGGTGAACAAAATATTTGTCAAATCTAAAAACAAGGAAGAAAATGCTGTATGAAGGACAAATATCTGGTACTTTTTTCGGATGCCGAATGAAATATAGAAGTTAGGTAAGATGATCCGAGTTAGAACTTTGGAATAGGCAAAGACTTGCAGAAAGCTTACGGAGAAGAAAAACCATTTACTCTGCAGAAAGGACCCAATTCCTTTTTCTGTATAAAATTATCAAGTGTATATTTCTAGATTTTCTCCATTCTAAAAGCAGTGGGTGGGGTAAGATATTGCGACAGTCCTAGATTCTGGTAGAAATACAACTAATTAATACAACTAATATTTACTAGACTCTTTTATCACTTTACATGAATACACCAAAACAGGCTATTAGCATTTTAAAGATATTTCAAAACATTTTGGATGTTTTGTTTTATCCACCAGCCGTAGAAAGAAAGCATCACATGTACCTGAAGGTCTCCCAGAATTTCAGCGATAACATTTCTTCCTCCCAAATGAATGCCAACCCTAGTCTTTCTTGTACATACGCACGGTGGATAATCACGTGACTCAGAACTTCCGATAATCTTGGATATGTTTTAGCTCACCTGAGCACGAAGTGCTCAAGGTGAGGATAATCACGTGACTCAGAACTTCCGATAATCTTGGATATGTTTTAGCTCACCTGAGCACGAAGTGCTCAAGGTGAGCTTTTGTGGTCACTCACCGTCCGTCTGTCCGTCCGTTCACAATTTCTTTAAAAATCTTTTTCTCCTTACCCAGTGAGCCAATTTTGACCAAACTTGGCAGGAATGTTCCTTGGGTGACCCCTTTCAAAACTTGTTCGCGGATTTTTGATTCGTCAAAAAATGTGGGCGTGGCAGGGCGGGGCTTATCTGACTTAAATAAATCACGAGAAAATTCATTAAAAATCAATCATTGGTCCAATTTCAACCAAACTGGGCAGGAATATTCCTTGTTTGACTCTTTACAACATGTGTTCATGAATTTTTGATTCATCAAAAAATGTGGGTGTGGCAGGGCGGGGCTTATCAGACTTAGAGGAATCGTTAGATATTTCTTTAAAAATCTTCTTCTCCTTACCCATCGGGTCAATTGTAATGAAACTTGGCATGGATGTTCCTTGGATGATCCCTTTCAGAACTTGTTCGCGGATTTTTGATTCATCAAAAAACGTGGGCGTGGCAGGGCGGGGCATATCTGACTTAGAGAAATCAAGAGAATATTCATTAAAAATCAACCATTGGTCCAATTTGAGCCAAATTTGGCAGGAATGTTCCTTGTGTGACTTTTAACAACATAGGTTTATGAATTTTTGGTTCATCGAAAAATGTGGGCGTGGCAGGGCGGGGCTTATCAGACTTAGAGGAATTGTTAGATAATTTTTTAAAAATCTTCTTGGCCTTACCCATCTGGTCAATTGTAATGAAACTTGGTAGGGATGTTCCTTGGAAGACCCTTTTCAAAACTTCTTCACGGATTTTTGATTTGTCAAAAAATGTGGGTGTGGCAGGGCGAGGCTTATCTGACTTAAAGAAATCAATAGAAAATTCTTTAAAAATCAACCATTGGTCCAATTTGAACCAAACATGACAGAAATGTCCCTTAAATGACTCTTTGCAATTCTTTTACATGATTTTTTTGATTCGTCAAAAAATATGGGCGGGGCTTCTATAACTTATAGGAATCATTGGATAATTCTTACAAAATGTTCTTCTCCTCACCCATTGAAACAGATCAAGTCAGGTGAGCGATTCAGGGCCACTCTGGTCCTCTTGTTTTAATGCTTGACCTATTTGAATTCGGTTTGAAGCAGAGAAGTCGGGAAAATGCCTGGAATAAGATGGGCGTGTTGAATTTTTGAAAAATCAAATGATAAAAAAGTTATTGAAGATAAACCAAAATTGTTGTTAATCTTTAATAACTTTTTTATCACTTAAGGTTTACAGACCCTCAAAAAAGTACCATGTTCTAGCCATACGAAATGCACCAAATTACACACACTTGTAAATACACTTCACATAAGGTGATTCACCGTGCCGAATTTCAAGATTATACTTAAAGAAGAAAATAACTTACAAATATTGTTTTACTCTTTATTCATATGCAAGGGAGGTAATTTGGAACATTTTTGTCAAATATTTCCATAAGTATGCATTAATTCAAAATTCTAAACCGTTCAAAATGCTTATGTTTGTATTTGGAATGGAAATGTAACACAGTTTAGGAATTATTGGCACTTTTAAAATTTTGTATCTGGGTCTTTGATGCTTTTGAGGGGTTGGATACCTTAATTTTTCAAAAATCAGCCACGTCCATCTAATGCGTGACGTCTGTCCACATTCTCTGCTTCAAACCGAATTTAATTCGATCCAGTATTTACAAAATTATTGAAGCTTTTCTGAAAATCTTGTATCACGTGATTGTCCACCGTGATTAGGGCTAATACGTCTAGACTAAGCTCAGTTACTGCAGGTAGTACATTGACAACATTACTTAACTGATCTTTAAGGGTCTTATCTTGCAGTCATGTGTGTAATCTTTTAATTTGCAAGCAATTCTCGGACAAACTTTTAGCGTTTCTAGCTCAGAATGGTTACCGACTGTTTTTGCAAGACAAACGTTTTTTTTTTTTTTTTTTTTTTTTTTTTTTTTCTTGTCAAATAACCTAAATATATAAATTGATGGATTCTGTAATCCATCATTAACTTATGCTCAAGGATGAAAACAATTTAATTCTCTACATCAGCACCTTTTTGTCTTGGTAGTATGTTCTATTATTTTTATGTCCCTGTATCGAGAGATAGGGGGCATATTGTTTTTGATGTGTCTATGTCTGTCCGAAAACTTAACATTTTGCCTTTTCTCCAAAAGTATTCGACATAGGAAGCTAAAATTTGGTATGTAACTTCCTTTCAATGACAGCTATCTGTTCCATGTAATATGATCTTCCTCAAGGTCATTCGTTAACCCTGATCAACCGTTTACACGAAAACTTAATTAGCACTCTCCCGAAGAATCATGCAGAAGGTGATAAGTGACTAGTCACAGAAATCATTTATTTTACCTTCATTTAATCAGATATGTTGAAAAACTTCCAAAACCAAGTGCGTTCCTTTTTTCTGACAGCCGTTGCCATGGAAACCAAGAAACAAAATTTTTCAGAGATTGGCAGAAAACCCCTAAATGAAAATTGGAAAATTAACATTTTTCAGGTTGGTATTTGAAATATAATAATTGTTTAGATTGTCTGTACTATATCAATTATCTCAAGTATGACAATAGGTGCATTCAATATTGTATTGAAAAATCAAAAATATATTTTAGATTATGTTGCATAGCAACCGAAGTTCCATCACTGAAATCAAATTTTCAATCTTCAAATTTTTTGACATTTTCAAACCAAATTATCTTCTAACAGCATCCTTGTATATTTAGAATACATATAGTTTCTTAATAACGACCTCTTGTTTTCGAAAAATCAAGAATAACATCTTGGAAAATGTTTCTATTTTTTGTAACCATAGCAACCAAACCATGGAACCGTCACAAAATTTACAAAAAATGACATTTTCAGACCTAAAAATCTTTGAGGAACAAAGGTGGATATGAAAAATGCATACAGTACATTAATGGCCAGGACTTGTCTTCTAGAAGCAAAGAACAAAATAACTCAAAATGTTTCCATTTTTCGTAACCGTGGCAACCAAAAAAGGGAACCATCACCAATTTTACAAAAAAGAGACATTTTCAATCACAAATATCTCATAAAAGCAAAGATGAATATGAACAATACATATAGTGCATAAATGATCAGTCCTTGTTTTTTAAAAGACAAGAATAAATTAACTCAAAATGTTTCTATTTTTTGTTACCATGGCAACAAAATGATGGCACCATCACCGTGTTGACAAAAAATATGACATGTTCAAATCAAAATATCTCCTCACAGCAAAGTTGAATAAGAATAATGAATACACTGACTAATTGGTCATCACATGTATTTTAACAGAAAAGAATAAAATAATTAAAAATGTTTCTATTGTTCGTCACCATGGCAACCAAAGGATGTTAATGTCACCAATTTAACAAAAATGGTATTTTCAAACCAAATCTTATCTCATGGCTTCAGAGATTAATATAAACAAAGAATATGTTGCCATATTGACTTATTCTTTCTTTTTAAATACCAAGGAAAATTGACAAAATGTTTATAATTCTTGTTACCATGGTAATCATGCTATTAAACTGTCAACAATGTTACAAAGAAACAACCAAAAACGATGTTTTCCAATATGATTATCTCCAAACCAAAACATCTATAAAACATAATTACATTGCCTTAATTGTAATCAATTGTTTTATAAATACAGACAATTTAGAAAAAAACTCTCAATGTGTCTATTTGTTGTAACCATGGTAACAAAAATCAGGAACTATACTGAATTATCTCCTTATAATAAAGGCATATATTTTCAATGCATATGTTGCATTAGTTTTTATGACAGACTCCTTTTTTATACGCCCACCTATGAAGTAGAGGGGGTTTATTGGTTTCACAATGTCTGTCTGTCTGTCCGTCTATTTCCGTGCTCTAAGTCAAGAACTGGATGACCTAGGATCATGAAACTTTACACAGTTGTTGCCCATGACCCAAGGAGGATTTTAGATCACCAATGTCAAAGGTCAAGGTCACAATCCGACTTTGTTTAAAATCCGTTTCCGTGCTCTAAGTCAAGAAGCGGTTGACCTAGGATCATGAAACTTCACACAGTATACTGTTGTTGCCCATGACTCAAGGAGATGCCCTATTGTTTTTGGGTCACAAAGGTCAAGATCACAATCGGAATTTGTTTAAAATCCGTTTCTGTGTTGTAAGTCAAGATCCGATTGACCTAGGATCATGAAACTTTACACAGCTGTTGCCCTTAACTGAAGGAGGTGCCCTATTGCTTTTGGGGCACGAGGGTCAAAGGTCAAGGTCACAATTGGACTTTGTTTAAAATCTGTTTCCGTGGTCCAACTAAAGAACCTTTTGACCAATAGCACTTTTTCAGTGACAAGGCACTAGTGGGGGTATTTGTCCGCTTTGCGACAGTTCTAGTTTTCTCCAAAGCTAAATTGGTGTTACTCAGAATATCTTACGATTTTAGTAACCATGGCAAACAAACTATATTTCTGTTAGCAATTCGTTTAACAAAACTGTGACGAGATGTTTGTGTATGCAAGGCCTAAGATCTTACTGCTTAAATCATGTCAATTTTCCGTTTTTACCAATTACGTCACTTTGGTTACCATGGATACCATGAATCTGAAACGTTTTTGACTTTAACTATTTTATGTAGAACATGGTGAATCAGTATATAAAGCCTATGCTGAAACTTTGTATCCTAGCTTTGTTGTTAGGAAAAAATGATCAGACAGTTTATATAATAGCGAAAATGCGAAATATAGTCCTTATTATTGCCTTGGTTACCAGATGAATAAAATAACTTGAGTATGAAAGGATCTTTTTTTCCATTTGGAAGGCATATAATAATTTTATATTTCTAATCTGGAACTTATTCAATTCACACAACTTTTTCCCTTAAATTGCGCTTTACAAATGAGCAAAAACTGATTTCGAGCTTTGTGGTGATATTCATGTTGCCATGGAAACCATATTTAGAAACAAAATCAAACATGCTAGTTTTCACATTTTCGAGTTTGTACTGATTTTTCAAATATCATATTGATTTATGCTAATAGAGATAATTTGAACAGAAATTTACTAAGTTTAGATGAAAGCAAAAAATGTAAAATGCAGCCTTTGTATGTTGCCATGGTTACCATATGATTAAAGTTACTTGAGTATATTATTCCATTTTGTAGGCATAACATGATAGACTATTTCTGAGCTTGACTTATCTCACTTCGCTCAACATCTTCCGTTCAATTATGCTTTTGAAATAATAAAAAAATGTTACTTTATACTTTTTGGTTGTCGTCGTGTTGTCATGGAAACCAAATTAAGGAAGAAAAGTCGAAATTTCTAGTGTGCGCATTTTCATGTTTATATCAATGCTTTAAATAGCATATTAATTAATTCTAGGTTTTATAAGTTTGGTTGCAATTTTACAACTTAAATTGTGTAAATTTACTATTTTTACTTATTCTGTGTTACTTTGGTTACCATGGATACCAGGAATCTGAATCATTTTGCATGTTCTTACTTTTTTCATTTGGGACATGATGCATCAGTATATATTCCCAATGCTGACACTTTGTATCCTAGTCATGTTGTTACCAGATAATTTGAACAGACATTTGCTACGTTCATGTATTATCGAAAATGCAAAATACAGCATGTGCTTGTTGCCATGGTTACAATATGAATAAATAACTGTAGTATATTTTTTCCATTTTGTAGGTATAATATGATAGAGTAACTCTGAGCTTAAAAGATCACAGTTAACTCAACATATTCCCTTCAACTATGCTTTTAAAATAGGCAAAAATGTGATTTTATGCTTTGTGGTTCTTTTCGTGTTGCCATGGAGACCAAATTTAGAAAAAAAAGTCAAATTTATAGTGTGCACGTGTTTATCTTTGTATCAATGCTTCAAATAGCATAGTAATCTATTCTAATTTTTATGTGTTTGTTTGCAACCTTATGACTTAAATTTTGTCAATTTTCGATTTTTACTAAATCTATGTCACTTTAGTTGCCATGGATACCATGAATCGGCAACATTTATGACTTTTTTATTTTATCATTTAGGCAATGAATCATTGGTGTATACTCCCAATGCAGAAACTTTGTATTCTAGCCATGCTGTTAGGAATAAATTTGAACAAAAATTTGCTCAGTTCATATAGTAGCGAAAATGCAATCCATAGCCTGTGTTTGTTGCCATGGTTACCAAATAAATGAAATAACTTGAGTATATTTTTATTTTCCATTTTGTAGGCATAACATGAAATGATATTTCTCTGCATAAATTATCTCACTTCACTCAACATATTTCCTTCATTTATGCTTTTAAAGTAAGCAAAAAATGTGATTTTATGCTCATTGGTTGTTTTCGTGTTGCCATGGAAACCAAATTGAGAAGGAACAATCAAAATTTTAGTGTGCACATTTGAAGGTATGAATCAATTCTTTAAATGACATATTAAATGATGCTAGTTGTTATGTTTTTGTTTGCAATTTTACAGCTTAAATTATGTCAAATTTCCATTTTTAGTGATTCTATGTTACTTTGGTTACCATGGATACAATGAATCTGAAACATTTTCCGACTTTTTATTTTTTCATGTCGGACATGAGACATCAGTGTATATTCCCAATGCAGAAACTTTGTATCCTAGCCATGCTGTTAGGAATAAATTTGAACAAAAATTTGCTCAGTTCATAATAGTAGCGAAAATGCAATCCATAGCCTGTGTTTGTTGCCATGGTTACCAAATAAATAAAATAACTTGAGTATATTTTTATTTTTCATTTTGTAGGCATAACATGAAAGGATATTTCTCTGCATAAATTATCTCACTTCACTCAACATATTTCCTTCATTTATGCTTTTAAAGTAAGCAAAAAATGTGATTTTATGCTTATTGGTTGTTTTCGTGTTGCCATGGAAACCAAATTGAGAAGGAACAATTAAAATTTTAGTGTGCACATTTGAGGGTGTGAATCAATCCTTTAAATGACATATTAAATGATGCTAGTTGTTATGTTTTTGTTTGCAATTTTACAGCTTAAATTATGTCAAATTTCCATTTTTAGTGATTCTATGTTACTTTGGTTACCATGGATACCATGAATCTGAAACATTTTCCGACTTTTTATTTTTTCATGTCGGACATGAGACATCAGTGTATATTCCCAATGCTGTAACTTTGTATCCTAGCCATGCTGTTAGGAGATAATTTGAACAGAAAATTGTTAATTTAATACGGTAGCGAAAATGCAAAATACAGTCTGTGTTTGTTGCCATGGCAACATATTATGTGAAATTATTTTCGCTTTTCCATTCGTGAAATTTATAGCTAACATAAGCATAAAAGTTCTGGATTAGAAAAACTCATTGTGTATCAAAGGGTAAATATACACTACTATCTTCAAAATGTACATTTTTCCTTGTTTCAAAAACAGGAAATCTTGCCTTTGGGGAAAAAATCTTTCTCTGGCCGTTGCCATGGTAACGGTACAGCTACAACACTTTCCTTTCGGCTTTCGAACTTTTATGACAAAAGGAATCAATTGGGCAAGCAATTTTATGAATTCGAAAAAAGTCACTTATCACCTTTTCTATAGAGCCTGCATGATTCTTAGGGAGAGTGGTAATTAACAATGTAGAAAAATGGCCATTTCGGGGGAATTCGTGTTTCACAAAAAACATCTTGTTCTTACTGGATTATTTAAATAATGGTTTATATTGTTGGTCTGCATTTGTTTGTCTAGATGGATCATGTGTACAGGAAAACAGTAGAACATGATTCAGTTCGTGGATAATACACTTTCGAACAAACATACTTTGAACAGTCTGCTAACACGGGTGTAGGGTTGCAGCACTGTACCTTGTTTAGGCATCATATACTTCTGATGCAGGTTGCACGTTCTTCTTGAAGCAGTTTTACTTGTCATGTGTTACATGTTACTTGTCTTTAGAGGCATTCTCCTATGCTTATGTATCTTTGGCCAATTTCGATGTGTCTGAACTCTTCCTTCGTCCTTGCGGAGTGATAACATGCTTATTCTATCAACGGAATCATAATGAATAGCAAACTTATCTGGGTTTGTTTAGATTTTTATGCATTTGAATGTTATACAGATTTGTTTGAAAAAATCGAGTAATGTCGCGATTTTGATGCTACATTATTAACTTAAGTTAACATTGAATGAAAAATTGTTTTGAAATCCGGTCCTTTTAAAAGAAAGCATAGCAATATGACCAATCAAATTATTTGTGCAGTGGAGTCACGGTATGTTTAAACGCACTCTGTCTACGAAATTTTGGACCACACCTCGTATTGACCTTCTGAACAGAAGACAGTATCCGGTGTCAGAAAGCATAAATCCAAGTATTTAACCTTTAAACGGCAAAATTTTCAGGAGGCCTAACTCAAAAGCTGCTTTAGACCACAAAATTGATGTTGATAAATATTGGATTTTTGTAAAATATAGCATGGAAATTTTGAGGCAAAAGGAGAAAAATCTTATTATTGGATTTTTATGCTCCCCGAAAAAAAAATCGGGGGGAGCATGTAGTCGCCATGCTGTCCATCCATCCGTCCATCCAGTCAGATCTGAGCAACCCTTGGACCAAATTAAATGGAACTTCACATGCGAACTCCCTTGGATAATTCCTACTGATCTTTTACTCTGTTTCTAAATTTCAGGCTTCGTCACCGAAAATGGGCCTTAATGTAGTTTTTCTGTAAATTTTCTTCATGTAAAGGACAGAATTTAATGAAAGTGTGTGCTTATGTGATAAAGGAGATGTTCTAGACCATGTTCTATAAATAATGTGTATACAAAAATATGTCATTGGAAAAGGAGGCGTAATGTGCAGTAGCTTTCTTGTGACAAACACTTATTCGGGGAGCATAACCCGTCTTTGACGTTTTATTCTTCTTTGTCTCATGCTTTTTCAGGTATTCCGTTAAAAAGCTCTTATTTGGGAAAGGATTAAACAGAATAATTTTAATTTTGATAGCTTTCTTCGTAAATATGTGTACAATTATCACAAGACTGTTCTTTTCTTAGAAAGACGTTTTCATCTGGTTTAGATATAATGCGCTTACAAGTCATATAATGTTACACATAACCTTGATTTTTTTTTCTGGTGATATCTGTAACTGTGCTATATAAGGTAATAAATATGCAATATCAGTCGCAGGAAATTATTTGCTAGGTGATAAGTTCTCTTCTCCTGCTTAGCTGTTTTTGTCTTTAAAAAAAACTGTTAGTGAAAGGAAACGTTTTATCGGTAATACAACATTAAAATAATAGACATAACATGAAATTATATGATATCCAATGGATGCATCTTTGGGTACTGCTTTGTAAATCAAGCTTATCTTCAACACAACGACAATTCTCAGAGCAGTGCAGCTTATGACATGATTTAAGTAAAGCCTCTCTTACAACCAGTCGTGTGTCTTTTTAAATCGTACGTTTTCTGCAAAATCGCACGATTTATAAAGACGCACGACGGTTTGAAAGATCGCCTCAAAATATGACATTCAAAGCAGGTCAAAAGTATGAATCTCTTTCGAGAAAAGTACGCATTCTTTGTGAATTTTCTGGAATTTCAGTATATCGTTCGCTGCGTCACACGCACGTCTGTCGTACGTGCTCCGTACTTCTGTCTTGTGTGCTCCTTTTGTCCTAAAAGACGCAGAATGGTCGTAGCAAAGAATTTTCCGATCAATTCTTTGCTGCGTGCAGTCTGCGTCGTGGTTGCGTCCACCAAAATCGTACCTTGCACGTGCATGCATCGCACGACCAAACGTACGTTTTAGAAGCAGACCGCACGCAGGAGCACGTACGACCGGTTGTAAGAGAGGCTCTTACAACCGGTCGTACGTGCTCCTGCGTGCAGTCTGCGTCTAAAAACGTGACATAGTCGTGCGATACACGCACGTGCAACTTACGTTTTTATGAGGACGCAACCACGACGCAGACAGCACGAAGCAAATAATTGACGGGACAATTCTTTAAGCCTCTCTTACAACCCGGCGTGCGTCCTTACAAATCGTACGTTTTAAAAAAATCTGCGAAGACGCGCGATTTATAAAGACGCACGATGGGTTGTAAGAGGGGCTTAAGCGACGAAATTTTCGACAGTGTAAAGCCGCGTTCCCATTGCCGATCAAATCAACTCGATCAAGCGATCGAGTACTGATCGAGCTTGGTCGGCAAGAGTGATCGGGACGATCGAGTGTGGTCGGCAAAAAATATCGGGAATTTTTCGACAAGAAATAAAGAAGAAGTCGTGTAAATACATTTGATCGAGTTTAGTCGGTTTGATCGGGGAATTTAAGTGATCGAGTTGATTGGGTCGGCGATTGGAACGCGGCTTAATATTTTCTAGTTCACTAGTGCACTTCATATCTGATTATTAATGCAAATCCACACATTTCATTCCAATTTCAATTTTTTAAAGTATGTGTTGATGCCAAGATTGGTTATTCTAATGAGTATAAATACTATTGGTTTTTTTTTTAAGTTGTTGCCAATAAGCGAGAAACACGCATTTAAAGTTGAGACATAATCGATAAATTGCATATAAATCCGAACTGTTGTCCACAACAATTTGTTCAATTTTAACACAAAAATATAAAGGACCTCTATGGATAAGGCGAGAAATCTCCCTAAAAGGCTCTAATGGAAAAGTCAATTTTCAAAACATGCAAAATGATGATTATTTTGAGCTATATTGTAAGATGGATACCTAAATCCTATAAAAAGTGATTTTGTTCAATCAAAACGATTCGACATGTACAGATAACTCTTGGTTTCTGTACCTACCCCCAAAATTACATTTTCTTACCCCACCGGTATTCATTTAACCAGAATTACGTTTTCTATGATTTTATTAGCAAGATTATTTCTGTAAATGTAAGGACAATTGGTGTTGAAATCATATACCAGTTTTCGTTTTGTCCCAAAATGTGCATGCGCATCGTTGAAACGAGTTTAAAGGCGAAATCTTCCCGCCAAAAATATGGCAATTGGTATATGAGCACTATTTTTAGTATACAAGTATGTTCCACCCCGTGACCCAGGAAATCCTTTTTACCAAGGAAGCCTATGGTCAAGTGACACAACATATGTCAGTGGGAAGCTGGGTCAAGGGGTGGAACAATGTTCGCCAGCCCATCTAAGGTAGATATTCCTCAGTTTTTAGCGGAAAAGTGCGCTTTTAAAGTTGTTTCAATGATGCGCATGCGCAATACGGACAAAACCAAAGCTGCCATATGTTGTCAACACCATTTATCTTTGTATCTGTAGAAAATAAATTGGAAATAAAACAAAAAGAAACTTCATTTTACGTCTATGAATACCGGTAGTATAAGAAAATGAAACTATTTAGGTGGGCACAAAAATCAAGAGTTATCTGCACCTATAGAACTTTATAAATGGCAAAAAACTGTATACATTTCATTCATTTATCTTTCTAACCATAAAGCTTAATTTTGTTTCTTAATTTGTTAGTTTTGAAAATTGACCAATCGCGCTGAGCCTTTTAGGGAAATCTCTCGCCTTATCCATAGAGGTTCTTTCTCGTAAACGGCGCAACATTTTGGCTCGAAATTTTCAGAATTGTCATAAGGAAATATGCTCTTTCAGATAAGAATAAAAGTAAAATTTATGACAAAAAAATTCTGAAATGTCAGTTTAACGTTTTGTAAGATATCCCCATATTTTAACGAAACATCTTTGGTTTGTTTCTAACTGGAACAGTCTCCAAGCGGACAAAAAACTCACCACTGGTACCTTTCACTTTAAAAGAATTAAAGACCCAACGACTTTTTTATATAGAGCACGGAAACGGATTTGAAGTCCAAAAAATTTGAACCTGTGGTAGCCCTGGTTTAGAATTACAACCACCCACTTTAAATATCCATCAAAGGAAAGGTCCGATCGCTTCATGATTTTTGACAATGCATGTTTCCTTAGCAAATGTAACTACTTGTGCTGAATTATTATTAGAAAATTAAAGAACCTTGAAAAAACTTTTTTCATACCGGCACAAAACAAATGAGCCAGGATCTGGAAAAATGTCCCTTAAGGCATAAGAACTCAACATGGTTCTAGATCAGCCTGCGTATACAATAGCTTCTTTATGACATGTAGTAACCATGGAAAAGCCGCATGAATCCTGGGCAGATAGCATTTATGCGTAGGCTGCTCTTGAAACATCGCTGTCTGAAATACTTTAAGGGACGTTTTTCCAGATCCTGGCTCAAATGTTTTCATGGGCTAATCTGGAATCGGTCTGTCCGCTCGTCCGTGTAAAAATCTTGTCTGGAGCATAACTCAAAAACTATGTAAGCTAGAACCATGAAACCCCTTGGGTTATTAAATATCATTGCGGAGATATCTTGCTGTACATATTTTTTGGGGTCATTGTGCTTTATTGACAAAAATGCTTGTCCGGACAAATGTATTGGCGGAGGTATTTTATAATCTTTAGTGATACATTTCTAGTTTGGCACTGATCATTCGAGTGATGCTGAAGGATGCATTTTTATATTAAACTGTAGAGTTGCAGATAAAAAGGAGTGATGGCTTTTCAAATTAAATTATTCCACTAAATATTCATCAAATCCTACGTTATGGGTTACTAATTAGAATCCGGCTTTTTTCGAGACGATTTAAATAAATACCCACAATATAGCGTTTGAAATGGTAATAACAAAATTAGTCTTCGCCCCAACTTATATGTAGATCTGAAACTTTATTTTGATTTTAGATCAAACTGCAATTGGTTGATAGCCCATTTTTAACCCATCTACATTGATAATTGTATACTTTGTGGAATATCGTCCAGTTACTGCCGTACTATCTATCAATTTAATAATTTGTACCCTGGCGAAGAGTGCGATGTCTGTTAGCGAGAGGCAAAGCGTCTCCCATTCATTAAAGACGTGAGATGCCAGGTTCTGGTAGCGCAGTCGAGTTTGGTCTGAGAACTGATGCCCTATCCAGGAAGTGAATTTATGTGGGTTTTATCAAATTTGTAAGGATTTGTGATATAAGTTTAAAAGTAGAACTTTGGAGGAGTGTAGACCAATTCATTTAAAAGGTCACAACTTTGTTAAAGAAATACTTTCTGTATTCTATAATTTGTTTTGTCTAGATTTCACCGCAAAATCGCCAGTTTAAAAGGTGTGTCATAGCAAGTATTTGTGCATTTTGAATGGCATGATTTTGTTAAATTAAATTTCCGTCTGTTGTTATTTTGTGGTTTTCTTTAAATGTTGCTTTTTGGCCTATATTTTATTGTGTTTCAAATAGGATTATTTTCTTGTTCAAATACTCCCTCTCTTATAACCTTCCCACACACGCCCCCTAGGAGTCAGGTTGTCGGTTGGCTGCGTGGTTTGTCCGTCAGTCTGATGGGGCGTTGGCCATTTCCTAATCTTCATTATAATAGTAATAAATACTTTAAAACAACCAATGAATATATACTTCATCATCATTTATACAATTATTTTATTAAAGACAATTTGTTTGTACTGTCATGACATGAAATTATTCGACCGCCCTTCATTAATTTCGCATGCACTTGAAGACATAAATGGGGTTTTCGAGTGCCACTATTGTTTGATGTACAATTACATATATCCTGCCAATATCCACGGTATCAAGCACATATTTTATGTCCATTACACATAGTTACTTATCAAAATTAGCAATTGTATTTTGGAGAGCCCCAAAATAGAGATATCTTAAAGCGTTTGCAGTAGAAAGAACCAATTACACATACACAATTTCAACGTCAATTGCTTATCAGCCAATAAAACAAACTTTTAAAGTTGAGACGAAATGACTAATTCCAATTACGTGTGAACTGTGGTTTACCGCAATTATTTCAATTTCAAAAATATATTCCTCGTAAACGACGCAATATTTGTTAGCTTGGAATTTTCAGTCGTTTCATTAAAAAAATCATAAGAATATATCTATGGAACGTCTCTTTGAGCAATTGAATGTGCTTTGTATAGTAGATCAATGTCAAAATAACTGTACACTAAGCATTTGCGGCATTGCCAACGTTGTCCTCACATTACGGCTGCAAATATGCCTCTAAATGTAATGTGTTAAGTCAACTCCGGTTGCAAATACGCAAACACATTTGAACAACCGAAAATATACAAAACACAGTACCTTTTAAAAAAAAAACCTGCAATAAATTCACTACCCTTTTCGACGATTCCAGTCCAACTCGAATTTAATGGCCGCCGCCATTAAAAAATATTTACCAAATGTAAACATCCCTAGCGACGTCGATTTAATCATAAACTGACGTTACTTTTCTAGCGTAATTTACGTTCAAGCCTAAAATGTATTAAAACCGTTTCTATTTTAGTTGACCCTGGAGGTCAACAACTATTTTCTTAAATATTTGGTTCATGATTACTTTTCTAAAACAATTTATCAAAGTGTTATTGCATGATTAAGGGAATATATTGTGTCGCACTCTGCTTTTTTTGGCGTAGTAGCACTCGCAAGCTCGGGCTTCTCTGCCAAAAGAACTCGCTCGACACAATATGTTCCATCTTAATGCAATAACATGTATTATAAAATTATCTAATTAATACCCAAATCTCACTACAATTAGGAGGCAAGTCAAACTCCTGGAGAGGTCCGATGCAAATAATCGCAGAACCAACGTGCAGAGCAACGGATAAGTAACGAAGTTTTGTTTTTATAACTCCAAACTCCATGATGTGGGTACTCATTGGAATTGTGTCTAAATCATACCAATCTATAATTGTCTTGTCTGCTCATATATGTAACTTCAAGAGAGAGAGAGTGAAAATATACTCTTATTACATTTATCCATCTGTCTTTCAACACAAAACAATGTAAGAAAAATCATTCAAAATAACTTAATCCTATTCAAACCTCCAGTGCATATCAAGCGGTGTTGCTGGCGTATGTTGAGAAAATTTGTCACCTTACTAATCAGTTCATTCATTAAACCTGGAATTAGATATGTGAATCAGGAAAGACGTCAAGTCTTCCTAGTACTCGATGTCGTCAATTAACACACCATAGATTAAAATTAAGTACATTAAAGGGGGACCTGCTAGGCTGTCGAAAATGCAAATGGCACAATAATAACAAACCAGAAATAACGTATGAAATTACCAACCTGAAGGGGTAGTTCATTTATGTCCATTGTTAGCACTCATCGAGCTTTATTAAGTATTAAAATCCAAGTCAATGAATAACGTGCGGGTCCGTTTCATTTTGTTTTGTTACATATGCCCAACCTTCAAAAAGCAATTACGTCAGATGTACGTCATCTGTGCTCAGAGAGATTCAACACACCGTACAAACGGCTGCGTCGAAAGTCAGCGAAGACAGATTCGGCATCTGATGTCATGTGCATGGTAGGTCAAATGAATTTACTTTTATAAATAAACGAAAGGACCTTTGGTATTCTATAGTTGATAAATACGCGTATAAATGTTCAGTGCTTGTACAAAATAAACCTTTCCACGTATCGTATCCCTCGCAAATGTCACAGACATCGACGCAGCCGGTTGTACGGTGTGTTAATACCGCGGGTGTGTGTCTCATTGACCTTGACCTTGTCTCGTTTAGAAGTAAAACTAGAATCTGTAAAAACGCTTGTAAAGGATTGATCTATAGGAAAGGAAAGATGGTTATTCGCCGTGATTGAGGTTTTTATGCATTGCAAATTGTTTTTCCCTGCACGAATATGAGTTCCCGAACAGTTCGGAAGCATAAAAACCTAGCATGAGGTTAAGATAAAACATTTTGAGTAAGATTTAAACATTTTGTTTTAGGTACTTGCATTGTGTATTTTGTCGCTTTTAAGCCTTTTTATGCTTTCCGAAGGGTGAACATATAGCCACCGCTTAAATTGTCTGTCCGTCCAACCGTCATTCCGTCCGTCCTGAGCGGATTTTTCCTTGACTCCTGGGCTTTACTTAATGAAACTTACTAAGTGAACTCCCTTTGACATAATGCCGAAGTTTTTCCCGGTTTACGAGGTCTCGTCACGGGAATAAGGGACTTTGGGTAAATACAGTTTTTCATTAATTTTTCCTAGTGTAATGGTTAAAATTTGAGTAGCAAATCGGATGCCTTTGACCATAAAGTATAATTTGCTGATAACCGTAGTAGGACTTGTACTTGTTTATATAATAGTATACACAAACTCCTCCGCTTCTTGTTAACTCCAATTTTGCCGTCTGTGCCAACTTTGTTATTGAACCATCCAATTTTTTGTCCTAGAAAAAGGATTGAATCACGTATTTCTATCGCACGGGATTCAGGACAAAGTGATGAGCACGGCAGGGGGTGTCAAAGTTTGTTGATTGCCATTGCTATTTTATATCATTAATACGTATGCCTAGCTTGGTGTCATAGATGTAATAAGATAATTTGTGATGCAGAGAATTCCAATATAATTATGATGTCTGTGCCACAGGTATATAATCTGATTTATTCAGGTGTAATGGGCAGTCAGGCACTCACTCTTGGTCAGTCTTCGTGATCGACTTGAATCTCAAAACATGCAGGTAAGAAAAACTTTGCTTACTTAGTGGTATATATTTCCTTAAATTTTGCTGGCCCAATTTCGACATTCAAATCAGAACTTAAACTTTGTGATGGTGTGAATAACGTAAAATTATACTGTTTTATATTGTTTAAAAAAAGGTTTTAACGCATTACCACACAGTGACATTTTGTGACACCCCACAAGAACATGGCTTTGGAAAAACATTTTGGAAAATGAAGATATTGCTTGTGATATTTCATTCACTTTAATTTTGTCGTCTGACTCGTCTCCAACTTCTTTGATTTTGAATAGGTCTAAAACTTTACTGTTTGGTAAAGGGTTAAATTATAAAAAATTTAGACCAACTTTGGAGGTGTAAACAATTTTGTAAATCATTATTTCGCTGCTTTTCAAAGAAAATCTCGTAACTGCAGCTTAAAACAAGCTGCAGTTACGAGGTCTTCGTTGAAAAGCGAATATTTGTGATGATACATTTTATAGTCAAGATATTATGAAACTTAAATACATTTGTAAGCAGCACAATATCAATTCCAAACTACTGATATTTTGCATCTGATTGCTCGAATTTTGTAGGTGTCTCATACTGGCAAAATTCGAGCCAACGCGTGTAAAATTGTATTGATAAGTAAGAACCTTGTTTACATTGATAAAATGTGTAAACAAGTGCCAACATATCATGACAGGACTATAGATCCAAGAAACGTCATAAACAGACATGTACAACCTTATTAATTTTTCTCTAAAACTTAGTTAATGTAACAAGCTGTAGTTTTGAATAGTCAAAAATACAAACATTTGCAAAGAAATGCAAATGAGCCCAAGAACTATTAAAGTGACATTTCACATTTATTTATTCATGAATTTTACTTTTATTATTATCTGAAAGAACATATTTTCTTGAAAAAATTCTGAAATTTTCAAGCCAAAGTATTGCACCGTTTACGAGAAATATATATTTTGTGCTGAAATTAAACAAATAGTTGTGGACAACAGATCAGATGTATATCACAGGCGGCAGTCACGTGACTTTGTTATGATATGCTTTCCTAACTTATGTAAACAAAAACACTCGATAAGTACACATTTTCTCAAATTTTGAATCAAATACTCAACTCTCAGTATTGAGATACATACCATTCCATACGTCGTAATCTCTTGTTTATTTTTATTCCAAGATACTCCCTCAAAACTGAGAAAATTCGTGCAAAGTGCAAACATTTTTAAAGAAAATATATCACGGCATTCAAAAATACTTTGCACGAATGTTCTCAGCTTTGACGGGGATTTGAGGGAAGATCTTGGTATCAAAATAGACCGAAGAGTACGACGTATCGAGTGGCACGTATCTTAATATTGAGTGTTAAGTATTTGATTCAAAATTTGACAAAATGTGGACTAACCGAGTGTTTTTGTTTACAAAAATTAGGAACACATATCATAACAAAGTCACGTGATTTCCGCCTGTGTATATGGAATTTGTCATTTCTGTCACTTTAAAGGCGTATTTTCGCTTATAAATAACTTCAATAAAAAATCTGATAGTATTTCTACGCATTTTTGCAGCAAGACATACTTTTAAAAAATGAAACTGGGATGTTATGTTCCTTAAAGAACATAAGATAATTTGTGTCATTTCATGAGCAAACGATTGAAACAGTGCATCTATGTACGAGTAAATATTCTTTTTAAAAAAGGGTTGATACAGTGCATGAACATTACAGAAAGAAATGATATTCATTTTTGATAACATACATCAAGGACAAAATGTGTCTGAAAATGCAAAATTGTAAAAATTCCGAATTTAAATCTGCTTTGTCAATATCTTAACCCATACCAGACGGCAAAATTTTGGACTGTTCCAATTTGAAAGATTTGCAGACAACAATTTCAAAATGATGAAATTGGAAAAATCTCTAATTTTGGGTGAGAAAGCATTGAAGAAAATGAAAAAATTGCTTGTCACAAGCATTTTGAAAGCATCATAGCCCTCTACAAAGGTTTTTAATTATGGCGGTACTTTGTTCTTTTGGAGCAATGTATCGATAAGTGAAAGAACTTGTGTCTCTCACAAATGGGTGTGATTCATCTATAGATGTGGGGGAGCAGCTGGAGGCTCGGATTGGATATTGCGGTAGTACTGGTGTGAAAAATACCAAAAATCCTTGTTAGTTGCTCCAGCCGCCGCAATATGACCATAGCAGTTGAAAATATGTTAAATCCAAATAAATAAAATCTAATTCGTATTCAATAAAGGTCATTCACTCCTTTTTGCCAGAAAAAAAACAAAGTTGTCGAAAAACTGTGGACTATGCATTTTTATTCAATTTAGTTATATTATACTTACGAGATATTTTTAATCTTTCTTGAAAACCTCGTAAACACAGTTCTTTAAATCTAGTTACAACTTACAAGGTTTTGGACGATAAACAATGTAATTCGGTTTACATAGAATAGCCGTAATAACTGAAACTGCAAATCACCGTGCATTTACCTACTTTTCTTAATTTTAAAGGGACAGTTCACATAATATTTTCTAATCAATTCAAGGTTTATTTATATCTGAAAGAGCTTATATTCTTATGAAAATTCTGAAATGCTTCGTTTACGAGAAAAATATTTTCCCCTTAAAATTAAACTTATTGGTGTATTCAGTAGTTCAGATGTAAATGGAATTTGTCATTTTTGTCTCAACTTTAAAGGCGTTTCTTTTGCTTAACACCAACAATATTAAGAAAAAGAACTGATAGCATTTAAACGCATTAAAATAACCAATCTTGGCATCAAGACATAAATGTACTTTAAAAGAATGAAATAGGAATGTTATGTACTTTTAACTCATATAACAGATGTTTCCAACTTGTCTCATTTTTTTTCGGGGAGGTTGGAGGGGTGTATCATTTTTATCGATTTGCTATTTTTAACCATCGATATGTCTATTGCCCACGTAAGTACAAAATGTAACACTAAATATAACCGTAGGATCGTTTTTCAGTAAAAAGATCGTCAGCTGCGTTCGAAAAGGTCCTTATTACAGCTTAAATAGGCTGCAGTTACGGCGTTTTCGAGCAATAACGATATCCAACCCACGCAATTTGACGGGGTTTCCGGTAGATAACAAGTTATTTAAGCCGCATACCTCCACCACGTTGACTGTCTTGAAGAAACACATTTAGGTAAAAATACTCTCTTTTCCCGAATTATTTACAACCCTTTTCTGACAAAATTTCCAATTTGTGCCGACTTGATTTTGTACATATACGTCGGTTATGAAATATCTTACAATAGTTGTAATTGTTTATCAACTTCACAGATTTGACAAAAGAGCGTTTTTGTCTAACTCGTGTTACAACATGGTAAACACTAAACAGCTAAATACACTGGTGGTGAACTAAAACAATTTTCGCTACAACAAGGTACAGATACCGGTATTTTGCGTTTAAATGTGAGTTTATAGTTTTTTTTCTAATGGCAATAAACTTGTTCTGAAAACAGAGCGGGTTTGCCGTTTTGTATTGACAAACTGTCGTTGTAGTTATAAGATCTCGTAACTACGGCTTCGATAAAGCCGTAGTTACGATATTTTATAACAACACCGACGGAAAACATTGATCGCGAAAAAACGTCCCTCGCTTTGACCGGTTCACCACCAGTGAAATATATGTTTTATTTTAACTTATTGAAGGCGGGAATCGCATTGTCATTCATGGTGGCCATTGCATGGCGGGGCAGTTTTGTTTGTTTGGTTTTTCAATCGCATTTTGATCCTTTATCCCCACTCATCTGTTGCTGTTGTTTATTATTCGACTTCGATTCATGAGTCGTGTCGAAAGGTACTGTACATTCCAATACATGCAAATTGGGAGAGAAGCATTTTTTCCACTGAATAAAAGCGAACAATGACACATTTCGTGTGCAGTTTGCGGTGGCCGTGATAGTACAGTAGCTGTTTTCAGATAGTGCTATGTCGATTTATTACAGGATGGTGGGTTCGAGTCGCATATTCTATAAATCGAAATCCCTCTTCCCCCGTGAATTTAGACTCGCTGATCTTTGATCATTCACAGGTCGTTGTCCTATTATACTATATATCTTTTATCAAGAACATGTACTTCTAGTACCAGGAAGCTAAATTTGGTTAATGAGATATGTCCTGAGGTTATATCGCTGGTTTTCATCCGAAACATTTTAATAAGATGTAGTTAAAAGGGTCATAGAACAAAAGATACTATATCGATGTCTATTTTGGTTTGAAAGTAAAGAAAATTGGTTAGAATTAGATATCAATTATGACAAAGGACAAACTGAATAAGGAAAACGTTATTTTGTCAGAATTGTATTTTTGTACTTTTGTAATTTTTTTACTGTTCCATTCCTTTTTAAGTAATGAATAAGGCAGACGCATACGCCTTAAAGC
This sequence comes from Fragum sueziense, assembly GCA_963680895.1. Lineage (NCBI taxonomy): Eukaryota > Metazoa > Mollusca > Bivalvia > Cardiida > Cardiidae > Fragum > Fragum sueziense. The sequence continues at coordinate 55,523,645 of OY804595.1, forward strand.
TACAGCTATGCATAATATGGTCAAATTGGAAATAATTGAATATTTATTTATTTTTTTTATTTTTTTGTATTTTTTTAGAACGAAATACTGAACTTAGGTACAGACAAAGTACAAATCGAAAATAGGACAATCTATTTTAATCATAAGCGCACGCGCATTCAGGATTATGTTTAATTTCTATAAGAGCGACACTTTCTAGATAATCTATACATCAAATTTTTAAAAATGGTAATATAACGTGGTTCCCGGATCCATTCATTTCGTTTTTCTCGAGATAATGATAAGCACTATGTAATTACTAATGTGCTTTGACCAGGCTTCGATAATTTTTCATCAAATTGCGAAAAGATGAGGTTGGTCTTCAATGTCAGACTTATATATTTTTACATCAGTTCATGCGAACTTTGAAAATGAGGAAATGATACAATTTCGTTCGTTATAGAGACATTTCACAGATATTTCTTCATAAATTTTACTTTGTTTTTATCTGAAAGAGCATCTTTTCTTTATTTCAAGAAATAATGAAAGTTTCAAGCCAAAATATTGCGCCGTTTACGAGAAATATATATTTTTGTCTTAGAATTGATCTAAATAATGTGGACAGCAGTTCAGATCAATATGTAATTTTTCATTTCTGTCTTAACTTTAAAGGCGTAGTTTTCGCTTCTAAGCAACAACTTCAACAAACTTATAGCATTTATATGCATTAGAATAAACAATCTTGGCATCAAGACATACTCTTTAAATCCTGGAGCAGATATTACAGGCCTCTGGGTAGAAACTAGCATGATAGAAAAGGTATTGCGAAAGGGTCTTAAGTATCTAAGGATAACTGACATTTATACGGCAATTGCTTTAACCGGATGGTGTTAAAAACGCATTCCCAAACCGGTGAAAATGTATATGGTGTTGCTTTATTAGAAAGGAGAAGTAAATGGTGTTTAAAAGTCTAGCTAGCGCTCGTCTTGTAAAATGGTCAATATGCTTGTATGCGTATATATTCATCTCATAAGCGTAGTAGAAATAGCGACTTAAATTTCAGAGACAGAATTATAGATGTAACATTTTCTGAAAAGGCTTAACGCTTTCCCAAACAAGACTCGTGTTTGATGCTCTCCTGTAGAAAGGACCCGAGAAACTTTTTTTTTTTTTTTTCGCTTTGCCTCAATATTTCCTCTGCTTATTGTATAGAATTCGTAATCGTATTAACATCTTTATATCGTTATGTTTGTAATTAGTTTTAATAGTGTGCGTGTCTAAAATTTTGCCATTCGAGGAAGCACCAGCTTGTTTTATAAAAGATTTAATCTATAAATAGTCATATAGACCACAAGAATGTAATCAAACCCTTTCCAAAAACAGACTTGGATTTTGCGTCCTCAGTAGAAAAGAGTTGAAGGAACATTTAGATAAACAGAGAAAATTCTGATAACTATTATTAACCCGTTTTGCACCATTATTTCCATATTATAACCTATATTATAATCTACTTTTGATATCTTGTATTTTTTGTTTTCGACTCCTTCAAAATTTGAACATTTGGGAAAGGGTGATATGACTAGGAAGCAGATAATATTGAAAGTGTTTACATCTTGTGTTAATCCTTTCCAATAATGGCAAAATTTCGAAGTGGTCGAATTTGAAAGCTACTACAGACAACAAAATGATAATAAAGAATGGATGTGTGCACAATATAGGAAAGAAAATGTTGAGAGTAAAGAAGAAATTGCTGATTATCAGCGATTTCTTCTTATGTCTCGTTATTTTCCAACCCCTTTTTAATGACAGGGACTTCAAAACCAAGTCTTGTTTGGGAAAGCGTCAATATAAAACATTCTAAAAAGCAAAACAAAATTGCTGAAGGGCGAAATGAGACAATATAATTGTACTAAAGAACTTGTTAATAGTGATATATCCTTTTTCAGATGGCATTTATTAAAAAGTAATTGTACAAAAAAGCTTAAGAAAAGAGGGGTTAAATAATTTTCAAACTGCAAAATATTGATTGCATATTCATAGTAATAAGATTTGTTATTGATTAGAAAAAACTATGTTGTTTGTACTCATTGGAATTGTCTCGTCTCTGACCATTCTAAATCGTGTCGTTTAGGAAAAGGTTTAGAAATAAGGAATTTGTCAAAGAAGTAGGACGAAACAAATTCTCTTAGCACGGTAACGATATTATGGCACATGTTTTCAAAGGATACCTTTGAATAAAACTCTCAAGCTAAAATGTACTGTAGTTTTGAATGTGATTGTGTGAACATTGAAGGTGTCTTACATCTGCAAGATTTGAACTAACGCATGCAAAATTGTTTTGGGATTGCATTGTTTGCATGGGTAAAATTGTAAAATATGCCATAATATCACGCGTGAATGGACTATAACTCAGTAAAGTCGAAAAACAAAATATTAAGGTACATGTAAGAACGGCCTCATAAGCACCAAAGGGCAAGCGGCGAAATTTGAAAGGTGCTAGTAATTTATAAACTGTGTTACATTTCCATTCCAAATATAAACATAAGCATTTCGTACGGTTTAGAAGTTTGGATTAATGCATATTTAGGGAAAAAGACAGGAAAAATTAGACAAATATGTTCAAAATTACCTCCCTTTCATATGAATATAGAGTAACATGATATTTGTATTTTTTATTTATTTATTTTTTTTTTTCATTTTTGAAGCATAATCTTGAAATCCGGCACGATGAATCAACCTATGTGAAGTGTATTTACAAGTGTGTGTAATTTGATGCATTTCGTATGGCTAGAAAGCGGTGTTTTTAATTAGGCCCTTCTTACCGTAATCGGTGAAATGGTGATGAAGTAGAGAAGACAATATTGAGACAAACAGAAAAAAAATGTTGATTATCAACATTTTTTTTGTCTAAATGTTCGAAAACCTTGGCCTATGTGGGGAGCAAAAACTAGGCCTTGTTTGGGAAATAGTTATGTAAATTGATTTTGTTCTGATTAATTTTCTCCATATATGACATTATGTAGGTGTAGGCCAATATAATCAAAAAGCTGAACAACGATTTTTGATATCAAAAGGTGGACAGTCACGATTGAGGTTTTTTTTTCTTTCTTTCTTTCTTTTTTATCAGCTTGTATTAGATATTGATATTACTTTTTGAACCAAATGAACCCTTTTCCAAAAATAGAGAAAATGGACTGCTCTTAAATTGGGCGGGGTAGAGATAGGGGTGGTGTGTTGAAAATGGATGTCAATAATGATAGACATTTTATTACAAAGTATTGCGAGAAAAGAAGAAAATGCTAGCTATCGCCATTTTCATATTTTCCTATGTTGTCTTTCCTGCGAATTGCAAAAAAGTGTTTTGTTTGACATGATGTGAGGGCGTACAAAGACATAGATAGATAGATAGAATTTATTACACATAAAATGTTACAATTCACATGGCAAGCAGTCATAAAACATACATAAAAAACAGATAACAAGGCATGTATGTTAATAATAAGGCCACATCAATCAACATTATATGTGAAGGATAACACAAAAAAGAGTTAAATATAAACCCTTGTTTCCATTGTGGTCCTTACATATACAATATTGCATGACATAGGAAGACTAGCTTTCGAAATTTGACATAAATTAAATAAATAAATTAATTACTTAATGATATGATCACATGAATGGAAACATAAAATAATACTTTCAAGTTATACTGAGATCATAAGTCAGACTTATTACATCATAATATTTATATATTATATGCCATGAAATTAATTGAACATAAATAAGTTATAATCAAGTTTTTTTAAAATATCGCATGATACTTCTCTATTATACATAAAAATATCTATAATTATCACATTGTGTGCTTATCACATAATTATTTTAAAAACTACATATAAAAGTCTACATTATTTTAAAGAAGTGTTCCTTGACTTTATATTTAAAAGATGACATGGTTTCAGCATCTCTAGCATGTTGAGGTAGTGAGTTCCATAAGGTACATCCCTTGTATGCAAAGGTTTTCATACCAAAGCCTTTCACCTTAGAAACTGCAAATCTTTTGCTGTCAGACAAAGCCATATCACACAGTTTTGAAGATGAATCATCGATTTTAGATCTAAACCTAGTGGGATAATTGTGAACACTACTAGCAGTGGTAAAATGCTCACTCATATAAGCAAGAGCAGTATTGGAACTTATTTTAAAAACATGACATAAAGCTAGGTGATCAGCCCTATTTGCAACAGGCAGCATTTTGAGAGATAAAAATTGCTCTCTATCAATATGTGACCTAGGATGAAGGTTCAACATGAATCTGATGAGTTTATTTTGTGAAATCTGTAGCTTGTTTTTCAACTCTTGTGTAAGACCATAGAACCAAGCTGTGGAGGCATAGTCAAAATGACATTGAATCAGGGACATCACAAGTAATCTTCTTGTATAGTGAGTAAGGAACTGACTTTTACGGTATAAAACTTCAAACGAGTATTTGACTTTTTGATGACAGACCTTGCCATGGCCTCAAAAGAGAGGGATTGGTCAATAGTTGCACCAAGATACTTGACTGAAGATTTGGACTCTATGTGTTGACCATTGCAAATAATATCAAGGCTAGGTTGAGATTTCAATCTCTGTTTAGATCCAAAAAGTATGGACTCTGTCTTGCCAAGATGCAAAGACAATTTGTTGCAAATCAGCCATTGACTCACTGCTGATAGTTCATTACTTAATGTATTTTCAATGTCAGATCGGGATTTTCCAGAGACAAGGATAGCTGAATTATCAGCATAGAGAAGCAACTTGTTTCTAGTTACTGCGGACATATCGTTCACGTATATTAGAAAAAGGAGTGGTCCCAAAATGGAGCCCTGAGGAACACCACAGGATATATTTGCTGTGGAGGACTTTGACCCAGCTACCTCCACAAGCTGCTTCCTATCAGATAAGTATGAAGAAAACCACCTGATAAAAGATTCTTTCAGGCCAAGTGCTTGAAGTTTCATTAAGAGAATAGGGTGGTTGACCGTGTCAAAGGCCTTCTGTAAGTCAAGCATGACCATGCCAATTAGGTGAACTTTGTCCATCTCAAAACGAATATAATCAGTGAGGTGGATGAGGCATGTATCTGTTGAGAAACCACGTCTGAAACCAGACTGCAGAAAATAAAGTAGATTGTTCTGTGCAATATATTCCTCTAATTGATCAAAAACGACCGGTTCAAATATTTTGGATAAAATACTAAGGATTGAAACTGGACGGTAGTTCCCAACTTCAGTCTTATCATTCTTCTTATACAATGGAACAACCTGAGCAGATTTAAGATCATCAGGGATCGAACCCTGTATGATAGACAGATTAATAATATGGGATAGGGGACCTGAAATGATTGTGGCAGAGTCTTTAACAAAACGGGATGGTATACCATCAAGTCCTGTAGCCTTATGTGAACTTAACTTGTTCAAGTACTTATAGATGTTGCTTTCTGTTACAACTGTAAAAGAAAAACTGTCTGGTTTAACCCCTTTAGAAGAATAAAAATTAAAACAAAACTCCTACCAAACCTATTAACAATAGAAGGCAATTTGCTAACAAGTTTGTCTGCAACAGAAGTGTAAAATGAATTAAATTTTTCTGCAACTTTCAGTTTATCAAAACAAACTTCACCCTCAATGTTTAATCCAATATTTGTGGAACCTTTGTTACATTTACTAGGTAAGCCTAAGTTTTTTAGGGTTTTCCACAAAGACTTAGAGTCATTCATATTACCTTCCAAGGAAGTTTTCACAAAATTCTTTTTTGCATTTAAAATCATAGTACTAGCCTTATTCCTTAAGGACCTAAAATTTTTCAATTTTTCATCAGATTTGTCTTTCTTAAATTCATAAAAAGCTTTATCCCTAGCCTTAATACATTGCAAAAGTTCAGAATCAATCCACTCCTCCGTTCTCTGTTTGACACGAATAGTCTTCACAGGAGCAATATTATCTAAAGTTGTTAAAAATATTGACTTAAAATTGCTCCATGCAGAATGAACATCATCACAACAGGTAACAGAGGACCAGTCTGATTCCAAAAGAGACTGCTGAAACCCCTCCTTACTATAGTGTTTCAAAGATCTAACAGTAGTTATATTATGTTTACCAATAAAATTCCTTGGCATTCACCGAGCAAGACCACAATTTAAATGATAAAAAATGAAGCCTCGAATATAGGCCATTGGAACGTTCTTCATGTTTAACCATTTGACAAGCAAAACTTGATTTGACGTCTCATGAAGAAGTGGTTTGTGAAATTTTAAAAACAAAAATGTTAAAGGGGGAATGGCACTTAAAATCATGCAAATTTTCCGAGAACTTCGTACAAAATAAATATGTATTATGAAAATATGGCCTTTAAATTGCATCTATGCTAAATCTTAGCTTTCTATCTTGTGTATTGGCTAGGATGTCGACGGATTTAAAACCCCATATGTTCCATTATTGTAAATATTATCACCGGGACAACAAATTAAGGGGTTTTAAATCCGTCGACATCTAAGCCAATACACAAGGTAGAAAGCTAAGATTTGGCATATATGCAATTTAAAGACCATATTGTAATAATATATATTTATTTTTTTGTACGAAGTTCTCGCAAAATTTGCAAGATGTTGAGTGTTATTCTGCCTTTAATGCATGCCCAAAAGCAGCATTCACTTCCAGGGGCGTAGCCAGAGGAAATTGCATTGTACTCAAAGATTAATTGCGCCATGGCTTTTGAATTCCCTCACAAGAAAATGCTTGGAAAACAGTGTGGAAAATGAAGAAATTGCTTGTGAAAAGTACCTTTTTCATTTCCCACAATGTTTTTTACCAAGAGAGACCAAAAATGACATGAAATTGTCGTCTGCAGCGTCTTTAAATTTGGACCAGTCTAAAATTTGTCTTTTGGAAATGCGTTAAAGGTATAGAATATGAAAATCAAATGCAACTTTTATAATCAATTACTTTTTTTTACTTTTTTTTCGACCAATTTAGTTTTTTTTTTTGGATTATTCCCTACGAATTGTACTCAAATGAGTACCTGAGTAAGCCTGTCTCCGCCCCTGACTACGTGAACGTTTGGCTTTTTAGCAATTGTAGACACTGTGCTTTGTACTTTTAAACCATTCGCCAAACAAGACCTGCTTTTGACGTCCCTAAGAAAATAGGCTTGGGAAAACATTGAGGCAAAACAAGAAAATGCTGATAATCAGCATTTTCTCCTTTTGCCTCACTATTTTCCAGGCTATAATGTGTACAAATACTACCTTTATTTACATAAACTTTGTTGTCTAAAGCTACTTTTGAATTTGACTACCCTACAATTTTCGCTGTTTGGGAAAGGGTTAAATCATTCACTAATAAAGACCTGAACTTCACGTCCGTTGTAAAAATACATAGCGAAGCCATTAAGAGAAAAGAAACGCTGATACCCGTCCGGTAACTAACAGTTTCTTTTAATTGTCCTTCTTTATTTTACATATCACGTCGAGCTTTTATATTTTAACATCAATTACTTTATTTTCTACAACTTCTTTCATGTAAACAATGTATTGTTGAAGTTTGGGAAGGGCCATTGTCTATGTCAAGACTGACTATGACCTCAATTAGGGTGTCACATAAGGTTAATGCACCGTAAGATACTTATGGAATGTCGCAGGCACTTTTTAAAACTACGCACCTTCAAGTTTGCTTAAATGTTATTAAAACAATCGATACACTTTTAAAATTGCTCCAAAATACGACATAATTGTTATTTTGAAGTCGAATGTAAAACTTTTTAAAGGCAGAGTCTATCTTCAAATAAGTATACATGTATATTTTGATTTAAGTACTGTACAACGAATGATCATATACATATACGCAAGTATGCAATTGATAATGCTACGTTTGAAGGAAATACAAAGTGAAGAATGTCTATGCGGTCAAGTTTTTGATTTACTAGTTATGCTGATCGTTTTGGTCGTTGATATTTACATTTCGTCCATTTTCTAGTTCTAAGCTGGAATTACATATTTTTGGAAAAAGCTTAGCAACAAATGGTTGAACCAAAATTTAAAAATAAATGTGATACTTGTCATTTCTCCAATTTTGTTTTGCACACAAAGTATTATATACGTCAGAAGCGACGCCTTGGACAATGAATTGCAAAACAATCTGATGAAAGTATTTCTAAGGTGTTTTTGACAATGCAAAAAAAACTATACAGTGAAGAAAAAACTATACAGTGCAAAAGAGTCCGAGTAGGTTAGAAATTGTCTTCACAAAATATCACTGAAGGTGCAAAAATGCGTCATGGATTTTGTACAAAAATAGATGCAAGTAACTTGAAAATTGACGATAGTGTCTTTTTCCAAACACAAGTGTCATATGCTTATCGCTTACTTTGGCTGCAGAGTAAAACAACAATGATGTTTGATTTTTGTTCTGTTATCACCCTTTAATTAACCCTCTCCCAAACAAGACCTGGTTTTGACGTTTCTAATATAAAAGGCTTGGGAAAACATTGAAACAAAAGAAGAAACTGCTGATAACGAGCAGTTTCTCCTTTTGTCTCAATATTTTCTATGCCATATTGAACACAAATCCTATCTTTAATAACATCCATTTTGTCATTTGTGTCATTTATTAAGTTGATCACCCTAAAATTTTGCCGTTTGGGAAAAAGTTAATTTTAGCTCCTGAAATGCCCAGTTGCTGCTGAGACATGCCAAGCTGTAATTTTCTCTGATAATGACAATTGCTGTGAAATATCCAACAAAACAAGCGTACAAATAGACAAATACGGAGGATAGCAGGGTGCCAACTATTTTTGTCTAATACATTTCCGATCGACAAAATGTTAAACAGTTCCACGTTGAAAAGAGTTGCAGATGACAAAATAAATGATTTCAAAAGTAAGAAATATTATTTTACAAAATGGAAAATATTCACATAAAAGGAGAAATATATTGAGAGAAAAGGAGAAATTGCTGATTATCAGCAATTTCTTCTTTTCTCCCAATGTTTTCCAAGGCCTTCTCTATTTGGGACGTCTAAACCATGTCTTGTTTGAGAATTAAGGTAACCATCTGTTAGTTTTATGACGTCATATGATTATATCAAGTAGATCTATAACAAAGGAATATATAACACAAATATGGTACATATAGACTAACGTATATAAATGACGGGAATGTGACAAATGGCATTGTTTTCTGTCGTGAAGTAAATAAAAGTTTCAGAAATGTCATTCATTAGTATTGTGTCTCTCTATGTTATTCTTTTAAGTATACCTACATTGAAATTTCATAGCATCTTTCTATCAAAATTAGTTTAAAGTTCTATTAAGAATAAGCTATATTTCTTTTCAGCACACCGCTCCAACTAAACAGGCGCTTAAATTTCTGAAAAGCGTTTCAAACATATTTGTATATTCGTATTTCCATGTTTTTGTTCACTATGAAACATTAACCAAGATTTACTATAATTACATATCATTGAAATGATACAAAAACGTTATACGATATTTTTTCCTCAAATTCACTCACTTTGAAATCGACACATTTGCTGTTTTGAGCATGTTAAAGATATTTTCGCATATCTTTTGAAACGGCTTTATGTCATTGAAACAGAGAAGAGAAATCGACTGTGTAAATGTCATTTACGGCTTAAAAGATATGTCATCTGAAATGCTGGTTGGAAATTGATAACTTCTATAATTCTGCATGATTTGGTTCGATTCTAATAGGTTAACGAATCGAACAAGCGCATGCAAAACGGTAATAATCAAGGGTTTGTAAACATTTGTCATGATTATTATCGTATCATGTCTGTCCTGGTTAGCAATCAACTTCGTCTTTCTTTACATTATTTGTACTCCGAAATGCTTTCCAGTGTCCAAATATTTACATATGGGCACTCAAAAATGCACATAAATAAGAAAAGTTTGTTTTGTACATCATCAAGGCTACGACAAACTTAGAGGCACTCGATATTTCATGTCTTTCATTCTATTTGCAAATAACTATTTTAACGTCTTTCATTCTATTTGCAGATAACAACGACCTGTATCATAGCACAACTTATCCTAATGGCTTTTGGCGTTCAGAGAATAGCATCCGAAGGTCAGTCGGAACATCTCCTAAACGCAACGAGAACAAAAACAACAACGATATCACCCGCTCACAACGCAATCTTTCGCCAAATCCAAATTAAAGACAATGATAATAAAAACAAGAGAACTTCTTCAGCCCGAAGCCGTATTCTTAACATATTCCAATCGAACGGTGACGTCAACCAAAATCAGATGTCCAGTGTCGGTGACCTACTAGAGTGTGAAAGCACTGTAACCTGGCGCGATCTCGGACCGCTTTACTACCCGCGATTTTTGAAAGAGAGAACCTGTCACAGGAGAAGTAGATCCTGCATGGGAGGCTACTTCCGGTGTGTTCCGGTTTATTATCCGGTGAAAGTTTTGTCGGAAAAGACGGATTTTGACGACACGGACATGATGATTCCCTCAGGCCTCCGTATTCGATGGAAATTTACAACGATCCAAACTGCTGTGGAATGTATATGCGGCTTATAAATTAAAGATAATAGCCAAATAAAGCTCAAATAGTCGATCGCTATACACCCAAATTTACTGTTAATTTACAGCGTTAATATTAAATCTAAAATAACTTGATTAAGGACTCGTGCTAGGTAATTTAAACACTAGAACAATACTCGACACTCTTGTATAATGCACCGCATTACCTCTAATCAAATAGACAAACTCTTAAATCGAGTAGATCTATGTCAATTTTCCGCTGGTCGGAAATGATAAAATTATGCTCTTCTTGGTTGGCAAATTAATTTTGTATTTTCTACTATTTACATTCTTACCTATTTAGATGTGCGATTCCCTTCAAAGAAACAAAGAATAGTGACGACAGAAAAGACATTTTACGTATTAGATAGAGGCTGTATAGTAGATTCTATGCGATATAAACTTTCAAAAGGCGCAGCCTTTGAACGTTTATGTCGCGTAGAATCTACTGTACAGACTCTTTCTGACTTAGTGTTCGTCAACCAATGAAAACATACGCTTCTACTGTCATTCTTCAAAACACACCTCCGACCGGAGCTACTATCGAGCGGATCTTACTGGAATTACACCATTTTCCCAAAAAATTACATCATTTTTCATAATTGCGCAGGAAAGGGGGCGTGGCTATGTATATCCGTGACATAAACTGACCGGCAGAGCGTTTATGTGAAATATAGCGTCGAAATTTTCAAATATACTGCAATTTCATTGGTCCAAAAACTAGGACGAACACTAAAGAACATTTAATTTCCAAAGTAATGACGAGGAATCATGATATAATAATTCCAGAAAATCTTCAAAAGTTAAATGTAAGTATGAGATCTATTAGATTTCAGTTTTGAAGCAGAGAATAAGTAAGCATGTTGGTGATTTGTTTAATTTAAGTCGACTTGATAAAATTGTTATTAACGACCAAGCAAACCTTTTAGTTGTCATTATTTTGAATATTTTATTCTGAATATTTTGTCGTTTTGGAAAAAGACCAATATGTGCTGAAATGCAAAATTTTATTAATCTATTATCATTAATCCTGAAAATGTTTTGATCTTTGATCTTTTCTTTTCAATTTGGCTTTTAAAACTACCGACTTCTTCACAGTCACGGCAGTTCTTATTCGCATTCATTATATTCCTCACGGTAAATGACCTGGAAGAGCAGCTCTAGCTCTAGCTATTAGCTAAAGATGCTCTGCCAGTTCATTTATGGAGACATGTAATTGAAATAGAAATTGATACAAAAAATGGCATTCGAGTCAAACTTGAATCCAGATCAGTCTGTGATAATGTGCAGTGTGATCAAGATCCATGCTGACCTTGTACAACTTTAAATAATTTCTATTATGGTTAAACTTGAAATCGTCGCATAAATGAATCGACGTCTGGGCAACGTCTAATGCCTTGGTAATCGTGTTACCCGTCACGCTAGAAGGGTCATCTTTGAAGCGAGTAATACTACCGACCATAGTGAGCATGAGCAGACATCGCACGTTGACTAGGATCGAAACTTTTCACTCTAGAAAAAATATCTGAATTTCGGAATGTTTTCTATTTTACCATAATGTTCATTCTTGTAATGAAATCCAGTTATCCTTTCTTTTGTCGGATCTATTTTCATTTTGGTCTGAAGGAGTGTCCCTTTTGGCTTGATGGGTAACAACCGTTTTAACGCTTTCCCAAACAAGACCTGGTTTTGACGTCACTAACAGGAAAGGCTTGGGAAAACATTGGAACAAAAGAAGAAACTGCTGATAACCAGCAGTTTCTCCTTTTGCCTCAGTATTTTCTAAGAAGTCATATTTTACACAAATTTTTAATAACGTCCATTTTGTCATTTGTGGCAGTTTTTGAAGTGGGTCGCCCTAAAAACTTGCCGTTTGGGAAAGGGTTAAATGTCACTTATATCTATTTCATATTACAATTTCATATATCGTAATACTACTTTTCTTGCGGATTAAACGGCCTTTGAAGTTGTCAAACCTTCCCAACGAACAAATCTTAGACTCTAGCAAAGTCAAAAGCGGTCGTAAGCGATAAAACTTTTCAGTCTAAAATACCAAGGAAAATATTGAGGCAAGAGAAAACTTAGATTTCCAATTGTTTCTTCAGTTTTCCGAAGCATTTTCTATCAAAACGACAACAAGCCATGTTTCGTTCGGGAAGGGATTAGTGTTCAATGGTTCTTAAATAGAGTTTTCTATGGTGAATAAATTCAAATACAGTTAAACCTTGTTGTTTTTCATTTATATAATTCTACTCCCTAAGTTTCACGGTACGGAAACTGGAAACAGAGGAAATGCTTATACACAGAATTATTGCCCCGGTGTCTCGAAAAAAAAAAATAAGTACATTCTCAGACTCAAATCTTAGCACCGCACTCAAATTACACGAAATCCACGTGTACTTCAATCGAATACCCACCCTTTAACGTTGGAGTGTATTCCATTGAAGTTGAGCATCTACTCATGAGTATGTACTTGAGTGTTTTCGAGAAACCAGGGCCTGGTGCTTAAAAGCGAAAAAAGTAGGGTGATATGCTCCGCTACAACCATTTATCTGTACGTTCTAGTTCTTACGACTTCAACATCTGTAGACTCATTGTTGTCGTAAGTTGACCCGAGGCGCGTTCTTTAGAGCGAGATTTTTTAAGATTTCTTAAGATGTTTTTGATACAGCGTTTTTAAGACCGAGATTATAAGCGAGGAGTTCCGAATGTTCCATACTTATGACGTCATTTGTATGAAGCACGGAGCATTCGGAACTCCACGGTTTATGAATCATGGAGCATTCGGAACAACTCGGTCAATTCTCTCCCATATAGATTCTACAGAATTTACCGAGGTGTTCCGAAAGAAGTATAGAGCAATGGCGGCTCCCAGTGATCGTCTTAAAAGTCTTGCTCAGAAGAACGCTTTATCCTAAAACATCTTAAGAAATCTCAAGATATCTTAAGAAATCTTGCTCTAAAGAACGCACCTCCGGTGTGATTTTGTGTCTTTATGAACAATTCAATTCTAACAATTGCCACAATAACATGATATATGGTCGAGAGCATCTATTGGTAAAATAATCCTTTCTATGCCGAACAATGCCTAAGAAATAATGAATACCTAAAAATTAAAAAAATAAATGTAAACACGAAAATCACATCGAGTAAACTCACAACAACAAAGATCCTGTGAAAACGCTGTCGATTTTGATGCCAATAGTCAGCAATGTCGAAAACTTTTATTCCAACGAGAAGAAATACACTAAAACTTTCTTACATTTATGTCAAGGATACTTGCCAAATTAGAATTCGGACGATCCATGGATTAATATCGCTGTGGCTTTGTTTTTGCCTTCTTACAAGCCTTGGAACAAAGGGATATACTGTTTGTAATCGGCGTACTTGTCTTTAACCACAGGGTTTTCAAAGCTGTTGTTCTTTAAAATCACTTTGACAAAAGCCGCAATCTGACTCAACGGACTTTCATTCGAGTTTAAACTGTACTTGTTTTCTTCTTTACGTCTTTCCTAAACAATTTGAAAATGAGGACATGGCTTTGACGTCCTCAACCGATATGATTTGGAAACATTGAGGCAAAAGAAGAAAATTCTGATAATCAGCATTTCCTACTGTTGCCTAAAAAATTTTCCGTGCTAAATCCCAACATCGTAGCAGTATTTCGTCTGCAACAGCTTTCAATTTGGTACAATCTCTTTTCCCTTTTTCATTAAATAGGACTACCCTTCGACAGTGTACACCAGATTTTGAGAAATATTTAGATACCTTCAATCACGAACATCGTGTGGTGTGTGCTTGGATTTCTCAAATTAAACCAAAGTACTGTAACATAGTTTTAATCATATCTTATCTTTTCCATATTCGGCATCTTTGCTAAAAGGGGTCATTCCGTATTATGTTCATGGCGAAATTAAGTATTTCTCCAATAATTTGTGTATTTGTAAATGTCTCACCAAACATTATTTAAAAACAGTGGAATAGAAATAATGCAACATTTTATAATGGCCCCCGATTAATTTCGGTGCCATTACATGAAAGGAATATGTGCTAGACATTTGATGCCTTAAAGCAGAGTTTACGTAGATGTATGGTGTATCGTATTATGGACCAAAAAGAAAGAAAGGCATTTTGGCACTAGTTTTGGATGGTCGTCAATAATGTTTTGATCAGCTGGTTTTAAATTTTACTTCACATTCAGCTTAGCCTTGGTGTGTTCCTGCCTTCTCTGCTTCGTCAAATATTAACATAAATAATGAAAAATATCGAAAATGTTGTGTCACGTGATCCTCTGCCATGTGAATATAAGAGAAGCTTGGTTAAAACAGTTGATGGGAACATGGTAACGTCCGAAAATTACGTCAACTCCATTTGCATCGTTTTTAATGGAGGCGTCCGAAGTGCGACATAATTATATTTGTATGGAGTTAACTTGTACGTTCCTGAAGATTGCATTGTGCCGAAAATTTGACACTGGGTGCTAGCATATAGATGTTATCATCGGTTTCCTTTGGAATTTGACAATAAAACTACCTCCATTGTATTATAGTGAAGAAAATTTAATATTTGTCATTTTATTGAATGATAACAACACGTCATTAGATACTTATCATATCGTGCATCTTCGGATGTCATGACATCCATGACAACGGATATTAACGAGTGATACCTAGTCAATTTGCGTTGTCACGGATGACACCCAAGGATACACGAAGTGTTTTGTATAGTTAATGTGTAATCCTTATATATTAGTTAAGTAAGCTTTGTGTGAAAAAGAGGAAACAAATGGGAGATATTGCTGCAATTTCTCTCATTTTTATGCTTAACTATTCAATACGATTAATTTCAATTGCGATTTTGTTATCCCCCGCCGATGAAATCATTGACTCGATTTCAATGAAATCTTGTGGAAAGCGTCCCTACAAAACGGAATATGCGCATATCGCCGGATTTACCCGGTTCGACTATTAAATTCAGAGTTACTGCCCCTGATTAGTGAAGTCATTTATACATAGTCATATTTGTTTCTGTGCTATTTCTGGGAAACCATAGACCCGATTTCAATGAAACTTTGTGGAAAGCTTCGCTACAAAAATGAATATGCGCATACACGTACTGTCTTGGTTATCCGTTTCGACTATCAAATTCAGAGTTCCTGCCCCTGGTCGGTTAAGCAATATACATACAGAGTAATATTCGTTGGAATTTCTTGGAAACCATTGGCTAGATTTCACATTGTTATACTCAGATTGACCCAGATTTTTACTTTGATACAAACAGTAATTCGACTTAACTCTTTCACAAACAAAGCCTGTTTTGATACCACTTGTAAGAAGATGTGGTTTTGACGCCCCTAATCATGTAATGGTAAATAACCGATCGGGAAATCCTTGAGACTGACAGAAGGCAATGTCGATGACCAGCATTTCGCCGCTTTTCAACTAAAACCTCGTATCTGCAGCTTATTCTAAGCTGCAGTTACGAGGGTTTCGTTGAAAAGCGACGATTTCCTCAGTTGATTTAGTATTTTCAGTGCTATCGTGTCACACCTCCTCCATGCCAACTGGTCAAATGTACTTTGTAAGCGGCAGCTCATTTCAAGTTCATTGCGTCTAATTAGATTTCGTAGTCTGAGAAACGATGAATTGACGCAAGACTGGCCTTCATCGAATAACACATCGCGGCTTTTCTTCTAAAACCACGTAACTACAGCTTGAAACAATCTGTATTTACGAGGTTTCTGAATAAAAACGACATCTGATTGATATTAAAACTTAACAAATTAAATTTCTGTCGAATTTCAAATGTTCTAGTTACTCGAACGTACGCTGTGGCCGAGTTTTGTTTTGTCATAATTGTTGACCTATTCAACCAATTCCAAAACAAATTTTAATGACTCTAATATAAAAAATGCGTACAGTCAGTGTTTTCTTCTTTTGCCTTAATACTTTCTTAGTTCTTTTGTACTCACACACTTTCTTTATTTACAACTGTTTTGTCCTCTGTATAGCTCAAGATAAATGGCATGTAAGAGCATCCCATTCTAATCGAATGGGATGCTCTGCCAGGCGATATATCGGGAGCTATTTCAACTTTCAAATTGAGCCATCCTAGCCTTTGGCTTATTGGAAAAGCTTGGGTGTAGTCTAATGAGGAACTGTGCTTTAACGCAAGTCACGGTTGCTAGATATGTTATAAAGAGCATGTAAGAGAACAACATGGATCTTGATCAGACTGAGCGTTTCCACAGACTGATCTAGATCCTTGTTTTTCACAGATGTCATAAGAGTTCACTTTCCTCACCCACCGCTTCATTTAATTATCAAACCTATCCAATTTCTGCCAATTTTCAATTTTTCTAATTAGGTGAACGTAATTTATGACCCAGTTTTCATTTTTCACAACATTGTTGGCCTACATGTACTAATGAGATACTGTTGACACTCGCTACATGTCGTCATCGGTTTATATTATCGAAGTCAATTCTGGGGCCGGTTTCATCAAAATATTTGAGACGTATTTTTGACGTATTACAAATGTCATTTTACATGGCACAGATTCACACAGTTCATCCAGATACAAAAAACACGGATTGGTCTTCCAAACGCGGATGTGAAAAACAACAACGTGAGAATACACAAGGTAAGAAAACATCAACATATAGCCTTTTAATTACTGCTATATAAAAAGTGTTTGTGCAGAGCTGATGCAAAATGGTTTATCTTGAGGATGCTGCAGTTTCATAACAAAAGATTTGAGTAAACTATAGATACAAGCGATTTTAAATCGTAAATCACTATTTTCTCGCCTACTTCCCGTTTTGTTTTATATATGTAGAAATTATTTAACTGGTTTTGAAATATCTATGGTTTTCGACATCTATGGATTAAATCTATACCATTCATCACACTGGAATAAAAATTTGGGTGTCTAAAGTCATGTTTAAAATAAGCCCAGTTTGCTTCAAGGTACAACTTACCATGGATGTTGATACTGGAGAATTTGCACCGTGGTATGTTGCACCATAGCAACTGACAATACCCAATTTCAAATAGTTATTGTTCTTTTTCTATACTTTTTATGGGCTCTTGTAAAGAAAACACTTGAAGCGATCCCCGATCCTCCGTGAAACATCAATTTGACAATAATTATGTGCTTTAATAGTGATTTATAGGCATTCTTACCAAGATTTTTCTCTTTTCGTGCATCAAAGTCAGAATCAGTAGCATACATTTCTCTTACTAACATATTTTATGAGACAGGATTTTAGGTAAACATTGGCAAAGTTATGTACGTTTTCATTGTATGTCACACAAAAATCAACTCTGCCGATATTCGTTGTAATTAAAGATAATAAATACTCACCTTTTTCCCGCCGTTCAAAATGAAATTGTTTACATCCGCGTTTGGAAGACCAATCCGTGTTTTTTGTATCTGGATGAACGGTGTGAGATTTAGCTTTTATCATCATGAAATAACACGTATAGACTTTTCTAAAATAACAATTCAGTATTATTTTCTTGTATACCTTTTATATCTGTATACTATGATACAAGTCTTTTTGAAGAATGTTACGCTGTATGCGAAATATGAACATATTTTGAATAAAGGTCATTGTCAGGTCAAATGAAATTCGTAATACAGGCGACTTACGACAAGTTTCGCAAGAAACGCCTATCGCCAATTTATCAAGACCTGCGGTTGTTGTTTTAAGCGATATTTAGGATACCGGTATGTCAAAAATACGTCTTAAGCGGCCCATACACGATCGATATCATTGACAATATTATTGAGTCATAATATTAACAATATTTTTAAATGTTTTGATGAAAAAGGCCCCTGTCCCGTATTTGAAAGTGGGGGTTGAAGATACAAAATTCGTTTAATTTCATTCCCTTTTCTACCATATTTCAACTAGAGTTTATATATATCACTGGTAGTGAACTAAAACAATTTTCGCTACAACAAGGTATATATATTTTGCGTTTAAATGTGAGTTTATAGATTTTTTTTTTCTAATGACTATGAACTTGTTCTAAAAACAGACCGGGTTTACCGTTTTGTATGGACAAACTGTCGGTGTTGTTATAAATCTCATAACTACGACTTCGATATAACCGTAGTTACGATGTTTTATAACAACACCGATGGAATGCATTAATCGCGAAAAAAACGTCCCTCGCTTTGGCCGCGTTCACCACCAGTGTATATGGTTTTACTAAAATTAGATAAATGTTTTTTCATCAAATCTGTATGTAACATAAACACTGGTTGTGAACTCGGCCAAAGCGAAGGACGTTTTTTCGCGACCAATTCATTCCGTCGGTGTTGTTATAAAATCTTGTAACCGTTGTAGCCGTTGTTACGAGACGGTTTGTCAATAGATAACGGTAAACCCGGTCTATCTTTAGAACAAATTCATTGTCATTAGAAAAAAATCTTTAAACTCACATTTTAACGCAAAATATCTATACCTTGTTGTAGCAAAAAACGTCCCTCGCTTTGGCCGAGTTCACCACCAGTGATAAACTAATTATGACTTCGACATACAGCACATACATGTACGTTTATCTTGTTATCCGCATTGGGGCGGTTTTGAAGCGATGGTGGACGCCGTAATCGTTCGACGGCATCCAATCTAATTTATCTCGGAAAATGCCAACGTCACATGAGCCTCTAAAACGGGTACTCTTTCTAAAATGCAGTCTAAAAGGGATCCATGATGTCAACTCATACTTGCTACAGGTAAAGTTTTTTAGAGAACAAGCATTAGATAGAGGCTGTATAGTAGATTCTACGCGATATAAACGTTCAAAAGGCGCAGCCTTTGAACGTTTATGTCGCGTAGAATCTACTATACAGACTCTATTTGACTTGGTGTTCGTTAACCAATGAAAGCATACGCTTCTACTGTCATTCTTCAAACCACGCCTCCGACCGGAGCTACTATCGAGCGGATCTTACTGGAATTACATCATTTTCCCAAAATTACATCATTTTCCAAAAACTTACATCATTTTTCATAACTGCACAGGAAACGGGGGCGTGGCTATGTATATCCGTGGCCGGCACTGCGTTTATGTGAAATATAGCGCCGGAATTTTCAAATATACTGCAATTTCATTTGTCCAAAAACTAGGACGAACACTAACATTAATTTATTTCGACAGTACATATATTAACGCTGATCTGGATCAATGTTGGTCCAAAATGCCATCATCTGCTATTGTCTTTAATGATAATTTATTTTACCTATATTTTCCCGTCTCGAATTATTCTGAACAGCCATTCATTGAGGAAGATAAGGGTTTTATTTAAGTTTAAGACTTTCAATTGATATTTTGGCGGTAAGGAGTGGTTATGATTCACAGGTTGATCATATAAGATGTAAATGTGCAGGAATATACGATTTGTGTAAGAAAAGACCGTCGTCATTCTATAGAATACGTGTCAATCTCGTACATGTATAATCAAATTTTTAATGTGGCTCGAAATGGTAAACATGCAGCTTATGAAAGGCTTTGTAAAGAAAATATCCCCCGCTATATTCTGATTTATCAAATAAAATCCGACATAGAGACCTGTAAAGTCTAAGGGGCCCATCGACATGAACTCACGAATATGAGACGGAACATAGCCATGATATGCAATGGGTGTTTAATCAAACCTAATGTCGTCAATGACAAAACATTTGACAAATCTGACACCGGTGTTCGACTGGCTAAGATTATTAAACGTAATTGGTATTAAGTAGTTTGAGTCGGAGTGTTGAATAAACACTTACCCTCAGTGCATAGCACTGAATGACGTTTTACGTCACGTCGGGGAGGGGGGATTACGTGATACAATAGTTTCAGAAAATCGTCAATAATTATGTTAATATTAAACAATTTGATGCAGAGAACATGGAATCTGCCAAGTAATTGATTTATGGGGTAAATCTGTTACTAATCAACTTATAAAAAGATATTGACGACCAACCAAAATTTAAATGGAATTTCTAACAATAAGTCAACGTTGTCGAGACGCGTCTTTCTTTCTTTTAAATCTATCTTCTGACTTTTGCGACGTTTCTCTGCGTGTTACAACCCGTTACTTGAACGCCTAGAGCGTCATGGTGTGACACGCCCCAGAAAATTTGATCGTGTTTGTACTAGCTATCGAGTTCGTCCTTGATGAAGAAATGTCGAACATCAACTTCTGGTCAGTGAATATGATGACGTATAATTGAAGTTAATTGATTGCGCACAGGGGCGGAAAGTGTCAGATTGCTTGTGACCGTAGAGTACTAAGTCCTTTCTGAAACAGCTGAAAACTAGTTTGTTCCAATTTGGAAGCTGCCACAGACGACGCTATCGATGTTGATAACGATAGGATTTATGTACGATATAGTAGATAATATAGTCTATTGACCTTAAAATATTGATATTGTTTCGCATAGAAACTACATGAAATATTGTGCATATAAAATATCTTGCGGTTGAAAGTTTTCAGGCATGCAAGAGACTAGTTTCTGAACATTTGTCAGGAAGAAATTTGTCTATGTGGTAAATCGAACGTTTGCTTCAAACGTAGGCGAGTTGATCTTGTTGAATGGGCGGGTAGAAACGCCTACATTGTGTTTATGTTGTGAAATCTGGTACACCATCGCTTCGTGTAATCAGGACGAAAAGAGACACGTGAGAAATGACGTCATACTGTGTTTACTATCGAAATATTGCGTAGATGACAGCTTTTTATCCGTACCTACTAAGGCGATGGTTTTAATGTCAATAAACTGTCCAATAAGAATCAATGCAATCGAAGAAAATACTGATACCAAGATCAAAACTGTACAAAAAGGGGCATATAGTAATTTTTATCTTTGACAATGCCCTGCAAACTTAACTTCCGACAAGGACCGTATGTATCATTCTCTGAATCTAGATTTTTATTCTAACATGGCATTAGAGTTGTTTAAGTAGTGTCGACTTTAGAACGAGGAGAGGATGGGTGGGTTTCAACAAGAGGTAAAAACATTAATTTTCTTTAAATTCTGTTGATTGATAGGGTTATATAATATTTTGAGTTGCATGTGTAAAAACTGATTAGGCTTATTTTTGGAGATAATGGCTGACAAAGTAGGTTATATTAGGTAAATCGACATGAGTAGCAAATTTCTACTTTGAAGTTAAATAACGTTTTCTGTATTGATCGTATCAAAATGTTATTTTGCATGTACCTTCAACTGAATAGGACAGAATATTGTAGGAGACATTAACCATATATTAGTTTGTTGATTTTCTATATTTGTTCTTCTGTCAATCTCAGATTTTGCTATGTACTAACTTTACAAAATTTTACAACTTTTATTTTGTATTAATTGTCACGATTTCTTATAAACAGGATCCTATATGATCCCCTGAATCCAGACTTTGGTCTTTGGGTTCTTTTTAATAAGTGTCGACTTTAGAACTGGAAAAGTGTGTTGAGTTTCTATCAGGTACAATCCTGTGAGTCCAGATTTTTGTCAAGAATGGTCTTGGGGTAGTTAATTAGTGTCGACTATGAACTTAGCGTGTTCTGCTGAGTTTCAATCAGATACAATCCTCTGAATCCAGATATTTGTCTAAAATGACATTGGCGTTGTTATTTAGTGTCGACTATACAACTAGAATATTTTGTTGAGTTTTAATCAAATACCATCCTCTGAATCCAGATATTTGTCAATTACGGCCTTGGTGTTGTAAATTTATGTCGACTTTTAAACTAGTAAAATCTGCTCGCCTTCAATACTAGGAATCCAGATTTTGGTCTAAACAGCTTTTGAGTTGTTAATTGATGTCGACTAAAAATGGCCTTGAAGATGTTGGTTAGTGTTGAATTTAGGAATAGCAATTTCGTAAAGTTTCTAGCAGATACAATCCTCTGAATCCAGATATTGGTCTAAAACGGACTAGGAGTTGTTACTTAGTTTTGGCTATAGAACAAGCAAGTTGTGTTGAGCTTCTATCATAAACGATCTGCATCAATATTTTCTATGTAATTTTGTACAGAAATCCTATCTTTATCCACGTCCTTTTTGTCATCTTCAGCAGCTTTTGAATTGTACCACCCTAAAATTTTGTCGTTTGGGAAATGGTTAAACGGCCTTGGATTTTTTCGTTAGTTTCGACTATAGAACAAGTAAATTTAATGTAATTTCTATCAGAAACGATCCTCTGAATCCAGATTGTGGTAATTTTGATATAAAATAGCATCGGAATTGAAAGTTTAGTGTCTACTATAGGACTAACCAGTCGGGTTGAGTTCCTATCAGACAATAGACAATTTTATTAGACGTAAGCTCCTTCGAGCTTCTTGTCATACAAAATTTACAATGTTTTACAAGTTCAAAGAATAACAATAAACCTGGCATATCAGATACCATCCTCTTAATCAAGATCAGTGTCTCTTATTGTACTAGCTAATTTTGTTGATTAACTATCAGATATCATACTCAGAATCCAGATTTTTGTTTAAAACGGCATTGGATTTGGTAGCTACTGTCGACTACAACACTAGCAAATGTAGCTGAGTTCCTAGCAGATGCCATTCTCTTAATCAGGATTTTGGCAATATTGGTATAACACGGCATTGGAATTAAAAGTTTGGTGTCCTTTTCAAGCACTAACCAAATGGGTTGAGTTCCTTTCAGATACCAACCTCTAAATCCAGATTTTGGTGCAAATTGGCCTGGGAGCTGTTAATAAGCGTCGCCTATAGAACTCGTTTATTTTGTTGATTTACTACCAGATATCATACTCTGAATCCAGATTTTTGTTTAAAAACGGCCTTGGATTTGTTAGGTACTGTCGACTACAGCACTAGCTAATTTAGCTGAGTTCCTACCAAATACCATACTCTGAGTCCAAATTGTGGTAATTCATGTATAAAACGGCATTTGAATTGAAACAGTGTGTACTATAGGACTAACAAATTGGGATAAGTTCTTATCAGATACCATTCTCTGAATCAAGATTTTTGTGCAAATGGGCTAAGAGCTATTAATCAGTGTCGCCTATAGAACTAACTTATTTTGTTGATTTACTACCAGATTTCTGACTCTGAATCCAGATTTGTGTCTAAAACGGCCCTGGATTTTCTAGGTTCTGTCGACTACAACACTAGCCAATGCAGTTGGGTTCCAACTAAATACCATACTCTGAATCCAGATTTTGGTAATTTTGGTACAAGACGGCCTTGGAATTCAAAGTTTGGTATGTACTACAGGACAAACAAATGGGGTTTAGTTTTTATCAGATGCCATCCTCTGAATCCGGATTTTGGTGCAAATGTGACTGGGAGCTGTTAATCAGAGTCGCCTATAGAACTAGCTTTATTTGTTGATTTACGACCTGATATACTCTGAATCCGGATTTTTGTCTAAAACGGCCTTGGAATTTTTTAGATACTGTCGACAACTGCACTAGCCAAAGTAGCTTGGTTCCTAGCAAATATCATCCTCTGAATCCAGTTTTTGTTATTTGGGTATAAAACGGTCTTGGAATTGAAAGTTTAATGTCTACTAAAGCACTAACCAAACGGTTTTGTCAGATACCATGCCCTGAATCCAGAATTTGGTGCAAATGGGCTTGGGAGCCCTCAATCAGTGTTGCCTAAAGAATTAGCTTATTTTGTTGATTTACTGCCAGATATCAGACTCTGAATCCAGCTTTTTGCCTAAAACGGCATTGAATTTGTTAGGTACTGTCGACTACAGCATAAGCTAATGTAGCTGAGTTCCTAGCAAATACCATCCTCTGAATCCAGATGCTGGATATTTTGGTATAAAACGGCCGTCGAATTGAAAGTTTAGTGTCTGCTATAGAACTAACCAACGGGGTTGAGATCCTTTCAGATATCGTCGCTTTGCTACGAAAACCTCGTAAAAGCAGCGATATGAACTTTTGAATCCAGATTTTGGTGCAAATGGATTTGGGAGCTGTTAATCAACGTCGCCTATAGAACTAGTTTATTTTGTTGGGTTTCTACCAGATATCATACTCCGAATCCAGATTTTTTTGTCTAAAGCCGATTTGGATGTGTTAGTTACTTTCGACTACAGCACAAGTCAGTATAGCTGAGTTCCTAGAACATACCATCTTCTGAATACAGATTTTGGTCATTTCGGTATAAAACGGCCTTCGAATTGAAAGTTTAGTGTCTACTATAGGACTAACCAATGTTGTTGAGTTCCTATCAGATAGGGGAGACCGGGGCTAGTTGGTCCATGGGGCAAGTTGGTCTAAGGACATTTTCTCTAAAGTGATTACAATTACGACGACTGTATTAGGCACAACATAATCTTTGATTACAACTAATTTACTGAAGAAAACAACATAGCTGTCTTTGATCGCGTTAAAAAAAAATAGAGAAGAAATTCTGATTTTGCACCACAAAAGTAACTTTCTCGCACCTGAATATTTTTGTTTTTGTCTTCTCTATGTGTCTAGTAACATACACATGTTATACATTTTTAGAAAGCTAATCATCTATGAAATTCAACAGCATGTCTTTCCCTTTTCTTTATTCCATGGCGCTCGGGTAATGGGTGAATATTTACAGTGTGGTATGGTCTGGGCAAGTTGGTCCATATTTGACGGGGCAAGTTGGTCCAACGGAAATATTGATAAAAAGTGATTTTGTATCGAATTTTCTTCTGTCGCATGGCGTGACAAATTTTCAGTGTCATTTTTTGCAAATAATATCAACTTTAATCGAGTAATTGAGTGGAGATCTTTGTATCAAAATAAGCCAGCACATTGTTTAGTCATTCAAAATGGAATTTAGTATTTAAATGAGTATTTACGAAAAACGTATCCTTACCGAGCGTTTTTGACAACAACAGTTAGAAAGGTAAGTAGGAAATGTAAGTGGTTACCACCTGCATGTGCTTTCGAAAATTAATATATGTTTGTTTGAGGCTGACAACCCATTTTCTATATAATCTATTCGGACCAACTTTCCCCGCTGTCCGGACCAACTTGCCCCGACATCGGGGCAAGTTGGTCCAGTTAACCGCGTCTCGAAAAACGGCTATATTGCCAATAATGTATCATTCTTTGACCCCAAACCTACTTAAAAAGTTAGAAAAATGATTATACTGAGTGTCAAAAGCAAAAATAAAACTATCAAATTAATATTAAAATCAACATCTCGGAAAAGGCAGTTTTGGACCAACTAGCCCCGGTCTCCCCTACCATCATCTGAATCCAGATTTCGATGCAAATAGGTTTGGGAGTTTTTAATCAGTGTCGCCTATAGAAGTAGTTTATTTTGTTAATTTACAACCAGATATCATACTCTGAATCCAGATTTTTATCTAAAATAGAATTAGAATTGTTAGGTACTTTCGACTACAGCACTAGCCAATGTGACTGAGTTCCTAGCAAATACCATCTGCTGAATCCAGAGGTATGTTGAGAGTTAGGAAACACTCTAGATTAGCCAAATGAAGAATTACTTGGCGGTAGACCAATATGAATTTAAGACTTTGTCGTTAGGTTGAAGATTAAAATGCACATGTATAATATTTCTTTCTTCGACATAACTCTGTTTGACTTCAAAAAGAATCGTCTGTAACTCTTTTCAAATTGGATTAGTCAATTGAATTAATTGGGAAATTCATCGACATGAAATATGCGGATATTGTTGTGTTAGATGCATTTTAGTTTATTCTACTTGTTTGAACCACAGGGAATTTTAGCGATTTTGATGTTGTTTCTTCCTTATTAGACATCATCAAAATCGCTAAAATTCCCTGTGGTTTTAACTTATGCTTGTAAGTCTCTGGAAGGCACCAACAATATCGTCGATGAGAGAACAAATCTCGTAACTCCAGCTTTTTCAAGCTGGAGTTACGAAGTTTTGACTTCCCATCAGCGAAAAGTTCTATCATCACAATCGAGTTATCGCCATCGTTTTCGGAAATTTTCGTCATCCGAGTCGGCAGCCTCCTTTTCTTGTTGTTCAGGTTGCTCAATCTTATCTAAATCAATATTTTGTAGATAAACTTTCTCTTGAGCTTCCCTTTTGATCGCTTCTTCACGTTCTTGTAAAGATACTTTTTCTCTTGCTTTGAGCTCTTCCAGATCTTTACAAAAATCGCGGACCTTTGATTCGATTTGCCTAACTTCGAACTCGTTTTGCGAGATCAGTCCTTGCTTTCTTACGGTGTTCCGGCTCGGGCCTCTGTCGGCCATGTTGTCTACGTTAGAAAGCTCTTTCAAGCGTCTTCGTGACATGAGAACGGGTTTTACTGGTTCCTCGCATATCAGACTCATTCTCTCCAATCCGCTGGCGTCTGTCATGTTATCTTGGTTCTGATTGGTCAATTTATGCTTCTTGAATGACATCATGTTACGGTCACTCCTCTCCCTATCACGAAGTTGTCCGAGTAATCCGAAACGCGATGGCGCCGATTTTCCGCGCGGTTTTTTACGTGCGTTATAAATAGCCGCGTCCGATGAAGGTAGACACTTTGTGTACCACTCTTCAGGGAATTTGTTATTTTCTTTGAAACAGTTCGGATCGATTTTTTTATATTTTTTCAAAGTTTTCGGATTTCGTAAAGTCGATGCTTCCGAAAATGGAGTTATCGGTCTTTGTTGTTCTTCCGGTTCTTCCTCTTCGTCGTTTGAATCGTCAGATTGATCGTTTGCGTTCACGGTTGTCCCGTTTGTACGGCCTAGAGCTGTCTTAGCGCGTTGTTTACCCTGACTAGCTGGCTGCTTTCTATAGAACCCACCTGGAAAAAAACAAAAAATCAGCTTTATTGAAAAGATATTGAAAGTTTTTAATATACAGAGATGTCTCTTTTCCAAATTTCAAGAATTAAGTTAAACCGGTTTATGAGTAGATCCAAAGGCATAAAGTTTGGTGAAATTCGTGTTCAAATGCAGAAAAACTACACATAAAAGATGGGTTGCAACAAGGGGGTCGAAAACGAAACTTAATCTCTGTTATGAATTCGACTCGAAGTTTACACATATTTTGCTTAATCATGACCATGTTCAGAAAGTATCGTGACAATTCATGCAAAAATAAAAACTAAAACGTGATGTAATAGTTGTACATCAGAAATCAACAAAATCTGAGATTGGCAGAAGAATTAATACAATAAAGAAAAACAAAAAAAATATATTTATGAAAAATTATTCTTACAACGTTTTGTGCTTGCTTCATTGAAAGTACAAACAAAAAAAAAAACATATTGATCGGATCTATACAGAAAAAGTTATTTGACTTTAAAGTAAAAATTTACTTTTCGTGTGAATTTACCCCACCCACTTTGTCAGCCATTATCTCTAAACCTAAGCCCTCATCAGAATTTTACACATACAAATTAAAGATATCATGTAACCCTATCAATTCACAGAATTTAAAGAAAATCTATTTTTTGACCCCTTGTTGCAACCCATCCTTTCACATTTTGTGCAATGTGATTAAATATAGATCTAGATAGCTATTCGCGACAAAAGGGATTGTCGACTGTGAAAACAACGTCATCAGTGGTTTCGAATTCGAGAAAGCGTTTTAGAATCCGCTATTGTTAAGAAACCGAAAATATTATATCCGATATCATTGTTTTTAAATATAAACCTATAAACATATCGTAACTTTTCTTCAAAGCCTCGTAACTACAGCATTTTAAAAGCTGCAGTTACGAGATTTTGGAAGAAAAGCTGCGATATGACGATACATCTACTCGTTTATATTGTAACGTTAAGACATAAACCTTCAAACGTATCGCACGTGTTCATATGTTTACTTTGCTTTTTGCACGTGATCGTTTGTCTGTCACTTTACGAACTGGCTGCGTTGATCAAAATATCAATTACTTGGTGAAATAAGTATCATTCGATCAGGAGATATCTATGCTTATCTCAATAATTCAACGTATATATTGACGTCATTTACATGTACATGTAGATCTAGACCTTTAAATCTATCTCTAAATTCATCTATCTATCTGTCTATCTACATGCTTTAGACTGACAGCGGATTCAAACAGTTACAGATGTGTTCCTAGGCCGATTCTAGGCCGTTTATCATCATCATCATCATCATCATCATCATCATCATCATCGACGACGACCATTGTTTGACAATCGGGAGTGACAGTTGTTTACATAATTATTATGCTTATAAACTCGTCCATTCGTACAAGATTCCATCACGTAGTTTCTTACGCGTAATATGTTTAAACGGATACATGTTGTAAAAAAAATACCCGTATTTAACGAGATTTACTATCACGGCCGCTTATCTACTAAATCACAACATTTTGTTGTGTATGAAAAAAAGTTTAGAGGATATCCGGTTGGCAGTTAGAGGAGCCGACAAATCGGCGGGTGAAAGG
Source organism: Fragum sueziense (assembly GCA_963680895.1). Taxonomy (NCBI): domain Eukaryota; kingdom Metazoa; phylum Mollusca; class Bivalvia; order Cardiida; family Cardiidae; genus Fragum; species Fragum sueziense. Next base: position 55,552,599 of record OY804595.1, read on the forward strand.
TGAGTCTCGTCTTTTAATCGAAATGTTCTTGTTTCTAGCTCGAAAATCAAAAATCGGAGAATGTCATACAACCCTTTATTCATTTTCACATATTTGTGAGCCCCATCCAAACCCCGATTCCCAGAGATTGAACGGGAATTCATTTTCTCCCGTTGCAAGGGTAGCCCCAATATTGACATTTCGTCAATCCTGATGAGCGTTTGTCCACTTTCTGAGGATGAATGGCCCAAAACCTGTGTGTATTATAAAATAGTTGTATGTAAATTACATCGTGCAAACAATATTTCAATAACTTACTGTCGATCTTTGAAGAAAATCAGTTCTTCCGGTCAGTTTGTGCGTTAGAGGATAGGTTGTGAGTAAGAGGATAGGTTGTGATTTAGAAGACAAAATGCATTCATCGAATTTAATACCATTTGTCATTGTTTATATGCGAATTAAGCCAAACCGAAATACTCTATGTGATATGTCTATTATCAAAGGGTGAGTGTAATGGCATAACGTATTTTTACGCCCAGTAAATTGATACATCAGTTTAACATTTAAATATTTAACCAATTTAACATTGTCTGCTTGTCTGCCCATCTGCATGTGATAATTTAAAATGAAAATTAAGTTAAGAGGGCGTTTGTGCGTTCTCGTTTTAAAATTTCATACACCTGATATTCTTGTCTGCTACATCTTTTGCTTCGGAAAAGTCAAATATTTAGCCAATTTGGTAATGGGTGCTTTCAAAAGTGTTTTCAAAATGACACAATTTTGGACTGCTTTATTTATAAAGAGATACAGATGTGAGAAGTATATGTTTGAAGGCGTAAATATTAAGGGAAGGGCTGATAATCAACAATTTCTTCTTTCTCTCGATGTTTTCCGAAGCTATTTTACAAGGGAGTTATAAAATAAATATCTTGTATGGGATAGGATTTTTGAAGAAATCTTTATGAAGGAAATCGACTTTCTCTTGTTCCGTTGCTTTTACATGATGTGTAAATGGGATTCTTTAACCCTTTCTCATACAAGACATGGTATAACGTACTTATTAGAAAGGGATTGTAAAGTATTGACTCAAAAGAAGAGATTACTGTTAATCAGCAACTTGTAGGCCTATATGATTGATGACTTAATATTAAACATATTGAATCAATAAACAAGAAGATCTATGGATAAACAAGATTTACAGACCTGTATCTTTGACACGTCTTTATTGTCTCCGGTTTCTCCACTTCTTACGCATTATGTTTTAAAGAGGCTAGATTCTACTTTAGAGCATACAAAAATGGTTAGAATATTGCACAGTATTTACTTTGAATAGTTTAAAAGTTCACATGAAGACGAACAGAGTACAGACAGACAGAAAGAAACACAAAGGATAGTGAATGTATCAAACATTGTTATAAATCTATTTTGCATAAGAACCTTACATTCTCATTTAGATGAGATAGTGTAATATGACACATATAACTGGTGTGTAAAAATGGTTTTTCTATATCATATCACAATGAACTCGTACTCTGTCAAATAAAAATGACACAGTGATTCTTAAGCGAAATAAGGTTTTAATCTTTGGACAAGACTAGTCCAGTAATGAGAGTATTTCGGTTTGGCTTAATTCGCATATAAACAATGACAAATAGTATTGAATGCGATGAATGCATTTTGTCTTCTAAATCACAACCTATCCTCTTACTCGCAACCTATCCTTTAACGCACAAACTGACCGGAAGAACTGATTTTCTTCAAAGATCGACAGTAAGTTATTAAAATATTGTTTGCACGATGTAATTTACATACAACTATTTTATAATACACACAGGTTTTCGACCATTCATCCTCAGAAAGTGGACAAACGCTCATCAGGATTGACGAAATGTCAATATTGGGGCTACCCTTGCAACGGGAGAAAATGAATTCCCGTTCAATCTCTGGGAATCGGGGTTTGGATGGGGCTCACAAATATGTGAAAATGAATAAAGGGTTGTATGACATTCTCCGATTTTTGATTTTCGAGCTAGAAACAAGAACATTTCGATTAAAAGACGAGACTCACCTTTCACCCGCCGATTTGTCGGCTCCTCTAACTGCCAACCGGATATCCTCTAAACTTTTTTTCATACACAACAAAATGTTGTGATTTAGTAGATAAGCGGCCGTGACTATGTAGAAATGATAGATACATAGTCTTCCATCAGTAATTTATCTTATTATACGTTTGTTTGTTTTTTGTTGTTGTTTTTCTTTTTTTTAAATTAATAACCTGACATCCCTATTTTACCTAGTAGCCTAATTTTGGTCAGTCATTCATTTTGGTACATCTATGCAACGAACGAAGGAAACCAAACAGAAAAAAATCTCTACCTGCAGCGGTTTGCGGTCTTTGTGAAATCTCTTGAACTTGCTGCTCGGCACTTTTAGTACGAATCGATCTAAATTCCCTAATTTCCTTCCTCAATTTATAAATCTCTATTCCTCTCTGTTGATCGTCATGGTGCATCTGTCGCTGCATGCCCGCGATCCTGCGGTTAAGTTCTTCGTTGAGTTTTTCATTGTCAAAATACACATCGCTATGATCCTGTCTCAATATTCTCTCTAACTTTGTCCGAGTTTTCTTGTGTACTCCAGTTGTATTCATTATCTATAGGACTGTTTACACTTGCCCTGTATTAAAGAGTAGAAAAAAATAAATTATTTTCTCATTTTCACAAGTTTTATTGTTATCCATATCTCAGACGACAAATTGAAAGCTTCTGTAGATGACAAAATGGAGGTAAATACAGAGGGTGGGTTTCTGTAAATTTTGGGCACTTGAAATATTGCGGAAAAAAATGGAAAACCTGATTATCAGCATTTTTTTCTTTTATCTCGACCATTCCCTAGCCATTTCTATTACATAATGTACTAGTAGGTTTTTCAAAAGACGCCAATGTTTGCAATAGGGTAAAAAAGCCAACACAAAATGAAAATTGATAATGATAGAATTACTGAACAATGTAATTAAGAAAATATCGAGCCAAAAGGAGAAAATGCTGATCATCAGCATTTTCTTCTTTTGTCTCAATATTTTCCCAACTTTTCTTGTATTATGCATGACAGAATGTATCATTGTTTAAAAATTGTTATAAAAGTTGAGTTTTTCATCGTCAAAATACACATCGCTGTGGTCCTGTCTCAATATTCTCTCTAACTTTGTCCGAGTTTTCTTGTGTACTCCAGTTGTATTCATTATCTATAGGACTGTTTACACTTGCCCTGTATTAACGAGTAGAAAACAATAAATTATTTTCTCATTTTCACAGGTTTGTATTTGTTTTATGTATCTTTCAAACCTTGCCCAAATGACAACAATCCGGGTGTTCCCATATGAAAGCTGGTATAGACAGCAAAATGGATGTTGATTACGAATAAAATTTCTTCTTTTGTCTATTTTTTTTCTAAAGCCTTTTTTGTTCGGGAGGCCAAACCAATACCTTGTTTGAGAATGGGTTAATCAGAGTAGGTAGTGTCACTTGATTCGTCGCCATGTATATAGAATCTATAGTCCATCAAAATTAACCCGGGGCAACTTAATTTTCGTATGCAAAGTCGGTTAGTTTCAAAAACATCTTACGGTAGAAAACCCGTAATTTTGCCATTTTGAGATTAATAAAACATCGGCTTTTTTCGACAGGCGTTGTTATTTATCCAAACCTATTAGGGCGCGGTCGCAAATATTCGGTGGTGGAAAGTTCCAGCGCCGAATGTTTTCGACATCGCCAGAATAATATCGTCGTCTCGCGAATCTCATTAAGGGTAGACTACCTTAACAAAGAATTGCCGAAGTGGGGTCATTTCATATGCAGATGTCCCGGGTTAATGTTGCTGGACTATACCTCACTGGGTTTAATCCCATTTCGTGTACTGAACATTTATTTTCTGATGTAGATCTACTACATTCCATTTCATTATCTTAAATTTGTTTACTCTTGCTCAAAATGAACGATTGGAGAACAATAAATTATGAATTGTCGACGAATTTTAAACTTTTTATTGCAAATGAATTGCAGTTAATGATTTTCCTTCACAACTAACAAGTATTGTGAATGCTCTTTAAACACAGAAGGAGGAAATGATTACTATGTTACGTCAAAATTCTTGTTACTGTAGCCGTCGCGTTTCTACAAAACTTCGTAACTACGGCTTTTTAAAGCGGTAGTTACGAGTGTTTTGAAGAAAAAGATGTTAAACTTATCACTTCTCCAAAAATGTCTAACTCTGTAAAATACAATTGAAAGGTACGGAAGAAAAAGCAATGAATTAAAAAGAGAAATTGCTGATTATCGCTTTTCTCTCAATATATTTTTCCAAACAACGTCTACAGTGCAGCGCCTCTAATCTAAAAGAAGTGTGTCATCTAAATAGTCTCTGGCGAAGGAATGACTCTAATATATTTCTCCTTTTCCTTCAACATTCTGCAAGCCACTTAACATTTTTATATCTGGATATACCATTTAGAACTTTGTACAATGGACTAGAGTGCATATTATTCGTCAGTTAAGCTTTTTTCACGAAAACAAATAAATTCAAATAATTGAATGAAATTCAAAACGCATGCAGATGACAAGATGATCAGGATAAAGGATATGTTTACATACGATGTTTATTCACCGAAAATATCGGCGCAAAATGAGAAAATGCTGGTTATCAGTATTTCCCTTTGTTGTCTCGTAACGAGGTGTTGTTTGGGAAAAGACAGAGATCAAATGACTTGCAAATGTCACGTGTGTCAAACATCGGAGATTAACCCTTTCCCAAATGACAAAATTTTCGGGCGATCCAATTCAAAAACTGCCACAAATGACAAAATGAATGTTATTAAAGATAGGATTTGTGTAAAATATGGCATAGAAAGTATTAAGACAAAAGGAGAAACTGCTGGTCATCAGCAGTTTCTTCTTTTGTTTCAATGTTTTCCAAAGCCTTTTCTATTGCGGACGTGAAATCCAGGTCTTGTTTGTGAAACGGTTAAAGTGACATTTCACGATCAACTTTACATAAATTTTACTTTTATTCTATCTAAAAGAGCATCTTTTCTTATGAAAATTCTGAAAATTTCAAGTCAAAATATTGAACCGTTTACGAGAAATATACATTTTTGTGCTAAAATTAAACAAATTGTTGTGGACAACAGTTCAGATTTATATAGAATGTCATTTCTGTCTCAACTTCAAAGGCGTATTTTTCGCTTATAAATAACAACTTCAAAAAACTGATAACATTTCTACACATAAGAATAATCAATCTTTGCACCAAGACATGCTTTTAAAAAATGAAATAAATGTGAAATGTCACTTTAATTTGAACTGGCATATGCGGGCTTTTTTGACAATACACTAAGATACACTTCTAACGCAACACTAAGTCTTGTCTTTTGGGAAATAACTTAAAATTTAATGAACCATTTTTCATCAATTTTTCAAAAAAAAAAGTCATTTGTATTTGGCTAAATATCTGTAATTTGCAGAAATGAATATTGAGTAGAAATTATCAAACTTGCAGTTCAGAAAATAAAAAAGTCACAAAGCCAGGCGAGCTGATATTTAAGTAATTTTGTTGGCCCAATTCATTGTAACCTTTTGCATATTACAAAATAAGTGCTGGTTTGGTTTATTGGGGTTTTACGCCTAAGGTCATATCGCGGCGGCTGGTGCACCTAACCATGGATTACTGTTGTTTGTCATACCAGTACTACCATAACACCATAACCGAGCCTCCAGCTGCTCACCCACGTAGGTTTACGACATCAAACCATTGATGGATGACATTTTTGTCAGAGAGAATATTTGCCGCGGCCGGGTATCGAACCTGGGACCTCTCGAATGAGAGGCAGACAACTGCACTATCAACGTCGCAAAGGCCGCGTCATAAAATAAATACTGCTGTAAATTAAAGATACATGTATGTAGACTAAAGCTTTAGAAACCTCACGACTGAAGAAGAATAGGTGGTTGGTCTTCGCCAATTCTCCTTTTGTCATAAAGCTTTTTTCTAAACGTTCCTAGCATAGGGTCCTCGAAATTCTTACAATTTGGAAAGGGGTTCCGTGATGTTTAGAAAATTGAACTTTCGTGATTATGCGAAATAAAATAGTAATATATCTAATTTGATATACATCTAGAAGAGGATTGATTAACCCTTTCCAAAACGCATAGTAGGTGAAACAGTCAGGGCAAACATTGAGAGAAAAATTGTTGATATTCAGTAATTTTTCATTTTCTCTCGATAATTATGTTCTATGCTAAAACATGTACATGTACGTCTTATATTTTTGCATGGAATATTTTGTTTTATGTATCTCTATTTATATTGCATTAATTCAAAATTTTATCGTTTGGAAAAGGATTAATTACAATCTAATAATGCTAATTAACACCATTGTATAATTGGATAGGTGGAGCAACTTCCAAGTTCTGACCATTTTTATCCGTAACGCTGAAAGGTACCGTCTCGACAGTTCATAAAAACAAATTTAGAGAGACAGATCTGACGTAGAAGGCGTCAACCAGATGTCGACTAGGCCCCGGTTTCTCAAAAAAAAAAAAAAAAAAAAAAGACTCATATACTTTCTCAGACTCAAATCTGAGCACCGTACTCAAATCACACGAAATCCACGTGAACTTCAATCGAATACCCTTCAACGTTGGAGAGTATTCCATTGAAGTTGAACATGTAGATCTACTCATGAGTAAGTACGTAGGTTTTTTTCTAGAAACCAGGACCAGATGTCGCATTTGGCAAATGAACATATAACAATATTTGAAAAACAATTTAGACCTAGAAAATTACCTTAGAGTGAAAAGTTCCGATCTTAGTCAGTCTGCGCACTCCGCGCAGACTGACTACGGTCGACACTTTTCAGTCTTCCTAGAAGGTCCCATTTACCGTGCCGGGTCATTTTTATATAAATATGTTACATGTGAAAGGCTGCGATTCAGCAGATTTTCAGAATTGTAAGTTCAAGGTCAAATAACTTGAGAACCAATCGGCCAAGTTCACTCAAACTTAGCATATATTGATAATATTTCGCTTCGTCATTTAGGATAACGCTCAGAAAATTATCATGTGAATTTATAGAGAATTATACAAAAATTATACAAGTATTCTGAGATAGTTCTATTTTTATGAACTAAGTAGGCTACATCAAAAGATGAGCAATATTATAGATTGACAGAAGTACAAGAAGAGAAACGGTGTCCGATTCAGGCTGTATCGGGGGTCCAAACGAACCAATCCCCCGCTGAATACTGTTTAAGGTAGTCTACCGCTATTAAGATTCGCGCGGCGTCGGAATTATTCGGGCGACGTCGAAAACATTCGGTGGTGGAACTTTCCATTGCCGAATGTTTACGACCGCGCCCGAATAAGTTCGGATACGTGACGATGACGCTCATAAAAAACCCGATGTTTTATAAATCTCAAAATGACCATATTACGGGTATTCATTTCTATTTAAACATTGAGTTAAGGAAAGTTTGGACAGCGCCCACGTGACTTTTCATTTGGAACACCACGAACATTTCTGTCGAACCATACCAAATGTTTATTGTACGGCTACGTAGACTGGATTTGGTAACTAGGCCAGGTATACCAGTCAATGTAAATAACCGGAAATAAAAACAAAATAAATGGCGGACAATTTATCGACTGAAAAGTGTTGAAAGTCGATTGTTCTTTATTCTCTGCCTTCGGTTGAAAGATACGTACTTCATAACGCATTTAAATCTTCGATTAAATGGAGCATTAACGCTTGCCGTTGTTAACGAGTCATCAAATATCCAGACTACGACGAGGCGGGCCTAAAACGAGACAGTTTCGACGGAGCAAAGCTGTGACAGTGAAGTCTTCGAGTTCAACTTCCACTTCCACCAGCTTCCACTACGTAAATACCGTCACCACGGGACTAATAGACGAGAAAATATTTACAAGTCATGGACGTGTAAACCATAGATCACCAAGAATACAGCTGATTACGGATTTTTCTATAGGAAACGATAGTGAATTTGTGGTGTGTTTTTTTAAAAAAGAAAGTCTACCAAACACAAAGTGAAACAAGAGTTTTATTATTTATAATCAAAAATAATAATAATAATAATAATAATAATAATAATAATAATAATAATAATAATAATAATAATAATAATAATAATAATAATAATAAAACGGGTCTTCAACTCTTGTTTCACTTTGTGTTTATTAGTGACTCGTCAACAACGGCAAGCGATTATTATTATTTTTTTTTACACTAACCCTTTCCAGAACGACGAATTTTTAGGGTGGTCAAATTCAAAAGCTGATAAAAGACAGCAAAATGAAGTTAATTATGATTAAATTTATGTATGATATAGCATAGAAAATACTGAGACAAAAGGAGAAACTGCTGGTGATCATTTAGTTTCTTCTTTTGCCTCAATGGTTTCCCAAGCCTATTCAGTTAGGGACGTCAAAACCATGTCTTGTTCGGGAAAGGGTTAAAGAGCTACAAATAAGAGTTAAGGCATTCTAAATATTTATTAGCTTAGCTAAGACCCCCAATGTTGGCCAAAAATGCCGAATTTTCTTAATTTTACACTGAAAAATTTGGGAAAATCCAAATTAGCCCCCCCCCCCCTAATATTCAGGACAAAGGCTTTAGCCCCCCCCCCCCCCCCCAATATGAAATTGCTTCCTACGGGCCTGCAATGAATGAAAATAAATTGGTGAAGAGTACGTATATCGATAAATCGTTGGTGTTGTTACAAAATCTCGCAACTGCGGCTTCAATCAAGTTGTAGTTGCAAGTTTTCGAATACCACAAAAAATACTGTTGTTTGTCCGAAAATATGTAAAGGGTTACTTGATGAACTCGAACCATATTCACGTTCCTTTCTATAGATCTATGAATTTCTATATATCATTTTTTTATTCACACAGGGCCACACTTAGTTGCAATAATGTAACCGCAACATTTTTGAAGTTTGATCTCGGTTTCACCAACCATTATACCCATAATCAAGATTGTAGCTACGATATCGCAGCTAGGTCACACTATAAAACCATAGGCACTTGGGTTCAGGAATTTTAACAACCTACAAGAAATATAGATCTAGTCCTATATATAAATATTTATATATAGGACTATATTTCTTGTAAGTTGTTAAAATTCCTGAACCCAACTACCCAAGTGCCTATGTATAAAACATGTCGCCTCAAATATCATTAATGTCTTCCTCAATCCTGTCTATTGATTAGCTGTCTAAGAATGAAAGTTGTTGCCAGCACTCAATTTTTCACAAACAACACTGTTCACTACGAGACCGATAGATGCCAGGTTTAGTTTCTTTCTGTTGGACGAAAATGTGCATTTGATCTTCTATGGATAAAAACACAGAGCCATTCCCAATGAGGCCTTCCAATGAATGTGGACATAGCTTTGATAGTGGGTTCTGACAAAAGTCTCATCCCAAAATTCACCAATTTCTCGAAATAACAACAATTTGAAGACCATCCGGAGCTCATAGAGGACAACGCAGTTCAAGATTTTTCATGTTTTCTTCATTCTCGTGTGTTGGATTTGGTTCAAAACCAAAGTGTGCTCGTCGATTCTCGATCTCATTTGATCATTTCTAGTTTACTTTTCCTTGACGATTTAAAGCGAAAACATGAATTTCACGTCTGTTTAGTCTTTTCTATGGTGAAACTGTTGAATTGTCTGTCGGCGGCAAACATCTTTTGTATTTGTAGGCTGAAGCAAGACTAGTCGCGATCAATGTTATGGGTCGAGAAAAGTTGCGAAAAATTTGGACGAATTTGAAACCGGAAGTCCACTTATGAATGTTTATTTTGCGGAGTCTTATGCCAAATGTTCGACTGTTACTGACTGAAATACCGAAAATGGCCTTTGTTCATGAAAACGCTAGAGTATACAAGTTTCATTTTGCTTTGAAAATTGATAAATAAATCGTTTTCACCATAATATAATGATAGAGTGTTCAAAATAAAGGCATTTACAAAAAACAACAAAGTTTTTTTATTTAAAAGTTTCCAAAATAGTTAGAAAAATGAAACAAAATGAAATTTATACAATGAAAGTGTCCGATTCTTTGGAGAATGGTATTTTTATATACCAAACTAAGTTTCTAAAAGTATTTCAGTGTAGAATTTTGTGTTTACAGGGTAATCTAATACACCGTGGCAGTGGGTGGGTGGGGTAACATTGAACTTAAATCCTGTTGCTTTTTAACAACAATGCGAAAACATAAGCCTGCCATTTTAACAAATTTGACTAATTTTTATCGATCAAACCAGCATCTTAAGTTTTTTTTAATTACATTAAAAATACAGCATATGTAGCAAAACAGTGTTTTTGGTGATTTTGACCCAAAATTTGGCATCAATTAGCTCTCTTATTCACGTGGAAATGTATGTTGATTTTTCCAGCAAAAAAACCCCTCTTTGTATCACCTCTAACATATCCAAAAGCAAAACAAATTCATTGGGGAATTTTTTTGAAAATCGAAAAAAAGTTGCAAAATTTTGCCAAAAATGAGTGCAAAAACTACGATTTTTCAACTTTTTCCATTATTTTTTCTAGGAAAGGATTTGAAAAAAATCTTTCAATCATATCATCGCTTTTGTGAATATGTTATGTCTCTAAATTGATATAACATTTGAAAATATCCATTCAGAATAACTTGCTACATGACTTTTTAATCATACAGGTAATTTTGCGAAAATTGACCATTACTAGTCAAGGGCAGATAACTCTGACACGAAAACGAACGAAGAAACCTTTTTTTTTTGATATTTTGTTCAAGAAATGGTATTTCACAACATATGTGAAAATAAAAAAAATCATTGGGCGGTTAAAAAGTACCCCCCGAGTCCAAACTTACCTTAAGATTGCGTAATACTAAGAAAACGGAACATATCCGTGTAATATATTTTTTATTCGAACCTAATTCACAAAAATTCTTGATCGTCCGCAGGAAAAGCAATGATTTAAAATAAACGAAGTGTCTATTCGTCCGGTACCGGCTGAATAGCCAATATGTAGCTAAATGCTATTTGTCCGGTACCGGACGATTAGCCTTTTACAGATAAACGATTATCTTCATTCATGAATATCTTTTTTTAAAAAAAAAAATGTTCTGTTCTCTACACATTGTAAGATTATGCAAAAAAAGACTTCAATCATTCTGATCTACACAGAAACAGATATTACACATCGAAAGAAACGGTTGCTCTTTATTGTAATTTATCTTCAAATACTTTGTCTGCAATATATCGTTACTTTTCAACGAAAACCGCGTAACTGTAGCTTGTTTTAAGCTGCAGTTACGAGGTTTTCGTTGAAAGGCAGCGATATAAATTACAAATAGAATATGATCTATTCTTATTATAATTTGATAATTCAAAGGAAAATAAATAAAGAGAATCTATGACCGGCCCGAAAAGAGATCTTTTTAAAAAGATAAATTGTTCTGAGTCCATTTTTTTATTTTTAATAACGTGACTTTACACTTACGGAAAATCGTCAATATATGAAAAATTGTGTAATTGCTAAAAATAATTCGATTATGAGTTTGTATAACAACACCTACTACGAAATACTATTGTTTGTCCGAAAATATGTCGCGGTTAACTGGATGAAATCGTTCCCTATTTCTAAACTAGACCACTCAACAGAATGGGTGCTGTTAAAAATTTATGTACGATATAACAGGGTAAATATTGATATGAAAGGAGAAAATGATGACCATCATCATTTTTTCTTTTGCCACAATGTTTTCCAATGCCTTTTATGTTAGGGACGTCAAAATAGGTCTTGTTTAGGAAATGGTTAAGCGCAATCTATTCTTTAATTAGTTTTCGCCTCGTTTGTATTTAAAAAAAATCTTTTCACATGACGCAGCTTTAGCTTTTATTATCATACATTATAAGCCTGGGCTTTTTTTAAATAACAGTTCAGAAATATTTTCTTGTATACCTGTTATATCTGTGTACTATGACACAAGTCTTTTTTGAAGAATGTTACGCTGTTTTGCGAAATATGAACACATTTTTTCAAATTTTGAATAAAGGTCAGTGACAGGTCAAATGATATCCGTAATAAAAATCATAGGAGGCTTTCGTACTGCTCGCCTCTGGCCTTTGGAATAGCAAGATGGTTGCCAATCATAATATATCGCTGCTTCTCAACAAAAAAAAACACAACAAAAACTCGTATCTACAGCTTGTATTAAGCTGCAGATACGAGGTTTTCGTTGCAATCCCATGCTATTTATAAAAACAAAACATATATACTGAAAGGCAATTTCAAGTAATTTTACAGCTGATTTTCAGTTGAATTTATCAAACCCTATATATAGGCCGTGAAATCAATTCTACTATACATATGCATATGCCATTTTGTAAGAGAAATGTGGGACGGTAGAGAGTATTCACTTTTCTTGATGCTGGTGTTACCACGCCAATCACAAAGGGGTCAAATTGAAAAATCCAGTTTTATTACCATTTTTCTAATAAAAAGGATCGCATTTTATGCTGAATTTTATCTAAGGTAAGTTTTTCTATGTCCCCATGAGCATAATTGACAGAAAGAAAGTATATTCGCGCATAGAAAAGGTCAGTCGTGTGATCTTGAACTACTGAATTCTTAAACAATCGTCCCGTAGCACGTTCTTCTATCTACACGTTCTCTGTTGCCTATCGCTACGACACTAACATTAAACCTTTTCTCGTCAGGAAAGAGGGGCTAACTCCAATCTGCTTGTGCCCACACTGTTACATTAGGTCAAAAATGGGCGTTTTTGACGATGACGCCGTGTCAGTGTATAACTCAAGGGGACTGGCTATCAGACTTCTAGCATTACAATCAATGTTTCAAATTCGACATCGAACAGTTCTACAACTCTATTAACGATTTCGCGTATACCTTTACTGCAGCTTCCTTAACAACGTAACGTCACATCACGTTAGTGTCAAACACGAATTCATTGATGTTGATTATTCATTGATTATGATGTTGATCATTTTTTGAAGTGTTGAAACGCGTTGGAGAAGTTAACGAGTGACTGATGGGTGCAGTTCATTAGCATAGAAACGCAAAAGTTTATCCTAGCTATCTCATTATGCTGAAGGTCATGTTTCTGACGGCGTCGTATTGTTTACCTTTACCCGGTGACTATAAAACAACTCTTGCCTTTTGTGTGGCGACCAGCAAAGATCAACAATACAGAAAGTAACGTCACTATTCAAAATACCATTGTGTGGGCGGGGTATTTTAGTAATTTCAATGATATGCACGTGCGAATCGCTGTTACGTCGATGAAACGGACGCATTCATTTAGAACATCAAAAAATTAGTGTGCAAACATATAATCGAAAAATATCATAAATATACTTTGAAATTAAATTAATAGAATTATTCCAAAACTGTAAAGCTACTTTTGCCATTGAGTATATAACGTTTCATTTTAAATTATCGTTTGCAACATCTTAAGATTTCGACATCGACATCCAGCCAAAACCTTTTGTGCTTTGAGAATTGCTTTTGTGCTTTAAACCCAGAAAATATTGAGGCAAAAGGAGAAAGTGCTGATTTTCAGCACTTTCTTCTTTTGTCTCAATGTTTTCCCAAGGCTATTCTCTTAGGGACGTCAAAACCAGGTCTTGTTTGGGAAAGGGTTAAACAACCGAAACTGATCACAAACGTATTACGTAAAAAATTTCAGAAATGAGATACGATTGTGTTGCGGTTTAGATTGGGTTTCAATCTATAGGATACCCGATGACGTTTGTTAAACAAATAAGCTTACATTACGTCGCTTTTCAACGAAAACCTCATAACTGCAGCTTGTTTCAAGCTGCAGTTACGAGGTTTTCGTTGAAAACCATCCTACAATTACAATGGTAGTCAAATGCCTAGTTCAAAGCAGGGTTAATTAGCCCTTTCCCAAATACAGTGTCGAATTTTCGCGCAACCTGATGTTAAAGCTTTGGAAAACATTGAAACAAAAGAAGAAAATGATGATGACCAGCATTTTCTCCTTTTGTATCAAAATATTCTGAGTTCAATGTGTACACAACTTTTTTTTCTTTACCAACATTAATTTTGCTTGGTCGTTTGTAGTACTAGCTTTCAAATTGAATCATCCTAAAAGTGCAATTTTTGGAAAACTCAACCCCTACAAAGATGAAATAATGACTATGTTTGAATAACAGCATTATATTCACCATAAGATACCAACACGTCGTGCACGTCTTCGGTTGCGACGGAAATTGACGTTAGCATACCCTCGTAAATTCCCGGACGTCTTCCGTGGCAACGGAAATTGACGATGACGTTGAGCAATTTCGTCTTTGCCTATAATGGTTAGTATAATTATGATTAACAATTTGCATCTAGGCACTATATCCTATGTTTGATGTTTTACAATTCCACTATGGCCTCAAATCATTCTGCGATGAACCACAAAAAATGTTGTTTACTAATAGATAATTAAATTATTTAACAAAGCAACAATTTCGAAAAAAATGCATTGGCATATGACCGATTTTAAAAAGAAAGCTTAAAGCCGAGAAGGCAAGAAATTCAACATCCAATGCTACTTACGTGAATATGCATGCGGCTTATTTCCCATTAAGAAGATGCTTAAATTGGCGAGGTATGCCTACAAGAACTTTATCTATATAAGAACTTCATGATAAAATCTTATTCAATTTACACGGGACGAAAAAAACAAAACATACAAAAAAAATGTCACTGCTTTTCTTCAAAAAACCTCGTAACTACAGCTTGAAACAAGCTGTAGTTACTAGGTTTTTGAAGAGAAGCGACTAGAAGGAAAAAAAATATTGGTAAATCTTTTATCACCCTAACATAATCTCTTTGAAAATCCCTCTGCATTATATGTGACAATCTTCAAAATCTTTCTGTCAATTTACCTTTTTTTTTTCAGAGCAATCTTTGCACCTTAAAATACCATTTAAAGAAAAAACAGAAAATCTTATTTCTTTCTCCTTTTCCCATTGTGAATTCTATTCTGAAGGTAGCCCACCACAAATGAGAGGCTTTTTTTTTCAGATGAAGTCGAAAGCATTCGGCGGTGGAAAGTGTCGATTTTTTCCAACTCGGAACGTGTCCGTTTAGATCGGATACGTTACGAATGTTTACGACGTCGCACGAAAAATTCCGACGTCATTAGTGGTGTACTATCTTAATATACAAAAATCAAATTAAACGAAATGTTTCGACAGTGGTCGGACTACTCAGGCTGGTTTAGAACTTGAGCCACCAATAACCCCTGCTCCCCCCAGGGGCAATTTTGAAGGGTATGATTTTCTGAAAGCTTATAACAAATGCTACAAGATGAGCGTTGTTTGCACTCTGGCCGTTGGGGCTTTTGACTGTAACCCTTATCTAATACCCTTAACCCTTTTAAGTTTTTGATTCAAATATACAAACAATTATTTGGTCATATCTTCATTGAATTTTAACCTACATAAGTCAATATGGTATTAAATGAAAGCTTATGAGTTGCTCTTTCACTTGCAGTTATTTTATGCAAATTAGCTCATTTGCATATTCATGAATATTAATGATTTTCCTTAAAATTGTCAATTTTTGATTAAAATTTGGTTAATAATTTCCAAAACAAGGCGTTTCTGTCCAGGAGGAATTTTGTAAACATGGTTTATCAGTAAGAACATTTTATTAGAAACATTTTGAGCCTTGTTTGCACTCTGGCGGTTGGGGCTTTTCGGCGTGACCCTTATCTAAACCCTTAACCCTACCAAATTACTCATTCTAATTTTGAAAATGAATTTGGTCATATCTTGGTTGAATATTTACACACAGATGTCAGAATGGTATCAAATGAAAGCTTATGTCTTGCTCTTTCATTTTCAAATATGTTATGAAAATTAGCTCATTTGCATATTCATGAATATTAATGATTTTTCCTAAAATTGCAATTTTCGACCAAAATCTGGTAAATACTTTCCAAACAAGACATTTTTGTGCAGAGAAATTATGTTAACATGGTTAATCTTAAAGAAAATCATATCTGCTGGGGCATTTGGCCAAAACCCGGATCTAAACCCTTAACCCTATAAAAATTGTTCAGTCATTTCAAAACGTTTTTAATCATATCTTGGTTGAATATTGACCTACAGATGTAAGAATGGTATCAATCGAAAGCTTATGACTGTCCCAATAGTTTGCCATAGATTTATTATCAAATTATCTCATTTGCATATTCATGAATATCAATGACATTACTTAAAACTGTGACCTTTTTAGCAGGTATTTGGTCAATACTTTCAGAAACATTGTGTTTCTACTCAAGGGGAATCGTGTAAACATAGTTTATCTTAAAGAACATTTTATTACAAACATTTTGAGCAATGTTTGCAATCTGGCGGCTGGGGCTTTTGGCCTTGACCCTTATCTAAACCCTTAACCCCATCATTTTTTTATTTGAATTTTCAAAACATATTTGGTCATATCCTGATTGAACAGTTTTTAACAGATGTCAGTACGGTATAAAATGAAAGCTTATGGATGACTCTTTCATGTGCTAATATTTCTTATGCAAATTAGTTCATATGCATATTCATGAGAATTAATGATCCCTTAAATTTTTCATTTTTCACGTGTTGAATACTTTCAGACAATACTTTAAAAAAAACAAGGCGTTTCTGTTCAGGGGGAATTATGCAACCATGATTTATCTTAAAGAGCATTATATAAATAACATTATAAGCGATGTTTGCACTGTGGAAGTCGGAGCATTTGGCAAAATCCCTTATCTAAACCCCTAACCCTATCATATTGTTCCTTCAAATTTTCAATATGTTTTTCATCATATCTTGATTACAAATTGACATACAAACATCATAATGGTATCAAATGAAATCCAGTGAATTGCTTGTATATTGGCAATTTGCTCATATGCTTATTCATGAATATCATTGATTCTTTAATGTTTGGAATAAAATTAAATTTATTGTGGAAAATCCATAAAATGTATTCCATTTGACAGTGCTATATTATTTGTTATTAGTAATCCTGTAATTTTAAGTACATAGTAACCCTATTTTGTTTAGTACAATAAATGTTGATGATTCTTTGCATTAAAAGACATTCTAGTCTTGATCTAGGTCGGTTTTCATCATGATAACCTTGCCAAATTCCCAGAGTGTAAGTAATTCCAAGATTGCCACCAAGTGTGATGTTTAATCATTTTTGGTCAAATTGTCCTAGAACAGTGCAAAAAGTAAGTGTCTTAATATGGGATTTCATATGCTGATCTAAACCAGGTTTTAGTTGTAGCATTTAAATATCAGGAAAGTATTGAACTGAAGATATATATGGCTATCTAAAGCCATCCTTGAAAACATATGCCATATTGAAAGATATTGTATATGTATCTCAAGGGAACTATTTTCAATTCATTGTGATGTGATACTATGCTGAATTCACATAAAATTATAAGAAATATGTATAGGTTCGGAAGAATATGAAAGTACATTCAGCATGGGCTGTCGGCAGTATGGGTCAGTTCACATCTGTTCTGATGTGATACAGATAAATAAATGCATCGTAAATAATTGCAATAATCTTTTGATTGCAATTGGTTATTGTCTGTACTCTAGCTACATACATACAGCGCGTACATCTCTTGATTTTATGCATCTGAAACATAGCTTTTACATATGGCACCCCAAGCCTAAATTATCTGAAGTTAAAATTACTAAATAGAGCATAAACGAATGGTAATACGTGTGTCCTTGATCTGTCAGCCATATATCAAATACACTTAAGGCCAACAAATTGGCTTGGCTATGAGGAATACACAAGGAAGGGCTCTCCAGATGGAACAAAACCATGCTGTTTTCTCAATGTGAATGGCAAAAATAGGGGCTTGACAATTGCTTAGCAATGTTATTCTGCTATATGTATGCAATTTATCTACATTCCAGGATCTCTATTCAGCCATAAAAATTACAAAAATAATTGAAATGATTAATTTTATATGTGTATTAGAATACAGTCCCGCAGTTTAGACTCCTTTTATATCATTCAATGGCATTTGATAAACTGTTTATGTTCAAAGTCCTATTTTGCGGCAATTTTGGATTCATCAAAGGATAACATTCTGTCAACTAGACTAGATATAAGCAAGAACACCAGTACAATACATGAAATCAATTAGACTTATTTGCACTTAAAACAATAAAGATTAAAAAAATCAAATGGAAACTAAATACATACATTGATAATAAGATTTATAGGAACGAAATATGACGGGTTGCACACTTTAAAATTGCAGTTACTTACAAACAAAACATCAAATAGATCTCAAACAAGGCTTGCATGTTGTTAAAAGAGTGAACATGGATATCAGATGGTTAAAAACTCACTAGAAAGAAAAAAATCCCTCCTTTTGGTAGGAATATAACTTGAAAACAATCACAAATTGTAGACAAATCATTAATATACATGCATATGCAAATGGGCTAATTTGCATAAAATAACTGCAAATTAAAGAATAAGTCATTAGCTTTCATTTGATACCATTCTTACATCTGTAGGTCAATATTCAATCAAGCTATGACCAAAATATTTTGAATATTTGAGTGAACAGTTTTATAGGATAAAGGGTTTAAAAAGGGATTTTGACCAAAGGCCCCAACAAACAGAGTGCAAACATTGCTCAAAATGTTTCTAATAAAATGTTCTTTAAGATAAACCATGTTTACATGATTCCCCCTGAGTAGAAACACAATGTTTTTAACGCATTTACCATATATTAGCAAAAAGGTCACGTTTTTATTAATCATTCTAGCATCCGCATTAATATTCATGAATATGCAAATGAGGTAATTTGCATGAAATTTATAACAAATTATTGAGCAAGTCATAAGCTTTCATTTGATACCATTCTTACAATTGTAGGTCAATATTCAACCAAGATATTACCAAAAACGTTTTAAAATGATTGAACCATTTTACAGGGTTAAGGGTTTAGGTAAGGGTTTTGGCCAAAAGCCCCAGCGGTCAAAGTGCAAACCTCGCTCAAAATGTTTCCTATATAATTTTCTTTAAGATTAATTATGTTTACATAATTCCCCTGCACAAAAATGTCTTGTTTTGGAAAGTATTTACCAAATTATCGTCGAAAATTGCAATTTTAGGAAAAATCATTAATATTCATGAATATGCAAATGAGCTAATTTGCATAACCTATCTGAAAATGAAAGAGCAAGTCATAAGCTTTCATTTGATACCATTCTGATATCTGTGTGTAAATATTCAACCAAGATATGACCAAATTCATTTTCAAAATTTACATAAGTAATTTGATAGGGTTAAGGGTTTAGATAAGGGTTACAGAAAAAAGCCCCAACCGCCAGAGTGCAAATAAGGCTCAAAATGTTTCTAATAAAATGTTCTTACTGATAAACTATGTTTATAAAATTCCCCCTGCTTAGAAACGCCTTTTTCAAGAAAGTATTTATCCAATTTTCGCCAAAAAATGGAATTTTTAAGGGAAATCATTAATATTCATGAATATGCAAATGAGCTAATTTGCATAAAATAACTGCAAATAAAAGAGCAAGTCATAAGCTTTCATTTGATACCATTTTGACATCTGTAGGACAATATTCAATGAAAATATGACCAAATAAGTATTGCAAATTTGAATGAAAAAAATGATAGGGTTAAGGGTTTTAGATAAGGGTTACAGCCAAAAGCCCCAACGGCCAGAGTGCAAACAATGCTCAAAATGTTTCTAAGATAATGTACTTTATGAAAAACTATGTCTACAATGGGGGGGGGGGAGCAAACATGTTTCTGGCTCAGGGACTAGTTAGGATAGGTACTATTTCGCACTAGTCATTCCTCTTTTGCTGTAACGCGATTATGACCGCTTTACTTCGAAAACCTCGTAAATGCAGCTTGAAACAAGCTGCAGTTACGAGATTTGTGAAGTAAAGCGATATACATGTATATGTGACACTCTACAAATCTATCTGTCACTTAATGAAACAATCTATCGGAGATTTATGTATACTTTATAGATAAATTAACCCTTTCCCGAACAAGCCATGGTTGTCAGTATTTGGACAGTATTCTCAAAACAGTAAAAAACGATAATATTCTCAGTGGGATATCAAAGCCTTGTAACTCCAGCTTTTTCAAGCTGTAGTTACGAGGTTTTGACTTCCCGCTAACGACATGCCATTTTTCCTTGAATTTGGACAGTCATGTCTAAATTTTGTTCATAAGTATGAGATAGAAAACAAATTATGAAAAAAAACTATATCGTTGCTTTTCGTCGAAGACCTCGTAACTGCTGCTTGTCTTATGTTTAAGTTCTCCTGTCTTCGTTGAAAAGCAACGAAGACATTTTTAAAAGAATAAGATGTGCATCTATAGTTAGGACATTTATGAATTCAACTTTTGTAATGTAAACTGTCTTCAGCAACACCGTTCAATTCTGACAACATGTCTATGATTATTTTTTCACATTTGAAAACAGAAAATAATTGAAAAAAAGTCCTTTTAGTCCTTGGGCCAGATATGGTTGGAGTTACCACTAAAATGGACAAAGGGACACCTTTATATCTTGAAAGACCTATCCAAAGGAAGAACAAAAATGCAATGATATCCACTCTGCAGAGTAGCTATACCTCAGAATGTGCATTTGAAATTTGATAGGGTTTGGATAGTTGAAAATCAGTGCAAGGTTTTGAAATGTTTAAAATAATGTGGCTTTACTGCTTTCTATACTAAGCATACACTGCATATATAAACCAGATGCATAGAAATACAATTCATGTTGAATAATTTGTCCTACACAGCATGTATATGGAAAAAATCACAACAGGTATATCCATAAAGGGAGGTAATAAGCCGAGCAAATTACATGCTTTTCAATATGGAGTATGACATTATTATGTCATAAGCCAAAAATGAAAACCCTCTGTATTTTCTTGAACCTGTTAATGAATTCTGACTGTTGTTCCATTTCAAAGTGCCGGATAAGCAAAATTTAACAACCTTCTTGTTTCCATGGCAACTGTCTTCTTATAGAAGTTTCAGCATTAGCTTCGACTAATCGCAAAAAACATTTTAAAACTATTATAGTAATAAAACATACATTTTAGTTTTGAAATGTTATTTTGTTAAGACATCTCTTACACAAAACTAATTAGTATGCTTATGAATATTAATAAGAACTTTAATAACAAGATCGTGAAACACAAATGCCCAAGGAATGGCAATGTTAAGTTTTTTATGCTAAGTTTTCGAGGTTAGGATTGATAAGGGTTAATGAATGCCCTTGAGGAAGGTCATATTGATATTGCACGAACAGATAAATATCATTGTTCAAAAGAAGGTTACATACAAAATTATAGCTTTGTATGTCAAATATTTTTGGAGAAAAGGCCAGTTTAAAGTTTTCATACAGACAGATGGACGGACAGACAGACAGACAAGAGTAAAACAATATGCTCCTGCATGTTTAGATTGCTGAAATGAGACATTTCTAGTTGCAATGTAAATGTGATGTGTGTTTTATACCGTAATTCAAAAGGTAAAATAACGCAAATAAATTAATTATTACTTCGTTGGCAAATTATGGACAATTATGGGTAAACTGCATGTAGATCTAAAAGGAGACAAGAAAGAGACGGCGGACTCAGTATACAGTGTTTTTTGACAGCATTTGGGGTTAAGGATAAATTCCTGTTGTAAGCCCTTTAAAGTTTAAGTTTTTTAAAAGTAGGTCAATCTCAAAGGTCAGGGTAACTTGGTCAAAGGCTATGGTCCCAAATAAATGGGCGTGGTGGGATTCCTCATCCGGTTTCAAACCAAGGCCAAAGAAGTTCAAGACTTAACCATCTGCATGCAAAGTCGCATAACTATCACCCTTCCACTTCTGTTTGTTTCTTGCCCCTCTCAATACCATGCTGAATGACACTGGACATGGATATGACATCCAAGGCAAGAAGATCAACCATCTTTTCTACATGGATGACCTAAAGACCTTTGCCAAGAACGATCACCAGCAAAAACAACTGCTCGAGACAGTAAAGGTCTTTAGTGATGACATATGTATGCAATTTGAACTGGACAAGTGTCTAAAAGCCACCTTCAAAAAAGGAAAACTAACATCAACATCTGACATACAGCTAGAAAGAGACAACATCATCAAGAAACTAGACCAAGACTCTAAATACAAATACCTTGTGTTAATGAAGGTGACGGAATTCAACATGCAGCAATGGGGGAAAAGATCAGAAAAGAGTATTACAGAAGAGTTAAGGCTTGCCATCAAGATTGAGCTAAAAGCTGCAGAAAAGAATGAAGCCATAAACACCCTGGCAGTCCCAGTTGTCACATACAATTTCAATATCATAAACTGGCAAATGCAAGAAAAAAGGAAAACTTGACACAAAGACCAGACAGTTACTAACAACAGAAAGAATGCACCACCCAAAGGTTGACGTTGAAAGATTGTACCTACCACGAAAGATCGGTGGTAGGGGCCTCTCATAGATTGAGATGGCATTAACACGTATTTGGAGACAACACAAGACAATCTGCTACATCTGATCCGGGAACATGAACGTAACAAGAAACTTTACTCAATCTCAGAGCAAGCCAGAAAATTCATTCAAGAACTGAACATTGCACAAATGACAAGAAATGGAGAAGAATCCGTCACAAAGTAAGCCAAAAGAACAAGACGGACAAAGGCAAATACCTAAAAGAGGATGGCACAAACATGGAAAACCAAACCAATGCATGGGCAATACCCGTAAGGTTTGACAAACCAGATGTTGACCAAGATCAGACACATAAGTGGCTCTCTAGTGAAGGTCTCAATGCAGAAACAGGGGGAATGGTGATAGCAGCACAAGATCAGAATTTGGCTACAAGAGCATATCACAACAAGATCATCAAAGATGGTACAGATCCAAAGTGTAGACTATGCAACCAATATGATGAAATTGTCTCGGGCTGTCCAACATTAGTGCCAACATAGTACATTCAAAGACATGACAAGGCAGCAGGGTACATTCATTGGAAAATCTGCAAGCAATTTGGACTCCCAGCAAACAAAAAATTATATGAACATCAACCAAAAACTGTCGTAGAGGGACATGTCAGTGAATAATGGTACAGAGATCAAGGCTAACAGACCAGACATCATCATCAAGAACAAATTGGACAAGACCTTCATCATGATTGACATGACGGTTCCTTCTGAAAGAAATGTCTCCGTCCAGGCACTTGAGAAACTATCAAAATACAAAGACCTTGAGATAGAAGTAGCCAGAATGTGGGGTATGGAGACGACAACTGTATAAGTCTTTGTAGGTGCACTTGGTCTCATTAAGAAGGGACTTGACAAAATATTCAAACAAATCCCTAGTGCACCAGTTATCGAGGAACTGCAGAAGATCATACTCCTCGGAAGCGCACATATCATCCAAAGAACGCTGTATAATAATAATGAAAACACTATAATTGCAAAATTTATACCTTCTGTCATAGATCTAGCTATCCCCTAAAGAATCTGCTATACATGTATAAGACCTACAACCTTAATTTTAAACTATGTCAATAAACTTTCAATATACATGTATTGCAGTTGCCGTTTTTGTTAATCCATGTGTTTTGATTCTACTTTGAATTCTAAAAGTATCAAACAAGATCATTTGAACCATCTAATCAGTTCTGTTCATCATCGTAATCATTCAATCATTAGTTTAAACTGTGCAAAGAAAGTGTTAAAATATTTAACAATTATTTATAATAGTGTATTCAGTTTACTGTATCAGTGTTTTCTTAAACTTTAGGGACATTATTTTCTATTTGATGTTGGATTTAGGGTGTATTATTTTACGTTCAAAAGGGTTGTTTAGCCCTTAAATTTAAGCAGATTTACAGTAAGATGCAAAATTACGGATGCTAAAAAATGATTGAATCTTGCATGAAAATGAGTGAATATGCCAAATGAATGAACATTAACTGTTACTAGATAACATAACAGATGCTGATCTTAGAGCATTTGCAAGAGCAAATGCCAAGTTTGAAAGCAATAGTTATGACAGAAACACACTTATTTGTGACAGATGTTTGAAATATGCTCATTAAAGTTTGATGAAGAATTTCTAGGCAACAAAAAGGTAAAAATTGCTCGACATTAAATGCTAGAGCAATAGATATCTGTCTTGAGGTTGGTACCATGGTCATAGAGGTATGTGCAAAGTTTTAGAGTAATGGCGTTAGTAAAACAGAGATATGACACTTTTACCAAACAAAAACCTAATTCGAAAAAAGGGTCACAGTTTTAAGTAGTGTCATTAATATTCGCGAATATGCAAATAAGGTAATTTGCATAAAATTTATGGTAAATTATTGAGCAAGTCATAAACTTTAATTTGATTCCATTCTTACATCTGTAGGTCAATATTCAACCAAGACATGACCAAAACGTTTTAAAATGACTGAACAATTTTATAGGGTTAAGGATTTAGATAAGGTTTATGACCCAAAGCCCCTACGGCCAAATTAAGTGCAAACATCGCTCAAAATGTTTGATATATTAATTTTCTTTAAGATTTAATATGTTTACGTTATTCCCCTGCACAAAAATGCCTCGTTTTGGAAAGTATTTACCAAATTTCCGTAGAAAATCACAATTTTAGGAAGATTCATGAATATGCAAATGAGCTAATTTGCATAACATAACTAAAATGAAAGAATAAGTCATAAGCTTTCATTTGATATCATTCTGACAACTGTGTGCAAATATTCAATGAAGATATGGCCGAATTCATTTTCAAAATTTACATAAGTAATTTGATGGGGCTAAGGGTTTAGATAAGGGTTACGGCAAAAAGCCTCAACCGCCAGAGTGTAAACAAGGCTAAAATGTTTCTAATAAAATGTTCTTTAAGAAAAATCATGTTTTCAAAATTCCCCCTGAAAAAAACGCCTTGTTTTGGAAAGTATTTATCAAAATTTTCGCCAAAAAAGGGAATTTTTAAGGGAAATCATTAATATTCATGAATATGCAAATGAGATAATTTAAATAAGATAACTACAAACAAAAGAGCGAGTCATAAGCTTTCATTTTATACCATTTTGACACATGTAGGTCAATATTCAATAGAAATATGACCAAATAAGTGTTATAAATTTGAATGCAAAAAATGATAGGGTTAAGGGTTTAAGATAAGGGTTACAGCCAAAAGCCCCGACGGCCAGAGTGCAAACAACGCTCAAAATGTTTCTAAGATAATGTACTTTATGAAAAACCATGTCTTCTTGCATTAGAAATAAATGATAATTATAGAAAATTACTTTTTCGAATATTTCGGCCAGTTCTTATACTTGATTGCACATGAAGCATATTTTGAAGAGGAGTAATGACGTCATAATAATTACATAATTTAAAAAATCATGATTCATAAGTAGTGAAATACATGACCATACATATGGATTCAAATAAATAGATATATACATTCATTTAATATTTTTTATCATTTTTTCCCTTTCCCTTACCCCAAACCAGATTGTCATTCACGTAGTGAAGGGTACCTATATAAAGGTAAGGGTAAAACATATTTAGCTACTCTTCATGTCGGATATCATCACTGAAAAACATCCGTCAGATGTATATCTACAAATATATATAGGTGTCCTTTTGTCCTTTTTTCTGGTAATACTTACCCCATTTTCCTGGTCCTGGCCCAAGGACTATTTATTTGAAAGGTTACAAGTGAGTCGTGGGTTTCTATTTTATGGGCGTATTTGCGCGGATACATTCAAGTTGTCGCAAACGTTCAAGTACTCGCATAAACATTTTAGATACACTCATATAAGCTTCATTGATAATTGCCATGCAATTTTTAGGATTTTAAGGAAAGTTGATCTTACACCGCTCTGTTGTAAGTTACGTTCAAAAACATCGTAACTACAGCCTCAATAAGTTGTGTTTACGTCATTTCTGAACGTAAGTGAGGCTATCCTTTTTGAAAATTGTCATGCATTTTGAAGGTTTTTAAGGGCAGTAGATTTAAGCGATTGTTTTTATTCTAAAAGAATGTTTATCGGACTAAATGTTCAGTAATACTTTATAATCCATAGCATTTCGCTACGTTTCTTCCAAAAGCTCGTATTTACTGTTTCAATCCAGCTACATTAACGAGTTTTTTTTTTTTTTTTTTTTTTTTTTTTAAGAAAAGCGATCTGCTGAAAAGAAGCACTCACAAATTGCACGATCTAACGATGGTCAAATGATAACTAGCATTTTTCACTTTGTCTCAATATTTTCAAATTTATAAACATCTATTTTATCGGTTTTTTTCCAAACTCAGAACTGACACATTCCTATTTCTATCGCCGTTTAAGCCGTGTTCCCATTGCCGACCAAATCAACTCGATCAACTCGATTGTTAAATTCCCCTATCAAACCGATTAAACTCGATCATATGTATTTACACAACTTCTTCTTTATTTCTTGTCTATTAATTCCCGATCATTTTTGCCGACCACGTTCGTTCGTCCCGATCAATCTTGCCGACCAAGCTTACTAAAATTTCAAGTAAGAGATTTCAGTAACAGTACTCGATCGCTTGATCGAGCTTGATCGAGTTGATTTGGTCGGCAATGGGAACGCGTCTTCAGTAAATGTTTGAATGAAAAAATGGGCCGGTAGGCTGTATTAGCTTCCATGTCTATGGTATATTGATGGCGGGGAACCACGTGACATGATAACAACGATTGCAGTTCTATAAATATGCTTATGCGTTACCGATTCGAAAATAGTTCGAAGCAGAGAAGATTGAAAAAAGAGTTTTGTCTCTGGATTTGATGGATTTCAAAATTAAAGCCAGATTAAAAAAGTAATTGACGACCAAACAAATTGCAAGGTGCTGTTTAAAAGATTCTTCACATTTGGCAAATTCCCTAGGGTTTTCACGCATTCTCTGGTTCAAACCTTTTTAACGGTCATAATTTTTATAAACAGAATTTTTATAAACAGAATTACTGAAAATGTCGTCAAGTCACTCTCAGACGTTGCACAGCCCAATTAAAAATGTCGAGTACATGTGCACTGTATTCTTTCAGACAAATATCTTGTTGTTTTCAAACAAGTCTTTTTTTATATTGAAAATATTTGAAATAAAACCGTACACTAAACAATTCAGGAGGGATTTCAGAAAAGGTAGAAAATAACAGACGTTTTCTATGTCAACAGTTTTTGTATCTTGTGATTTTCTTTTCGTTTTAAAAGTGCTCTTTTAATCTTCGGTGTGGGTTTTCAATTATTTCATCTCTGTTTTGATTTTGCCTCCTGGCATTGACTCCCGCCCACTGACGAAAAGGTGTTGTGTTTTTCTCTTCTTTAACCCTTTTCCAAACGACAAACTTGGGCTGTTCCAATTACAGTAATTCTGCAGACGCCAAATTGTTGATGTTAACCCATTACCAAACAACAAAATTTTAGACTGGTCCAAATTCAAAGACATTGCAGACAACAATTTCAAATCAATGATTTTTTAACTTTTTTGTCATTTTGTGTAGAAAACATTGTGGGAAATGAAGAAATTGCTTGTTACAAGCAATTTCTTTATTTGCCACAATGTTTTCCAAAGCCATTAACCTGTGGGAATCAAAAAGAGTCACTGTGTGGTAATGGGTTAATGTAAGGAAAGCATTTCGTACTATATAGCCCAGATAATATTAGGTAAACAGAAAGACGTCCCAGTTATCACATTTTTTTTAAAATGTTTCACGTGTTGTTGTTGTTGTTTTTTTCACTGTGGATGTGGAACCAGGGCCCGGTTTCTCGAAAAAAAAAAAACTTAAATATTTTCTCATGAGTTCATGATCAACTTCAAAGGAATACTCTCCAACATTGAAGGGTATTCGATTGAAGTTCACGTGGATTTCGTGTTATTTGAGCACGGTGCTCAGATTTGAGCATGAGATCGTACTAAAGTTTTTTCGAGAAATAGGGGCCAGGTTTCATTTTGAAAAGTGTTAAAGATATAACTCTTTGTTGATGTCTTTTTTCCGTTCTGTATTTCAAAGATCAAGTGCAACAAAAATAGCATTTTTTTCCAATGAAAACGAAACCGTGTAAGTTTCTGTTCGACATAAACACTTACTGGCGAATTCTCATATTTACAGAAAAATGGTCACCTAAGGCATTTGAGACCAACATGATACTAGATCAGCCTGCTTTCACATGTTGTTTATGCAAGAACAATTAAGTTTTCCAAAACTTCTTCATGCCCCTACAGAGTGACAGTATGAATCCTAAACAGACTCTAATCTTTAAAAGCCTTTCCCAAACGGCGAGAATTAAGGGTCATACAAGTCTAAAACTATTATAGACAACAAAGTTAAGACAAAACTATCATCAGTATTTTCTTCTTTTATCTCAATGTTTTTTTCAGGCCAATTCTGTTAGGGACGTCAAAACTAGGTCTATTTTTGAAATGTGTCAAACATGACTGGTTCAAACTACATTGTTTTCAGATCCTGGTTCATTATTTTTTCCTGGAACACGCCCGTTCGAATGCGTTTAATCCCTTTTCTGATGGAGACGATTCCAGTAAGTAGGGGAGACCGGGGCTATTTCGGCCCCGGGGCAAGTTCGGCTAGTGGCGCTTTTGAGCCTGTCGACAGAGATAGAGAGCTCTGACCCGGATTTTAATGTAACTCATGACGAAAGCTTTTCGCAGAAGGTTTTGGGTCGAATTTAATACAAAAACATAGAATTTAGAATACGATTCTGATTTTTAGACACTTTCAGTATTTTTCCACATTTATGTAAGTTTAAATTTACAGTAATATGCGCCAGGATTCAGATTTCATTTTTGTATATTTATGAAGACAATTAAGTCCTCTTTCATATTCAAATTAAAGATGAAGTGTTCATGTTATCTAAAAGAAGATATGGCGTGATGTTGACACCAGGTCTGTCTGGGGCTAGTTCGGCCTTTGGGGTTGGGGCAAGTTCGGCCACCACCAAACTTGCCCATGAATAAAAAGAATAATCGCTGTTAGAATTACCATTTCTTGACGACTCCAAATATATCAATTGTTCAGACCTAGCTCTAGTAGAAATATAAAAAATGGAAAAAATCAAAATCACAGGCCGAACTTGCCCCAGCCTCTACTTGTTATCCCGAATGTCCCCTTACTCACGATGATTTGGCTGTTATAACAATGCTTTTTCAATTTATATCTTCATTTGGAAGTCGTATACATATTCCTTTAAATTTAAACAGTCTAAAAATCAAATATAAGGATTTATAGGTCTGTGCATACCTTGCCCCAAGGGTAGGCCGAACTTGCCCCATGTATGGGGCAAGTTCGGCCACCACGATCAAAACTCTAAAATTTGAAATTCTCTTTATTGAAAAGAAAAATATAAAAAGGACAGACGTAGTTTGAAAGGCTTTCGCCTGTCGAACTTAAATATATAAATCACGCCCAAATAACTTTCATATAATTCAAAATATGAGCAATCGAAATTAGGGGGCCGAAATAGCCCCGGTCTCCCCTACCACCACATAGGTTTGAATGATTGTTAAATGAGATATCACATTTTGAAAATCCATAACCCCGTCTTATCTGTACAAAACCCTGAATACACCATTGAAACGTCGTTTAAATCAACATTTGCTTAAATATAATATTGTTTAATGAAATCTACATGTTCAAAACAAATCTTTGTTTGCGAAAAAGTCGCACATCTTTCATCTAACGTTATTCAGTACAGGCTGATCGGGAGGCGGTCTTTGACCTCGTGAATTTCCTAGTCTATAATTATTGTCGTTATCGTGATAGCATTTTCGTTGTTCTTAATAATTAAGAACATTGTGTGGTCTACATGTATAATTCATAAACATATTATTAACGATATTCAAATCATAAGCTTGTATCAAGAAAAATCATGATATCGGTATCCATGCCCATCCTTAATCATGAAATGTCACCATTTTGCCAAACAAACGAAAATAAAGAATGTTTTGACAGATATGAACAACAACAACAACAACAACAACAACAACAACAACAGCAACAACAACAACAACAACAACAACAACAACAACAACAACAACAACAACAACGTCGTTAAAAAACACAGACCTATTGTCGTGTTTTTTCCAAGTGTCGCAATATTCCTTTTCCCTGTTTTGTGACACAACGGATTCAATATCATTTATTTCTGGTTGAATTATTTGTCGTCTTGAAATTGCATATCAATCTTTGATGTTTAAATTGTCTCACCGCCAGAAGAAACCACAAAAAACCCCAAAATTTAAAAATAAAAATAAAAAACAAACAAAAAAAACAAATACAGAAACAAACAAACAAAAACGAAACGAAAGCTTATTTTCTCCCTCAATTCTACATTGATCATTTCCCAAACATTTAGCCTTATTTTTTTTACTGTTTCGGTTTGAGAGCTGCTGCAGATGAAATTTGAATGTTGACTGTGTATAATATAGCACAGAAAATATTGAGACATGAGGGATAAACGCTGGTTACCAGAATTTTCTCCTTTTCCCTTAATGTGTTCCCAGACTATTTCTATTAGGGACTTCAAATCTTATTAAGGTTTACGAACTGAGAATGAAATGCAGAGCCAGAGGCGAAATTTGAAAAGTGCCAGTAACTCCTAAACTGTGTTACATTTCCCTTCCAAATACAAACATAAGCATTTTGTATGGTTTAGAATTTTGAATCAATGCATACTTATGGAAACATTTGACAAAAATGTTCAAAATTACCTATATGAATATAGAGTAAAATAATATTTGTAAATTATTTTCTTCTTGAAGCATAATTTTGAAATCCGGCACGCTGAATCAACTTATGTGAAGTGAATTTACAAGTGTGTGTATTTTGATGCATTTCGTATGGCTAGAAAGTGGTGTTTTCATTCTCAGTTCGTACACCTTAAAGAGAGGGTTAACCCTCTCCCAAACGGCAAAAAATTAGGCTGATCCATTTCAAAAACTGCCACAAATGACAAAATAGAAGTTATTAAATATAGAATTTGTGTAAAATAAGGCATAGAAAATATTGAGACAAAAGGAGAAACTGCTGTTTATCAGCGGTTTCTCCTTTTGTTTCAGTGTTTTCCAAAGCATTTTTCTATTATGGACGCCAAAACCAGGTCTTGTTTGGGAAAGGGTTAAACAAGGACTGTCTTTCATCACTTTAAGGCATATAATCGACACTATATTTTCTCCTTTTGACTCAATATTAAATGTACTCACATCCACTTGGGAAGGGATAATGTATCCCTCCCCAATCTTTTAAGGTGGAATGCATGTTATCGCATCTTTTAACCCTTTCCCAAACAAAACCTGGGTTTGACGTCCATAATAGAAAAGGCTTGGGAAAACATTGAAACAAAAGAAGAAACTGCTGATAATCAGCGGTTTCTCCTTTTGTTTTAATATTTTCTATGCCATATTTTACACACATTTTATCTTTAATACTTTTCATTTTGTCATTTTTGGCAGTTTTTGAAACGGATCACCCTAAAAATTTGTCGTTTGGGAAATGATTAAACACCTCACGTATGTAGCTTGTCGTTAGCTGCAGGTGCTAGGTCTTTCTAAAAAAGCAGCAAATATGGTTCAATTTTATCGAGTGAACCGTGACGTAATTTCAGACAAATAGTATTTCGTGGGTGTTGTAATAAAATCTCGTAGCTGCGGCTTCAATCAAGCCGTAGTTACGCGATTTTGTCGATTTATCAATATATAACGTCAAACACATCCTATTTATAGCACAAAATTCATCGCTATTGTCAAAAATAATACTCACCATTATTGACTTATCTAATTCCACACACCCAATCCCCAACTAAACTTAACAAAATGTTTTACTACTTGAAAAAATGTAACCTGTCACGCAAAACAGAACCTTGTGGAAAAAGTTCAACCCATTCCCACAAAATGACTTCTTTTGACTCCCCACAGGATAATAGCTTTGGAAAACATTGTGGGAAATGAAGAAATTGCTTATGACAAGCAATTTCTTTATTTCCCACAATGTTTTCTACACAAAAAGACCCAAAAAGTAAACATTTCAGTCACTTGAAATTGTCGTCTGCAACATCTTTGAGTCTGGATAAGTCTAAAATTTTGCCGTTTGGTAATGGGTTAACCTGTGCAAATTGTTTTTATCTTTATTTGTTATTTATTTATTTATTTGTTGTTGATTTACCTCACATTTAATGTTCACAAAGATCTTTTGTACTAAATAGAAATCATTGCGAGGTACACCACCCCTTTCTGAAAGAAAAAAGAATCGAGGATAAAAATAGGCGTCATAGAAGACAAAATTAACGCTACGAAAAGAAGGGCGTTTCAAGGTCAAAGCATGTGAAGCATTGGCGAAAAAATCATTAGCTTTTTCTTCTCTACCCTCAATGTTTTCCAAAATATTTCTGAACAAAACGTCAAAACCAGGGTTTGTTTTTGAAGTTGTTAACATGCACTTTCGAAGAAAAATCAAATTTCCACGCAGTCAAAATGTACGTTTCTGCGTGGCGAGTCATGTACATGTACTTCATACGCTCATATGAATCGTAACAAAATAGCCGATGGGAGATAAAAAGAAGAAGAAAAAACCCAACAACAACAAAACAACTTCGTAACGCCAGCTGATTCAATATGTAGCTACGAGGTTTGGATCACCCACTAGCCAAATAAACTGTTACAATAAAGAGTATACAATAGTTCAGTATCGCACTGACAATTAATTGTATAAAGTATTTGAATAACCTCACAGTTAATCAAGACAAAGGAAGATGCCTATCTTAAAACACAATGTCTAAATTTTACAATGAGTGTAGGACATTTGATCAGTTTATCTTAACCCTTTACCGAGCAAGGGTTTGTTTTTGCGTACCTGAAATATTAAGCGCGAGATGATCAGCATTTTGATGCTTTTCAAAAAAAAAAAAAAAAAAAAAAAAAAAAAAAAAGAAAACCTTTTTTGTTGAAAACCGACCATTTTATCCCTATGCCCGAAATTTGCTATCGTTCATTGTACATGTATCAATGTTTCATGACATCCAGTCTGTCGTCAGCAGTACACTTATTACTGTTTTGACCAAAATCGGTATTCAGAGTATGATATCTAAATGGATGTCAGCTACAGTGGCTAGAATTTTAGTAAACAATAACTAACAACTCTTATAACTATATTGATGAACATCTGGAGTCAGAGTATGATATCTGATAGGAAATCAGCTACAGTGGCTAGAATTTTTGTAGACAATACCTAACAATTCTTATTACTGTTTTGAACAAACTCTGGATTCAGAGTATGAAATCTGATAGGAAATCAGTTACTGTGGCTAGAATTTTGATAAACAACAAGAAATAAATCTTATTACCGCATTGACCAAAATTTGGAAACGGAGTATGATATCTGATAGGAAATCAGCTACTGTTGCTAAAGTATTGGTAGACATGTACTAGATCTAACAACTCTTTTTATTGTTTTGCCCAAAATCTTGAGTCAGAGTATGATGCCTTAGGGGAAATAAGCTACGATGGCTAGAATTATGGTAGACAATACCTTACAACTCTTATCACTCTTTTGACCACAATCTGGATTTAGAGTATGATATCTGATAGGAAATAATCCACTCTGGCTAGAATTAGGGTAGATAATAACTATCAACACTTATTACTGTTTGTACTAAAATCTTGATTAGTAGACTATGATATCTGATAGGAAATCAGCTACAGTGGTAAGAATTTTTGTAAACAATTACTAAAAACTCTTATTACTATATTGACCCAATTCGGGATTCAGAGTATGATATCTGATAGGAAATCAGCTACTGTGGCTAGAACTTTAGTAAACAATAACTTACAACTCTTATTACACATGTACTGTATTGACCAAAATCTGGATTCTGAGTATGATATCTGATAGAAAATCAGCTAGTTTGGCTAGAACTTTAGTAAACAATACCTTACAACGCATATTACTGTTTTGACGAAATCTGGATTTAGAGTATGACATCTGATAGGAAATTAGCTATTGTGGCTAGAATTTTAGTAAACAAGAAATAACAACTCTTAATACGGTATTGACAAAATCTGGATTCAGAGTATGATATCTGATAGGAAATCAGCTACTGTAGCAAGATTTTTAGTAAACAATAACTAACAACTCTTATCAAGGTTTTGACCATAATCTGGATTCAGAGTGTGATATCTGATAGGAAATCAGTTCCTGTGGCCAGAATATTAGTACACAATAACTATAATTATACTCTTTTACAGTAGTGACCAAACTCAGATTTCAGAGTATGATATCTAATAGAAAATCATCTACAGTGGCTAGAATTATGGTACACAATAACTAAATAAACTTACCCCTGTTTTGACTGAAATCTTGATTCAGAGTATGATATCTGATAGAAAATCAGCTCCTCTTAACAGAGTTTTAGCAAACAATAAATAACGCTCATTACTGTATTGACCAAAATCTGGATTTAGAGTATGACATCTGATAGCAAATCAGTTACAGTTGCAAGAATTTTTATAGAAAATAACAAAAACCCCAATTTTTTTATGTTTTGATTAAAATCTGGATTCAGAACAATAGTAGGCTATCTGATAGGGCATGAGTTACAGTGGCTAGAATTATGATAATCAATATCTAACAACTCTTATTACTGTTTTGACCAAAATCTGGATTCAGAGTTAGACATCTGATAGGAACATAGCTACTGTAGCTATAGTTATGGTAAAGGTTAACTAACGACTTTTCGTACTGTATTGACCAAAATCTGGTTTTCGAGTATGATGTCTGATAGGAAATCAGCTATTGTGGCTAGACCTTTAGTAAGCAATAACTGACAGCTCTTTTACTGTATTAAACAATTTGGATTAAGATTATGATATCTGATCGGAAATGAGCTACTCTGACTAGATTTATGGTAGACAATAACCAACAACACATAAAGGCAGAATAACACTTAATAGATAGAAAGCTAAGATTTGGCATAGATGCAATTTAAAGGCCATATTTTCATAATACATATTTATTTTGTACGAAGTTCTCGGAAAATTTGCAATGATTTTAAGTGCCATTCCCCCTTTAACGCTGTTTTGACCAAAATTTGGATTCAGAGTATGATATCTGAAAGGAAATCAGCAACTATTTCAATGGGAAATCAGCTACTTTGAATAAAATTTTAGTAAACAACAACTTACATCTCTTGTTACTGTTTTGATCAAATTCTGGATTCAGAGTATGATATCTGAAAGGAAATCATCTACTGTAGCAAGATTTTTAGTAAACAATAACTAACAACTCTTATCAAGGTTTTGACCATAATCTGGATTCAGAGTGTGATATCTGATAGGAAATCAGTTACTGGGACCAGAATATTAGTAACCAATAGCTACAAATATATACTCTTTTACTGTAGTGACCAAAATCTGATTTCAGAGGATATCCGATAGGAAATCATCTACAGTGGCTAGAATTATGATAGACAATAACTAAATAAACATACCCCGGTTTTGACCGAAATCTGGATTCAGAGTATGATATCTGATAGAAAACCAGTTTCAGTTGCAAAAATTTTATAGAAAATAACAGAAAAAACCCTCTTTTTATTGTTTTGATCAAAATCTGGATTCAGAACAAAAGTAACTGATAGAAAATGAGTTAATGTGGCTAGAATTATGATAATTAATGTCTAACAACTCTTATTACTGTTTTGACCAAAATCTGGATTCAGAGTTAGACACCTCATAGGAACATAGCTACTGTGGCTATATTTTTTGTAAAAATTAACTAACAACTTTTAGTACTGTATTGACCAAAATCTGATTTCCGAGAATGATGTCTGATAGGAAATCAGCTATTGTGGCTAGAATGTTAGTAAGCAATACCAGTCCTGATAACTATTTTACTGTATTGACCAAAATTTAGATTCAGAGTATGGTATCTGGTCGGAAATGAGCATCTCGGGCTATATTTATGGTAGACAATAACTAACAGCACTTTTCGCTGTTTTGACCAAAATCTGGATTCAGAGTATGATATCTGATAGGAAATCAGCTACTGTGACTAGTATTTATAAAAACAATTTCCTACAATCCTAAAACTATATTGACCAAAATCACGATTCAGAGTGTGATTTCTGACGTGTAATCCGTTAATGTGGATAGAACTTTAGTAAAAAATACTAAAGCACTCTTATTACTGTATTGACCAATATCTGAATTCAGAGTTTAATATCTGATAGGAAATCAGACACAGTGTTTAGAATTTTGGTAAACAAGATCTAACAACTCTTATCACCGCTTTAAATAAAATCTTGTTTTCAAGGAAATCAGTTACTGTGGCTAGAACTTAAGTAAACAATAGTTAACAACTCTTATTACTGTATTGACCAAAATCTAGAATCAAAGTATATCTGATAGGAAATCAGTCATGTTGGCTAGAATATTAGTAAATAATAACTTGCAACTCTTATTACTGTATTGACAAAAATCTGTGTTCAGAGTATGATATCTTATAGGATATCAGCTACTCTGCCAAAAAAATTAGAAAACAATAATTAACAACTCTTATTACTGTTTTGACCAAAGTCAGGATTCAGAGTATGATATCTTATAGAAACTAATCTACTGTGGCTAGAAGTTTTGTAGACAATATCTAACAAATCTTATCACTATTCAGAGTAGGATATCCGAAAGGAAAATATGTAATGTGGCTAATTATGGTGAACAATAACTAACAACTCTTATTACTGTATTGACTAAAATATGGACCAATGGAGTTAGATATCTGATAGGAAATCAGCTACTAAGACTAGCATTTTAGTATACAATAATTTACAGCATTTATTACTGTATTGCCAAAAATCTGGATTAAGAGTATGACATCTGATAGGAAATCGGCCACAGTGGCTAGAGTTTTAGTAAACAATAAATAACAACTCTTATTAATGTTTTGACCAAAATATGGATTCAGAGTATGATATTCGATAGGAAATCAGCTACTTTGGATAGAATTTTAGTAAACAATAACTAACAACTCTTATTACTGCATTGATCAAAATCTGGATTCAGAGTATTATATCTGAGAGGAAATCGGCTACAGTGGCTAGAATTTTAGAAAAATTTTGATTTAAAGTATGATATTCGATAAGAAATCGGCTACTTTGGATAGAATTTTAGTAAAAATTACCTAAGAAATCTAATTACTGTATTGATTAAATTCTTGATTCAGAGTATGATATCTGATAGGAAGTCTGTTACAGTTGCAAGAATTTTTATAGACAATATATAACAACTCTTATTACTGTTTTGGTCAAAATCTTGATCCAGAATATAGTATCTGATATGAAATGAGATGCAGTGGTAAGAATTTCGTAAACAATAAGGAACAACTCATTTTACTGTTT
Organism: Fragum sueziense; assembly: GCA_963680895.1. Lineage (NCBI taxonomy): Eukaryota > Metazoa > Mollusca > Bivalvia > Cardiida > Cardiidae > Fragum > Fragum sueziense. Next base: position 55,590,122 of record OY804595.1, read on the forward strand.
TGACATAAATATGGATTCGGAGTATGATATCTGAGAGGAAATAAGCTACTGTAGCTAGAATTTTGGTAAACAATAACTAACAACTCTTATAACTGTATTCTATTGCCTTGACCAAAATCTGAATTCAGAGTATGATATTTGATAGGAAAACAGCCACAGTGGCTACAGTTACGGAAGACAAAAAATAACAACTCTTAGTACTGTATTAACCAAGGTCTGAATTCAGAGTATGATATCTGACAGGAAATCAGCTACTGTGGCTAGACTTTAAGAAAACAATAACTTACAACTCTAATTTACTGATTTGACAAAAATCTGGATTCAGAGTATGATACCCGATAGGAAATCAGCTACAGTGGCTAACATTTTGGTAGACAATAATTAATAACTGATTATTTAGTGACCCAAATCTGGACTCAGAATATGATATCTGAAAGGAAATCACCTATTGTGGCTAGAAATTCGGTAAACAATATCTAACAACTCTTATTTCTGCTTTGTCCAAAATCTGGAATCAGAGTATGATATCTGATACGAAATCAGCTACTGTAGCTAGAGTTTTAGTAGACAATAACTAACAACTCTTATTACTATATTGACTAAAATCTGGATCCAGAGTATGATATTTGATCGGAAATCAGCTACTGTTGCTAGAGTTTTAGTAAACAATTATAACTTGCAACTTTTATTACTGTTTTGGCCAAAATTTGGATTGAAAGTATGATATCTGATAAGAAATCAGATACAATGGATAGAATTGTGGTAGACAATAACTAACAACTCTTATTACTCTTTTGACCAAAATCTGGCTTCAGAGTATGATATCTAATTGGAAGTTAGCTAACGTGGCTACAATTATTGTAGACAATAATTAACAACTCTTTAAACTGTTTTGCCGAAAATCTTGATTCAGAGTATAATATCTGATAGGAAATAACCTACTATGGCTAGAATTTTTGTAGATAATATCTATCAACTCTAATTACCGATTTGACCAAAATCAGGATTCAGAGTATGACATCTGATAGGAAATCAGCTACTGTGACTAGAATTTTTGTAGACAATAACTTACAACTTACTGTTGTGGCCAAAATCTGGATTCAGAGTATGATACCTGATAGGAAATCAGCTACAGTGGCTAACATTTTGGTACACATTAATTAATAACTTATATTAGATTAGTGACCTAAATCTGGATTCAAGAGTATGATATCTAATATAAAGAAATTAGTTTCAAAAGCTAGAATTATGGTTGACAATAACTAACAACTCTATTTACTGTTTTGCCCAAAATCTTGATTTAGAGTATGATATCTATTAAGAAATCAGCTACAATGGCTAGAGTTGTGGTAGACAATAACTAACATATCGTATTCCCGTTTTGACCAAAATCTGGATTCAGAGTATGATATCTAATAGGAAATTAGCTACAATGGCTAGAATTATGGTAGATAATAACTAACAACTCTTTTTACTGTTTTGCCCAAAATCTTGATTTAGAGGAAGATATCTAATAAGAAATCAGCTACAATGGCTAGAGTTGTGGTAGACAAAAACTAACAGATTTTATTACTGTTTTGATCAAAATCTGGAATCAGAGTATGATATCTAACGGGAAATTAGCTACTGCGTCTAGAATTGTGGTAGACAATAATTAACAACTTTTTTTATTGTTAAGCCCAAAGTATTGATTCGGCGTATGATGTTTGATGAGAAAGCAGCTGCATTGGTTAGACTTTTGGTAGACAATAACAAACAACTCATATTACATTTTTGACCAAAACCTGGATTCAGAGTATGATATCTGATAGGAAATCAATTACTGTGGCTAGAATTTTATTGAATTTTAACTAACAACTCTTATTACTATTTTAACCAAAATCTGGTATCAGAGTATCTGCTAGGAAAATCAGCCACAGTGGCTCGTATTTTGATAGACAATACAATACAATACATTTTATTGTAGAAAAACGCCACCGGCCCAAAATACAACATTTTGTACAACATTTCTGCGACCATTATACCAATTGTATAGATAGTTAAGTCTTATGTCATTAAATTGGTCACATTCAAAGAATGCATGATATTCATCTTCTATTTTAAAAATATCGCTTGATACGAAACAATGCATGCAAATTCTATCATCTCTGTTTAAAGCAAAATTTCTTCCCAATACTGTTTTGACCAAAATCTGGATTCAGAGTATGATATCTAAAGCCAACTTCTGTGGGTTAACTTCGAACGGGGATTTAGGCCTTGGAATAACATTTGAACTTAAGGATTCTCGTTGAGCGGCTTAAAAATCTACTCTACGGAACGCACCTCAAATAAAAATCGACGAACTTGTTTTCATTCTATTTTATTACAAATTTTGTTTCATATTTTATCGCCAAATGAAAATGTTTCGTTTCCTTTCATTTCTTTCATAAAGCCTGTGAATTGACATTTAAGCTTTTCCCAAACAAGACCTGATTTTGACGTCCCTAATAGAAACTGCTCGGGGAAAACATTGAAACAAAAGAAGAAACTGCTGATAACCAGCAGTTTCTCCTTTTGTCTCAATATTTCCTATGGCATAATTATACAAATCCTATCTTTAATAACATCCGTTTTGTCATTTGTTGCAGATTTTGAAGTGGACCACCCTAAAATTTTGCCATTTGGGAAAGGGTTAAGCTAGTGCAGATACACATTAAGAGTGCATCATCTCAAGTTACGTATTTTAACAATCTGTAGACGTGTAATGTCACGAAAGAATATATATTCACTAGCCAGAAGTGAACCGAGCTACCCCGGTTCCAATCCTAAGACTGTTTTCAAACGTAGAAAAGTGTGATGTTCTTTCAGAATAGGCATAATTGTAACGTAATTCACAAAAAATGCCGTTTTTTGATTATTGAAATAATGATCTGGTGTATCATCAAGAGATATTTTTAACATACATGTGATGAAATTCATGGCTTATCATTGGATATCCCAATATCTAGATAATACAAAAACGCCCAATAATATTGGTCAATAACATTAGCAAACGTTGTCTTTACATTGGTTTGACGTAACTTAATTCGCTAGGAATTTTTGAAAACGTTTAAATAATATGAAATCTCACTGATGCTTTGAAGTGAAACTATGAAGCAATAAATAGCGTTTTCTAAGGCATATCTATGTCCATTTTTTAGTTGAACTATATCACCCATCATTTGTGACATATCAATTTATATAAAAATTGACCACTTCAGAGCTCTATTTTCCCTGAATAATCCAACAAATCTATTAGAATAGGTGTGTTCCTAGCACGATCGTCGTGAAACCCTACTCCTCCCAGGTCCTTGGGCCGATCTTCACCAAACTTGGAGGGAAGGTGGAGGGCGGCCCCGGGTATTAGCTTGACGGGTTCATTTTTTGAAAGGTCAAGGTCATCGAGGTCAAAGGTCAAATTTATGTTTTTACGGGTTACGGGTATCGTTTTTACGGGTTACGGGACGGGGTTGCTTACGGGTTACGGGACGGGATTAGGTGGAGGGCAGCCCCGGATATGTCAAGGTCATCGAGGGGGTCAAGGTCATCGAGGTCAAAGGTCAAATTTCGAGACGGAAAAAATTGCTAGTGAATAAAAAAAGCTGCTAGATTGAAAATTACGTACGATTACATTTTCGAATCTTTGTGCCACGAAAAGATGTATGTATTTTGAACTACCCTCAATACGAAATGCGCAGTATAAATTTTGTTTTATCATAATCTTGGTACACAGGTGGTGAACTCGGCCAAAGCGAGGGACGTTTTTCGCTACTACAAGGTACAGATATTACTAGTGTTTAAATGCGAGTTTAAAGATCTGAATGCATATTTTTTCTAATAACAATGAATTTGTTCTACAAATATACCGGGTTATCCGATATGTATTGACAAACCGTCTGTGTTGTTATAACATCTCGTAACTACGGCTTTATCGAAGCCGTAGTTACGATATCTTATAACAACACTGACGGAATACTATGATCGCGAAAAAACTTCCCACGCTTTGGCCACGCTTTGGCCGGGTTCACCACCAGTGGGTATAGCGTTGCGTAAAAGTAGACATAGAATCTGACTTGTGCCTACAAGGAAACCCGCTAGTCTCACAGTCAGTGGAGCTGATACACGTGGATAATCACGTGATACAATATTTTCAGAAAATCTTCAATAATTTTGTTAATATGCGACCGATTTGAATTCGGTTTCAAGCAGAGAATGTGGACAGACGTCACGCATTAGATGGACGTGGTTGATTTTTTTTTGAAAAATCGACTGATAAAAAAAGTTATTGACGATAAACCAAAGTTCTGGTTTTATCACTTTTTTATCACTTGATTTTTCAAAAATCCAACACGTCCAGCTTATTCCTGGCATTTTCCCACCTTCTCTGCTTCAAACCGAATTCAAATTGGTCAAGTATTAAAAAAGATATTGAAGATTATCGGAAATTCTGAGTCACGTGATTATACACCGTGTGATAATAGGGAACGGTTTTATCAAGTAAACAGTAACGTTTTTCGGACAAACAATGGCATATCGTAGGTGTTGTCATAAACTCCTTAACTTTATATAATAGATTCGCTATTAAACGAGAATAATTTCAGTTGTTTTGATAAAGCAATTCAACTGTAAAAATTCTCGTTTAATTGTGAATCTATTATAGCAACACCGACGGTTTATCAAACCATAACGGTAAACCCATTCTGTTTTTAGTTCACAATTCAATGCTTTTGAGGAAGTGCGCTTGTTAACTTGCATGAATCGTGCTGCATATACAATGCACTATAATAGAACAATGTCGCTTTTCAACAAATACCTCTGCACATAAAATGCACTTTAGTAGTACAATGTCGCTTTTCAACAAAAACCTCGTAACTACAGCTTGTTCAAAGCTGTAGTTAGGATGTTTCGGGTGAAAAGCAGCGTCAAGCACGTTTGTTGACACGGTATCTTTAATCGTAGGATGGTATTATTATCGTCGCTTTTCAACAAAAACATCGGAACTGCAGCTTGATTTAAGCTGCAGTTACGAGTTTTTTGTTGAAAAGCATCGATGTCCCTTTTGCAAAAAGTAAAACTTTACCAACTTATTTTGATAAAGTTCCAGACAACAAAATTACACCAATGCATTTTAATCGGTGTATTCAACTTTATCAACGTACTAAATTGCCTTTGGAATATCAACTTTCAAATTACAATAATCAAATACCGGTAATTGATTTCGAAGAAAAAGATGTTTTACCACAGGAAATACCGTATTCAGGAAAAAAAAAAAACAGAAATTGTGGATTTCAAGCAAGTTCTTCTTGTCTCTGTTTCCCAACGTATTTCTATTGTGCCGATTTTCGTTTTTGCCTATTTTCGAAATTCGGCAAATCCCTGCAGAACTCATTTGCCTAATTTCGAAACTCGGCGAAATAGCTTATTTATAATTAGTTTATGGTATATCGGGCCATTTTCTGTGCAGAACTCATCTTCAAAATATCCGTTTTTAGGGAGGTATCACAGTTAGCACTTACAAAATCATTTTAAGCCGTTTTTAGTCCAATAAAAGTTCGGTACGGAACAGCTAAAGTTCCGTACCGAACAGAACATACGGAACATTCTTCTTCCGTTTGCGCGGAAGTTGATTCGTACCCTAAGCAATTCGCACCTTATCTTTCATCAGAGACATAGATAAACATTATATTATATGTCTCTGCTTTTATCAATTCATTTACACGTTCAGCAGGACATCAAATTTATAGATAATATTGCCATAAAAATCATATCTACACTCGATTTCATTTATTTGTTCAAAAAGTTGCAGTTCCATATTTTTTCGGAGCCTGAATTAGATCTTTTGCTTTGGGCTTTCTAACCACCGAAATTAAAATGGTTTCACTTACTTAAAGTTAAATATGGACATTTTAGAAATGGTTCTTTTAAAGCAAACAAGATTTATTATGAAGCTTTTCGTCTGCTAAATATATTTGATCTACCTTAGATCTGCATACTTATGTTAATTAATTTGATGTGTTCTAATTTCGTTTAGACTTTGAAGATAACTAACTCAAAATAGTGAGCTGATTGTAAAACCATTTAAACAGGAGAATCCCTTTCTGTGAAAAATACCATATTCAGCATTTTTCCCTGCATTTTTCCCTGCATAAGCTGTAGAGGCCAAACTGTCAAAACAGCCATACAAGCCGATCATCCCTACTATGCTAGCCAGAACTAGTGACCGACCCAGCCGAACAAGCCGATCCTTCCCACCATGCTGGCCAGAACTTCGACCAAACGAGCCGAGCAAACCTATCCTTCCGACCCTGCTGGCAAGAACTAGTGACCAACTCAGCCGAACAAGCCGATACTTCCCACTGTGCTGCCCAGAACAAGCAACCAACCTATCCAAAAAAGCTGATCCTTCCCACCGTGCTGGCCAGAACTAGCGACTGACCTAGCCGAACAAGGCCATACTTCCCACCGTGCTGGCCAGAACAAGCGACTGACCAATCCGAACAAGCAGATCCTTCCCACCGTGCTGGCCAGAACTAGCGACTGACTTAGCCGAACAAGCCGATACTTCCCACCGTGCTGGCCAGAACAAGCGACCGACCCATCCGAAAAAGCAGATCCTTCCCACCGTGCTGGCCAGAACTAGCAACTGACCTAGCCGAACAAGCCGATACTTCCCACCGTGCTGGCCAGAACAAGCGACCGACCCATCCGAACAAGCAGATCCTTCCCACCGTGCTGGCCAGAACTAGCGACTGACCTAGCCGAACAAGCCGATACTTCCTACCGTGCTGGCCAGAACTAGCGACCGACCCATCCGAACAAGCAGATCCTTCCCACCGTGCTGGCCAGAACTAGTGACTGACCTAGCTGAACAAGCCGATACTTCCCACCGTGCTGGCCAATACAAGCGACCGACCCAACCAAACAAGCTGATCCTTCCCACTCTGCTGGCAAGAACTAGCAACTGACCTAGCCGAACAAGCCGATACTTCCCACCGTGCTGGCCAGAACAAGCGACCGACCCATCCGAACAAGCAGATCCTTCCCACCATGCTGGCCAGAACAAGCGACCAAACCAGCCGAGCAAACCTATCCTTCCGACCCTGCTGGCCAGAACTAGTGACCAACTCAGCCGAGCAAGCTGATCCTTCCCACCGTCCTGGCCAGAACTAGCGACTGACCTAGCTGAACAAAATGATACTTCCCACCGTGCTGGTCAGAACAAGCGACCAACCCATCCGAACAAGCCGATACTTCCCACCATGCTGGCCAGAACTAGCGACTGACCTAGCCGAACAAGGCGATACTTCCCACCATGCTGGCCAAAACAAGCGACCGACCCATCCGAACAAGTAGATCCTTCCCACCGTGCTGGCCAGAACTAGCAACTGACCTAGCCAAAAAAGCCTATACTTCCAACCGTGCTGGCCAGAACAAGCGACCGACCCAGTCAAACAAGCTGATCATTCCCACCGTGCTGGCCAGAACAAGCGACCGACCCAGCCAAACAAGCCAATCCTTTCCACCGTGCTGGCCAGAACTAGCAACCAACCCATCCGAACAAGCCGATACTTCCCACCGTGCTGGCCAGAACAAGCGACCGACCCATCCAAACAAGCAGATCCTTCCCACCGCGCTGGCCAGAACTAGCGACTGACCTAGCCGAACAAGCCGATACTTCCCACCATGCTGGCCAGAACTAGCAACCAACCCAGGTGAACAAGCCGATTCTTCCCACCATGCTGGCCAGAACTAGCAATCGACCCAGTCGAACAAGCCGATCCTTCCCACTGTGCTGGCCAGAACTAGCGACCGACCCAGTCAAACAAGCTGATCATTCCCACCGTGCTGGCCAGAACAAGCGATCGACCCAGCCAAACAAGCCGATCCTTTCCACCGTGCTGGCCAGAACTAGCAACCGACCCATCCGAACAAGCCGATACTTCCCACCTTGCTGGCCAGAACTATCGACTGACCCATCCAAACAAGCAGATCCTTCCCACCGTGCTGGCCAGAACTAGCGACTGACCTAGCCAAACAAGCCGATACTTCCCACCGTGCTGGCCAGAACAAGCGACCGACCCATCCGAACAAGCCGATACTTCCCACCATGCTGGCCAGAACTAGCGACTGACCTAGCCGAACAAGTCGATACTTCCCACTGTGCTGGCCAGAACTATCGACTGACCCATCTGAACAAGCAGATCCTTCCCACCGTGCTGGCCAGAACAAGCGACTGACCCATCCGAACAAGCAGATCCTTCCCACCGTGCTGGCCAGAACTAGCGACTGACCTAGCCAAACAAGCCAATACTTCCCACCGTGCTGGCCAGAACTAGCAACCGACCCAGGTGAACAAGCCGATTTTTCCCACCATGCTGGCCAGAACTAGCAATCGACCCAGTCGAACAAGCCGATCCTTCCCACTGTGCTGGCCAGAACTAGAAACCGACCCATCCGAACAAGCCGATACTTCCCACCTTGCTGGCCAGAACTATCGACTGACCAATCCGAACAAGCAGATCCTTCCCACCGTGCTGGCCAGAACTAGCGACTGACCTAGCCAAACAAGCCAATACTTCCCACCGTGCTGGCCAGAACAAGCGACCGACCCATCCGAACAAGACGATACTTCCCACCATGCTGGCCAGAACTAGCGACTGACCTAGCCGAACAAGCCAATACTTCCCACTGTGCTGGCCAGAACTATCGACTGACCCATCCGAACAAGCAGATCCTTCCCACCGTGCTGGCCAGAACTAGCGACTGACCTAGCCAAACAAGCCGATACTTCCCACCGTGCTGGCCACAACTAGCAACCGACCCAGGTGAACAAGCCGATTCTTCCCTACATGCTGGCCAGAACTAGCAATCGACCCAGTCGAACAAACCGATCCTTCCCACTGTGCTGGCCAGAACTAGCGACTGACCCAGCCGAACATACCAATCCTTCCCACCGTGCTGGCCAGAACTAGCGACCAACCCAGCCGAACAAGCCGATTCTTCCCACCATGCCGGCCAGAACAAGCGACCAACCTAGACAAACTAATTGATCCCCTGAAACCAGAAATGCCTAGCTCTAGTGTAGATGGCCAAAAAGGCCCAGTTCAAAAAAGGCCCACTTTTTAAATTGATAAAAAATACCCCAAATGTGTATATCATATTTGAAATTAAATATGATTGATGAGAGATAAATGATTGGTAAATTGTTGATTTAATGCCCGGCTTAAATGCATTGGAACAATAATGATAATAAAATCAGAGCGAGAAATGGATCTTATACTATTATAATCATTTTAATAAGTATGCATGATTCCGCTTACAGTACGACCTCGCAACGTCATAATGCCATCATTAATTTTATCCTGTGACCTAATTCTATCGGAAAATTCAGATAAAATGTTGCCGTATTTCTTTCTCGCATGTGGATAAATATCTATACACCATGTGACAGGTTTCGTTTATCCTTGAATGGCACTGTACTTTCGTTTTAAAATAGACTGGATTTTGATATCGACTCGGACCCGCAGATGAAGTTTTTACATTCTGGTGTACACGTTTACAATGCAGCGGCGTATCCAATGGGTAGGGGAGTTTTCGAGGTTCAAAGGAAACCCCTCTCAGCGGCGAATCCAGACTTTGTAAGGGGGTTCGAAATTACAAATAGGTGGTTCGTTCTCTTATTATTACAAAATTCTGACTGGATTTTTACATGAAATTGAAATAATTAGGATTCAGAGGAGGTTCATTTGACTCCCGCACCCCCCTCTGGATCTGCCACTGTCTCCGCAGCCTGATTATTTTATTTCAATGCAGAAATTCGGTCAAAATTGTGTAATACTTGGGAAAACAAACCTCTCTATTTGTAAATTCGAACCCCATCACAGACATCCTGGATCCGCGGCAGCAACGAGTACGTAGGAAGTATCAAAAATCAAAGTAAACCGTAAAATAATCATTATGTCGTTGTTCGATTCATTACTAATAAATCGGTGAGGAAAAAAACGAGAATAAATCGACAGAAATATTTCTGCATGACAGTTTCGCAGTAAACCGTAAATAATATTAACATTTCGGGCGTTGTATGATTCAATTATCAATAAATCGTCGAAAAAGATCGACAAAAATAGTTCTGCATGACACACGGAACTTACCGAATCATAATTTCGAAAATGGATGGCCAATTTCGAAATTGGGCAAAGTTCCGTGCCCAATTTCGAAATTGGGCATGCCCAATTTCGAATTTAGGCAAGAATCTTAAAATCGGCACAACATTTCTACTAGGAACGTGAAAACCAGATCCTGTTTTTAAACAGGGCTACTCTAAGAAGGGAGGGGGGACCCGTTCATTTTTTCAGGAACATGTCCTCTGGTTATCCCTTTCCAAACCCGCAGAAGAACAGCATTTTCTTCTTTTGTCCCAATGATTTCCAAGGCATTTACCAGGTCTTGTTTGGGAAAGGGATATGTTCAATGTAGGTCCTTTATGATCTGCCGCCGAACTGATGACGGATTAGTTGGAGAAGCAACCAGAGCTCCAGGGTAAGGACAATAAATGGCTTTTCAAAGCGTAAATTATCCGTTATATCTAATCAATACAATTCAAATGAGTACACACAACAAAGGGTTTGGATTTGCAATAACAAAGTAAGAAAGCCTTTACCCCCCTCTTATGTATTCCGATAGTAAAATAGAACAGACCCGTCTGAGCACATGCACAGTCTGATCTTATTCTACATTGCGTGTTACTTTATAATTAATCCTTTCTAAAACCGAATACGCTTTAAACTGCCCCAATTTAATATATAGCAGAGAAAGTATTAAGACAAATGGAGAAAGTGATGCTTATTGATCAGCAGTATCTTTTTCTTGTTTTCTTGACCCAATGTTTTCCCTAACCTTTTTCTATGTGGGACATCAAAATCTGGTATTGTTTTGGAAAAGGTTAAGGATGCCAATAGATATGGGCTACACCATTTTAAAATGCCAAAAGATTTCATTTTCGGAAAAAACAGTAAATTGGAAATGATCAAATAATATGAAAGTCTAATAACGATCATGGTAGACGTATAAAACCACAGAATATATCCTTGGTACAAAGACCGTGCAGTCCGATTTAATCCGGTGTTATCTGACAGTAATATCTTACAGGCACCAGAAAGGGATCATCTCCCACGAACCTGTAAATACTGTAATCGGCTATATTTACTCTATCAAAATCTCTTATTAAGGTAGAATACACGTAATGTGGCCATTTTGAAATTCATAAACCATCAGATTTTTTTTCGAGCTGCGTCGTTACGTGTCCGAACCTATTCGGGCGCGGTCGTAAACATTCGGTGGTGGAAAGTTCCATCGCCGAATGTTTTCGACGTCGCACGAATAATTCCGACGTCTCGCGCATATCATTACGGCTTGACTACCTTAAGTATACTTGTCAATGAAAAGCGTGTGCATTCACACTGTTCTATACTGAAATGCAATATCTTCGTTGAGGACAGAATACTGAAAGCGTATCTTTGATTGATCAGAAGAAAAGATCGTAGAAGCTGATCCCTTACTGGTGCCTGTCAGATGTTACTGTAAGTTAATGTCGGATTTGAATCAGATTCCAGTCACTTTCAGATTGAAATAACGTGTATTCCAAAGGCAGGCATGAACTATTGACACCGGTTGGAAAACGTTCCAACAGAAGTACTAATCTGAAAATGTTGAAAACCCATACAAGTCAGCAAAATTCTATAGCTTAAAATGATTGGAATATGAACGGAATCTTGTGGCCCACTCAACAGCTTTTAAGTTATATGGAGATGAAACCTCGTTTAAAAGTCTCATCCAAAAGACTGCCAGTTTGAAACTAGTACTGTCGCAAAGCGGACAAATGCCCCCACTAGCGCATTGTCCCTGAAAGTGCTTCAGTTGAAGCACAGAAACGGATTCTAAACTAAGTCCAATCGTGACCTTGACCTTTTATCTACATGTCCAAAAAACAATAGAGCACCTCCTTGCGTAAAGGATAACAACTGTTAAGTTTCATGGTCAAACGGTTCTTGACATAGAGCACTGAAACGGATTTTATCAAACAGTCTAATCATGACCTTGACCTTCATGACCCCAAAACAAAAGAGTACTTCTTGGGCCAAGGGCAACAATTGTGACCTTGACCTTCATGACAACAAGAGTGCCATGGTCACAATATACGCCACCATTTATAAAACTTGAGACAAAAAATGACATTGACAAGGACTTATAAATATTCACTCAAAAACCTGTAAAAAGTTGTGTTCACAAAAAGATTTTTATAAATATCCAGACAAGAGTGCCATGGTCACAATATACGCCGCCACTTATAAAACTTGAGACAAAAAATGACATTGACAAGGATTTATAAATATTCACACAAAATCCTGTAAAAAGTTGTGTTCACAAAAAGGTTTTTATAAATATCCAGTCAAAAACCTGGAAGGAATTGCGTTCATGAGGCTGAAATATCATTAAGCCCCAGAGACTAAGGTTGAAGGGGGCATAATTCAGGCAAAAATCAATGTACCATGAAATCCTTACTTCATGCACATCTACCAATTTAGGTAATAACATCCACAAAGTTTCATTAGGATCCAGTCAGAATCTTAGAAGAAGTTGTGTTGACAAGGCTGCAATTTCAATCAGCCCCAGAGACTAAGTTTTAAGGGGGCATAACTCTAACAAAAATCAATGAACCATAAAATCCTTCCTTCATGCACATCTACCAATTGAGGTGATAATGTTGACCAAGTTTCATTAAAATCTAGCCAAAAACATAGGAGGAGTTGCGTTGACAAGGCTGCGATTTCAATAAGCCCCAGAGACTAAGTTTTAAAGGGGAATAACTCTGGCAAAAATCAATGAACCATAAAATCCTTCCTTCATGCACATCTTCCAATTGAGGTAATAACATTGACCAAGTTTCATTAAGATCCAGCTAGAAACTTAGGAGGAGTTGCGTTGACAAGGCTGCAACTTCAATAAGCCCCAGAGACTAAGTTTTTAAGGGGCATAACTCAGGCAAAAATCAACGAACCATAAAACCCTTCCTTCATGCACATCTACCAATTGAGGTGATAACATTGACCAAGTTTCAAGAAGATCCAGCCAGAAACTTAGGAGGAGTTGCGTTGACAAGAAAAGTGGACGGACATACGGACGGATGGACGGACAGACGGAGAAGATGACGCCAATATACGTCCGCCTCCGGCGGCGTATAAAAACCTGGAAGAATTATTGCGTTCACAAGGCTGAAATATCATTAAGCCCCAGAGACTAAGATTGAAGGGGGCATAACTCAGGCAAAAATCAATGTACCATAAAATCCTTACTTCATGCATATCTACCAATTAGGGTAATAACATCCACCAAGTTTCATTAAGATCCAGCCAGAATCTTAGGAGGAGTTGCGTTGACAAGGCTGCAATTTCAATAAGCCCTAGAGACTAAGTCTAAGGGGGCATAACTCTGGAAAACAAGAGCCGTAAGAGACGGACAATGCTCCCCGAATAAGGCATTGTCACAATAAATATATGCCATACAGAGCTAATATAAAGGTAACAAATGTTAAGCCCCCTTTTTCCATGACATATTTTGTATACGCAAATTTTAAATAGTTTATTGTCAAGGGCATCCGATTTGCTACTCAAATATGAAATTTCATCAAATTCTGACCATTAGACTAGGAGAAATTAGAGAAAAACTGTATTTAACCTTAAGTCCCCTTTTCCCATGACGAGGCCTCAAATAAAAACTAGAAGACCTGAAGGTCTTGAGTCGCTCCACAGGCCTGAATATCATGTAATATTTAATCCAAGTTTTGATTAGATTGTTCAATGCTTGTGTTTCATAGAGCTAAAAGAAAGTAACAAAACTAGATTGTTCAAAATGTGTGGTTCTTGAAGCAAAGAAAGTAAAATTACATGTTTGCCATTTGAGGGGCGCCGTGGTCTAATGGTAAGACGCGGGCTTCGGGATCGAGGGATCCTGGGTTCAAATCCCGCCAGTGCCACGGGAATTTTTCTGAGCAAAAAACTTACCCCACGTTGCTCCTCTTCACCCGGGTGTATAAATGGGTACACGGGAGAGTTGAAAGCCAAAGAGCTGTGGCTGCCGAAGGCGCCGTTGTTAACAGCCGACTAGAGACTCAGTGATCGTAGGTTAAAGTGTAAAGTCGGTTGAACACGAAAGTGAAAATAGACTTTAACTAGAAACTTTTTTTTTTATTTGAGAAAGGGTAAAAGGAAATGGGAGAACATTCTAGTTTAGGATGTCACAAGCAATTAAAATTTTCCTTCTTCCCAACAGATCTAAATTAACAGAACATTGATTACTCCAAAACATTTCATATTTCTAAAAATAGATTTTGAGCTAAAAATAGATTCTGGGAAAAACCCTTTTCCAAAAATAATGCAAATGGCTGTCAAACCTGAATTTCTTGTAATATCAAGTACAAGTTTTCACTAGATTTTTCAATATGTGTTGCTCTTAAAGCAATTACAAAGTAACTAGAAAGCTGAAAATACATTCATAAAAGATCTATTAGTTACCAAGCTTTGCAGCAGTCTTTATTAGAGTGAGTTTGGCTGTTAGAGTGAAAAAAGTCACAATTAGCAATTTTATCAAATTGAAAGGCATATAACTGATGATTTTATATTCCTATCTAGCTAAGAATCACACTAAAGCAAGATCCTAACTTCACCTACATCTTGTTTAAGCTTTGACCTGATTATTAAATATTTGTGGGTGTAAAGAGTGTAAAATCAAAGTCGAAAACAACAATTTTGTTAAATTCAAGGGCAGATAAATCATGATTTAAGATTCATATGAAGCTGAAAATTACACCAACACAAGATCTTATGGCCAGTAAAATAATGTGAAAGTTTTATGTTGATTGATTGATATTTATGGTTGTTTGAGTAAAAATAAGGTCAAAAATGGTAGTTTTGCCAATTTCAAGGGCACATAACTCAAGATGTAATATTCAGATCAAGCTGAAAATTGCACTCAGGCAAGATTTTATCAGCACCAACATTCTGACCAAGTTTTGTTTTGATTGATCAATATTTGTAGTGGCTAGAGTGAAAACAAGTGAAAACTGCCGTTTTTTAATTCAAGGGCAGATAACTCCAGACTTTATGGTTCAATCAGAATTAATTGAAGGAATCTGATAGAAGACCACCTAAGGATCATTCCTGTGAAGTTTGATTGAAATCCATCGAGTAGTTTCTGAGGAGAAGATTTTTAAAGAAAAAGTTGACGACCGGACGCACGGACGGACGGACGCACACACGATGGACACAACGCCATGACAATAGCCCGCTGGCCTGAAGGCCAGTGGAGCTAAAAACGGGAAAAGGACATCGGCATTTTGTCATAGGGAGTTCACATGGTAAGTTTCATTTGATTTGGCCCAAGGGTTATGGAGAAATCGCTTCGGACGGACGGACGGACTGACGGACGGACGGACGGACAGACAAAGCGGCGACTATATGCTCTCCCTTCGGGGAGCATAAAAATCAATGTACCATAAAATCCTTACTTCATGCACATCTACCAATTTAGGTAATAACATCCACCAAGTTTCATTAGGATCCAGTCAGAATCTTAGAAGAAGTTGTGTTGACAAGGCAGCAATTTCAATAAGCCCCAGAGACGATGTTTTAAGGGGGCATAACTCTGGCAAAAATCAATGAACCATAAAATCCTTCCTTCATGCACATCTACCAATTGAGGTGATAATGTTGACCAAACTTCATTAAGATCTAGCCAGAAACATAGGAGGAGTTGCGTTGACAAGGCTGCAATTTCAATAAGCCCCAGAGACTAAGTTTTAAAGGGGCATAACTCTGGCAAAAATCAATGAACCATAAAATCCTTCCTTCATGCACATCTACCAATTGAGGTAATAACATTGACCAAGTTTCATTAAGATCCAGCTAGAAACTTAGGAGAAGTTGCGTTGACAAGGCTGCAACTTCAATAAGCCCCAGAGACTAAGTTTTAAGGGGCATAACTCAGGCAAAAATCAACGAACCATAAAATCCTTCCTTCATGCACATCTACCAATTGAGGTGATAACATTGACCAAGTTTCAAGAAGGTCCAGCCAGAAACTTAGGAGGAGTTGCGTTGACAAGAAAAGTGGACGGACGTACGGACAGATGGACGGACGGACGGACAGACAGACGGAGAAGATGACGCCAATGTACGTCCGCCTCAGGCGGCGTATAAAAAGGAAACGAAAAAGTCTACAGACGGACGGATGGACAGACAGACATGGTGAAACCAATAAACTCCCTCTATTTCGTAGGTAGGGGTATAAAAAGTAGCAGACGACCATACTATCCCATATGAAAAACATCTATGTAATTGATCAAACGAAAAACAATTACGTAATTCATCAGGAAGCTCTGAAGTAGAAAACTGTCGCTTTCATTCACAAACCAAGTAATTGCAGTTTGTTTTAAGCTGCAGTTACAATGTTTTTGAAGAAAAGCCGACAAAATGCTGGTAATCAGCAATCTCTTCTTTTCCTGCTACATTTTCTAAACCAATGAATATCTAGTTGGGTCGCAAAAAGGGGCATCTGATAGGGAAACGATTAATTAATAAGACATCCAAAGCTTCTTCACAAAATGATTTATTTACATTTTGACACAATCGTATGCAATCTTAATTATATTTAACAAAATAAAGTTATCAATATCACGGTGGATAATCACATGATGCAACAATTTCAGAAAATCTTCAATAATTTTGGTAATACGGAACCGATTTGAATTCGGTTTGAAGCAGAGAAGGCGGGCAGATGAACGTGTTGGATTTTTGAAAAATCGACTGATAAAAAAGTTATTGAAGATAAACCAAATTTTTGGTTTATCTTCAATATTTTTTATCAGTTGATTTTTTTTTAAATTCACTACGTCCAGGTTGTTCCTGACATGTTTCCGCCTTCTCTGCTTCAATCCGAATTCAAATTGGTCAAGTATGAACAAAGTTATTGAAGATTTTCTGAAATTCTAAGTCACATGATACACCATGAACATGGTTATTAAAGATACATATTTACTGTTACTTACTTATTTTCGAGGTAATTTGCTGTAAAAATAACTGTGTATAATTAAAATATGGCCTTTAAATTTTCTCTGTGCAAAATTTCAGCTCTGCCTAATCTGTATTGGCTTAGATTACGACGGATTTAAACCCAATATCACATCATTTTGTAAACACTATCAACCCACTTTGAATATTTTACATACTATTACACCCCTGCATAATTATCGATTTATGTCATTTACTGTATGAATCTTGTATTCTGTCTTATAAAGTCTATAAACAGTGCGACTACATGCTAAAAGCCAACTTCTGTGTCATCATTAGGGATTTAGGCCTGTGGATACTAATGTCCCTTTAAATTTTTTCCAAACAGCAAAATTTAAGGGAGGTCCAACTTGAAAACTACTGCAGCAGGATAGCATTGATACAGATAAGATTTGCGTACCATTCTGGCCAAAAATATTGTGGCAAAAGGAGAAAATGCTTGTTAGCAGCATTTTCTTCTTTTGCCTCAATATTTTCTGAAGCGGTATATACTATGGACCTCAAAACTAGATATTGCTTGAAAAAGGTTAGCAAAATTATTTACCTACATGATAACCTTTGAAACCCTTTGGCGAGTTTCAGTAAAACATTAAAGAGATATTTTTTCTAATCAATGCCCGACTGTACGAAACCTTTAAAACGGCAATACCATAATTACCTAGGCTAGGACCTGATATATTGGCGATAGGTGATACATGTACTTGTCCAAAACATGTCGCAAGACATTACTAAAATGAAAATATCTCTTAAAAGTTTTGACTAAACTCAATCACCCCTGATTTTCATCTTTCCCAAAAGATCTTGTTTTCATGCAGGACTCTAACAAATGACCTCAGAATTTGTGTTTAACATTTGACAAGTTCACCCTTTCCAAATCGAGACCCCATTAGCAGAAAATACAAATTTCTCATAATCAGCTATTTCTCTCCCCCCCCCCCCCCCCCATTTTTCAAAGGCTAAAATTTACATATTTTCTATTTCCGACATAATTATGTTGTCGTCTGCAGCAGCTTTCAAATTGAAACTCACTAAATTTCAATTATCTAGGAAAGCCTTATAAAGGCTCACATGTAACCACTGAGTCACGTAGGACCATTAAGTGTGCTCTGAGATAAACCAACACAGCCCTTATGTCAATTTTAAACAATACTGATCTAGAGATCGTATTAACCCTTTCCCAAACAAGACCTGGTTTTCACGTCCCTAATAGAAAACACTTGGAGAAAACATTGAGGCAAAAGAAGAAAATGCTGATAATCAGCATTTTCTCCTTTTGCCTCAATGTTTTTTATGCTTTATCGTTCACAAATGCTTCCTTTATCAGTACCAATTTAGTCATCTGCAGCAGCTTTCAAAATCAGGTAAGTTTTTGCTATTTGGGAAAGAGTTAATCAAAAATTCTAAATAGATTTTATAACTCTGCACTACATAACAACCCATCTGATTGGATGAGACATTATGCAGACAATGGTGGTTAGTGTCAGCATGCTTTGTGGTGATTGGCCATTGATGTGGGTAAATCTACTGATCCTAGGCCAGCTATTAGCTGGCAATACATGTAGCTGCCTATCCCATCTATTCTAGACAAATCCTTGAAGATTTTGTTAGTGGGAGATCAAAACCTCGTAAGTACAGCTTGGAAAAGCTTGTATTACGAGATTTTGATCTTCCACTGAAAATTTTCTATTGGTGGATGAATATTGTCAAATCTCAGCCCTGCCGAAGTAGGAAGTGTTCTCTTCAGGCCAAGCGCTCCTCCGATAAAAGCCATAATATGCCAACAGTGAGGATTTGAGCTGGGTTTGAACTTCAAACCGATAATTCTTCAATTGAAGCAGGCCCTAGTGAAAACCCTGAGACTTTCGGTTGCTTGAACACAAAATTATTCCCATACTCATTATTTGAAACTATTTGGCTAGACTGTACATATCTGAGAGTTTCATAGCATTGTCCAAGGAGTGAATATTCACCAGTAACTTGCTAATCTGTTTCATCTGGTCCCTGCAAAGCAAGATTTAAAAGTATAAGAAAAAGGTTTTCACTATCTTAAAACAAGACATTCCAATTTGTTTTTCTCTCGTAACAAATTCATCAATGTCCCCTGAATCCTCATCCATAATTTCTTGATGCAGATGTCAACTTCTTTCATGCAAATAATCATCAGAATCTAAAATGTTATTTCATCGGAGGAATAACAATCACAAAATATGCTGACAGACAGGGGGACAGAATGTATGATTCCAACAAACCCACACTGTTGGGGTTGATTTGACATACCTTAAGTCTCTCTTATGTAGTTCGCTAACTGTAGAACATGCTTTATCAACTAACTGTGCTGCGCACACTAGGAATCTACACAAGTTATTTAGTTGAGGTATCATATTATCATCTTCCAATACAATAAACCTTTGCAGAACCATGACACCCCACAGTATGAGGCTTTGGAAAACACAGTAGAAAATGAAGAAATTGCTTGTTACAAGCAATTTCTTCATTTCCTACAATGTTTTCTACCAAGAAAAGACCAAAACATGAAAAAGTCAAGCATTTGAAGTTGTCTCAAATTTTGCAGTCTGGTTTAAGATTAAGCTTTGGAGAACTTAGAGAGCCAAAAAACATTACCTCAAGTCTCTCTTCTGAAGTTCTGTAGCTGTAGAACAGGCTTTAACAACTAATTGTCTTGCATACACAAGCAATCTACACAAACTCTAGCTTTTTCAGAAAAAGATTAAAAGTTGCATTACAAATCACAATACAATACCTTAAGTCTCTCTTTTGTAGTTCAGTAGCTGTAGTACAAGCTTTATCGACTAACTGTGCTGCATACACTAGGAATCTACACAAGTTGTTTAGCTGAGGTATAGTCTTATCATCTTCTGATATAATAAACCTTTACAATACCGAGACACCCCACAGTATGAGGCTTTGGAAAACATCATGGAAAATGAAGAAATTGCTTGTGACAAGCAATTTCTTCATTTCCCACAATGTTTTCTACCAAAAAAGACCAGAACATGAAAAATTCAAGCATTTGAGGTTGTCTCAAATTTTGCAATCTGGTTTCAGATTAATCTTTGGAGAACTTAGAGCAAAAATACATTACCTTAAGTCTCTCTTCTGTATTTCAGTAGCTGTAGAACAAGCTTTATCAACTAACTGTGCTGCATACACTAGGAATCTACACAAGTTATTTAGTTGAGGTATAGTCTTATCATCTTCCAAATCTTCAAACCACTGTTTGGGGAATGTTGACACAATCTGAAGAAAAGAAACATTGTGTCAGTTTACAACTTGACTGTTTAGCCTGTAATTTTTGCATGAAAAAATTATTATTTCAGCAACGCAACATAAGAGACAACTCAGCAATATACAATAAAGGTCAACACAAACAGCGAATCACAAACCATAATTATCTACAAAGGTTGATAATAGAATTTGTCTCGCCTAAAATTTATGAAATTTTAATTTTGAAGGGTGCTTCTACTGTGACAAATAATGCCTATGAAGGTCTATAAATCAATGAATGACTACTAATACTCACAGCTTGACATTTCTGTAGAGTTTCACTACTAAAGGGAGCTGTCTGTAGACCTAGTAGTATATATCTGTTGAGCAAACCTCAAACATTTTTCAAGATTTTTCCATAGCCTTTATCCTGTGGGGCATCAAAATGTGTCACTGTGTGGTAATAGGTTATGAGTTTAAGCTGCTTTTAAACGAAAACCTCGCAACTGCGGCTTGTTCTAAGCTGCAGTTACGAGGTTTTAGTTGAAAGCAACAATAAACAACTTACTGCTTGACATTTCTGTAGAGTTTCACTACTAAAGGGAGCCGTCTGAAGACCCAGGAGTATATATCTGTTGAGCAAACCATCTAGAGCGAGTCCCATCAGGACCTTCATTGAGACAAACCCACTCCATGATAAAATGTTGCCTAGTAACTGAAATTGTACAGAATCACAAAATTGTAGTATTTGATGAACTGAACAATATTTTTACAAGAGAAAATTTTGTTTCCATTTTTTTTTAATTTAAATAACTTTTAAAAGCCTTAATAGCATTAGTTAATAAACAGGTGTGTTTGTGAAATACCAAATATGAACTTTTAATTTAATCTTAATTTATATATGTTGAAGGAAAATTAAGTTTCCTCTTGATTAAAACTTCATGAAAGTTGATGACATCGACCTTTGTTTAAAGATACACATGGATAATTGACACCTTTTCAAACAGTATCTCATTCATATCATGGCAGTTGTAGTTAGTGTATTTTAACCCTTTCCCAAACAAGACCTGGTTTTAACGTCCCTTTTAGAAAAGGCTTGGGAAAACATTGAAACAAAAGAAGAAACTGCTGATAACCAGCAGTTTCTCCTTTTGTCTCACTATTTTCTGTGCCATATTTTACACAAATCGTATCTTTATTAACATCCATTTTGTCATTTGTGGCAGTTTTTGAAGTGGATCACCCTGAAATTTTGTCGTTTGGGAAAGGGTTAAAGCCAGCCAATGATGAATATTCATGTTACCTTGATACAAGTCCATGACTGCCGATGGAAGAATACACTGTGACCAGAATTTCTGTTTTCTAAAACCCTGGAAACATAATAAAACATAGTAAACACCAATCAGATTGTTTTTTTTATTCATAATTAGTATTAGAATACTTAACCCATTACCAGATGGCAAAATTTTGAACTATTCCAATTTGAAGGATATGCAGACGACAATTTAAACTTGATGAAATTTAAAAAATCTTTCCATTTTGGGTTAAAAAACATTGTGGAAAATGAAGAAATTGCTTGTCACAAGCAATTTCTTCATTATTCACAATGTTTTCCCAAGCATTTCTCTTGAAGGTGTCAAAAGGCGTCACTTTGTGGGAAAGGGTTGAAACTTTCCAATAGAGCGATGCATTTTAATGACACCAAAGGATATGGGTATAGAATTTCTAACACCAGTATCTTTTAACCCATTATCAGATGACGAAATTTTAGATTAGTCTAAATTCAAAGGTGCTGCTGACGACAATCTAAAGTGAATGAAATTTTACATTTCATTGTCTTTTTGGATAGAAAATATTGTGTAAAACAAAGAAATTGTTTGTCACAAGCAATTTCTTCATTTTCCATAATGTTTTCAAACACATTTTTTTGTTGGGCATCCCATTGTTATTCTAAAATAGTATGAATTTTGTTGTCGTTCACAAGTTTCAGCATTGTAAGTGCATCTTAATGCATTTCATGATATTGCCACATGTAAAAAGATTTCAACCAAGACCTGGAAAATGAGGGCCTAAGGCCATTTGAGACCAACACAGACTCAGATTTTAACAAGAGCCGTCACAGATGGATTATGCTCCCCGAATAAGTGTTTGTCACAAAATAAAAACTATCTTACATTTAGCCCCCTTTTCCCATGACAGATTTTTTGTACATACATTATTTATAGAATATGGTCTAGAACATCTCATTTATCACATAAGCACAAAATTTCATTAAATTCTGCCCATTGGATGAAGAGAAACTAGAGAAAATCTAATTTTTACATTAAGGCCCCTTTTACCATGACGCAGCCTCAAATTACGAAATGGAGAAAAGGGTCCCTATACAAGGAATTGTCCTAGGGAGTTCACGTGTGAAGTTTCAATGAATTTTGGTCCAAGGGTTGCCGAGATATGGCTGTGGAGTGTGGACGGACGGACGGACACACAGAAGGACAGCGTGGCGACTATATGCTCTCCCGCAATTTTTTCGTGGAGCATAAAAATACACAGTCTAATCGAGATCCATGATGTTCTTGAATAGCTACTTCATGACATGAATAAAATGGAAAAGGTCAAAATAAATCAAGATCAGATCACACATGGGCACAGCCTGGGTTTGAGTTCATTGGGGTTTTACGCCATTTTCAACTACTAAGGTCATAATGCAGCGGCTGGAGCACCTAACCATGGTTTCCCACATTTCTCATACCAGTACTACCACAACACCCTAAACGAGCCTCCAGCTGCTCCCCCACATAGGTTCACGATATCAAAACATTGATGGTGGGCACAGCCTGGATCAGGAAACATGGTAAAAAAGTCATAAATGCCAAAATGGCCTTTTTTCCAGACTCCGACCTATTTCTAATCATATAAAATCCAAGTTAAAACAAAACAATCTGCAAATCAGTTTTCTAACTGCATGTTTTGAAATATCACATCTTTGTAAATCAACACTGCTTCCTAAGATCCCACACAAGTGTCTTATTTAATTGAATTTTTGATAAAGTCAGTTTATGAAATTTATACTTTAACCCTTTCCCTAACAAGATTTGGTTTTGACTTCTGTAATAGAAAAGGCTTGGTAAAACATTGTGACAAAAGAAGACAAGAGCCTTCACAGACGGATTATGCTCCCCGAATAAGTGTTTGTCACAAAATAAAAACTATCATACATTAAGCCCCCTTTTCCCATGACAGTTTTTTTTGTACACACATTATTCATAGAATATGGTCTAGAACATCCTATTTATTACATGAGCACAAAATTTCATTAAATTCTGCCCATTAGATGAAGAGAAATAAGAGAAAAACTAATTTTTACACTAAGGCCCCTTTTTCCATGACGCAACCTTAAATTTACAAACGGAGAAACAGGTCCCTAGGTATTGACCCAGGGAGTTCACATGTGAAGTTTCATTGAATTTGGTCCAAGGGTTGCTGAGATATGGCTGTGGACGGACAGACGGATGGACACACGGATGGACGGACAGCGTGGCAACTATATGCTCCCCCGAAATTTTAATATCAAAATATCAAAGAGCGTATTTACATCAGAGAAGACTCTGATTACATGCAATGCAACAATGTAAACAAACAACATGGCGGCCATTAAAACTTTCTCAAGCGCTGATGAAGCAAAAATATTACAATTTGTCTTTTTGGAGGTAAATTAATGAATGACAAGAAGTAATCAATGCATCTGCGTAAAATATGAACACTAGAAAGACCTGAAGGTCTTGAGTCGCTCCACAGGCCTGAATTTCTTGTGGTTTACTATAAAAAATTTGACAAATTTATCTAAATGCTTAAACTTGTACATTTTTAAATTCTTGTGGTTCTTAGAGCAGAACAAGAGCCGTCAGAGACGGACAATGCTCCCCGATTAAGGCATTGTCACAATAAATGTATGCCATGCAGAGCTAAGATTAAGCTAACAAACGTTAAGCTCCCTTTTTCCACGACATACTTTTTATACGCAAATTTCAAGTAGTTTATTGTCAAGGGCATCTGATTTGCTACTCAAATATGAAATTTCATCAAATTCTGACCATTAGACTAGGAGAAATTAGAGAAAAACTGTATTTTACCCTAAGTCCCCTTTTCCCGTGACGAGGCCTCAAATCCAAAAACTGGGAAAAGTACATCGGCATTTTGTCATAGGGAGTTCACATGGTAAGTTTCATTTGATTTGGCCCAAGGGTTATAGAGAAATCACTTCGGACAGACGGACGGACAGACGGACGGACGGACGGAATGACGGACGGACAGGACGGACGGACGGACGGACAGACAAAGCGGCGACTATATGCTCTCCCTTCGGGGAGCATAAAAAAAGTAAAATACTGCATGATAAAGTTGAAAAATGTCATTATGCCAAATTCAAGGGCACATAATTCAGTATGTGAATCAAGCTGAAAATTAAACTCGAGCAAGATCTTATGGTCAGCATCATTCTGTCCAAACTTTGTCAGTATATGTCTATATTTGTGGCCGCAAAATGGAAAAAGTGTTGAAAACTGAAATTTTGTCAATTTCAAGGGCACATAACTCAGGTTGTAGCAAAGTAATCATCCTGAAAATTACACATCAGCAAGATCTTGTTGTCAACAAGATTCTGTCCAAATATCATCTTGATTGGTAAACAATTATGGTTGTTAGAGTGAAAACAAATTCGAAAATGGCAATTTTGTCAAATTCAAGGGCACATAACTCATGATGTAAAATTCAAATCAAGCTGAAAATTACACCCAGGCAGGATATTATGCTTATATATATTCTGTCCAAGTTTTGTCTTGATTGGTAAATATTTGTAGATTTTAGAGTAAAAACTAGAACTGTCGCAAAGCGGACAAATACCCCCCACTAGCACCTTGTCACTGGAAAAGTGCTGTAGGTCAACAGGTTCTTGACTAAGAGCACGGAAACAGATTTCAAACAAAGTCCGATTGTGACCTTGACCTTTGACCTTGGTGACCCAAAAACAATAGGGCACCTCCTTGGGTCTTGGGCAACAACTGTGTAAAGTTTCATGATCCTAGGTCAACCGGTTCTTGACTTAGAGCACGGAAACGGATTTCAAACAAAGTCCGATTGTGACCTTGACCTTTGACCTTGGTGACCCAAAAACAATAGGGCACCTCCTTGGGTCATGGGCAACAACTGTGTAAAGTTTCATGATCCTAGGTCAACCGGTTCTTGACTTAGAGCACGTAAACGGATTTCAAACAAAGTCCGATTGTGACCTTGACCTTTGACCTTGGTGACCCAAAAACAATAGGGCACCTCCTTGGGTCATGGGCAACAACTGTGTAAAGTTCCATGATCCTAGGTCAACCGGTTCTTGACTTAGAGCACGGAAACGGATTTCAAACAAAGTCCGATTGTGACCTTGACCTTTGACCTTGGTGGCCCAAAAACAATAGGGCACCTCCTTGGGTCATGGGCAACAACTGTGTAAAGATTCATGATCTTAGGTCAACCGGTTCTTGACTTAGAGCACGGAAACGGATTTCAAACAAAGTCCGATTGTGACCTTGACCTTTGACCTTGGTGACCCAAAAACAATAGGGCACCTCCTTGGGTCATGGGCAACAACTGTGTAAAGTTTCATGATCCTAGGTCAACCGGTTCTTGACTTAGAGCACGGAAACGGATTTCAAACAAAGTCCTATTGTGACCTTGACCTTTGACCTTGGTGACCCAAAAACAATAGGGCACCTCCTTGGGTCATGGGCAACAACTGTGTAAAGTTTCATGATCCTAGGTCAACCGGTTCTTGACTTAGAGCACGGAAATGGATTTCAAACAAAGTCCGATTGTGACCTTGACCTTTGACCTTGGTGACCCAAAAACAATAGGGCACCTCCTTGGGTCATGGGCAACAACTGTGTAAAGTTTCATGATCCTAGGTCAACCGGTTCTTGACTTAGAGCACGGAAACGGATTTCAAACAAAGTCCGATTGTGACCTTGACCTTTGACCTTGGTGACCCAAAAACAATAGGGCACCTCCTTGGGTCATGGGCAACAACTGTGTAAAGTTTCATGATCCTAGGTCAACCGGTTCTTGACTTAGAGCACGGAAACGGATTTCAAACAAAGTCCGATTGTGACCTTGACCTTTGACCTTGGTGACCCAAAAACGATAGGGCACCTCTTTGGGTCATGGGCAACAACTGTGTAAAGTTTCATGATCCTAGGTCAACCGGTTCTTGACTTAGAGCACGGAAACGAAAAAGTCTACGGACGGACGGACGGACGGATGGAGGGACGGACGGACGGACGGACGGACAGACAGACAGACATGGTGAAACCAATATACCCCCCTCTACTTCGTAGGTGGGGGGTATAATAATGTCAAAACCAGCTATTTTTAACATTCAAGGGCAGATAACTCAGATTATTCTGGTTCAATCCAAATTCTTTGAAGGAATCTGAGAGAGGATCACCCAAGGATCATTCCTTTGAAGTTTGGTTGAAATACATCCAGTAGTTTCTGAGAAGATTTTTAAAGAAAAAGTTTACGGACGCACACACGCACGCACGCACTGACGCACGACGGACACAACGCCATGACAATAGCCCCCTGGCCTGAAAGGCCAGTGGAGCTAATAAAACTATTGATTTGTGTATTTACAACTGTCTACGACTGTTCTAAGGGATTTTAGCTTTGATGCAAGTTGAGTGCAAGTGACCTTGTTTGGCAGATCAAGCACTAGGTCACTACAAACCTGATAAAATTTCAGCAAAATTGGTCAAATTCTGTGGAAGGAGAAGAGGACACAACCTGATTCCAGTATACACCCCCATAACATTGTTGTGGGGGTGTATAATTATATATATATAGTCCTGAAAATATTGAGGCAAAAATGCTGATTATCAATTTGAAGGTTGCTGCAGACAACAAAGTGGATATCCATTAAGTTAAGACCTGGGTAATGCACTTCCTGTATAATCGTTATCTTTCGACTTATTCCATGACGTCCCTAAGTCCGAGCATTTTTAAAGTACCGTTAGATGCATATCGCCTGTTTTCTTAACAACGGAAATAATTGAGCCTGCTCTGATTTACGGGGAATATTCTGAACAATTTTTGTGAAAATGTTTCTAAATTGTATGAAGAGTAGGCAAAAACCCAACAAAAGTCAAAATTTCAAAATTTGAGAGCAATGAAAACTAGAACTGTCGCAAAGCGGACGAATACCCCCCACTAGGGCCTTGTCGCTGAAAAAGTGCTATAGTTCAAAAGGTTCTTGACTTAGAGCACGGACACCGTTTTTAAACAAAGTCCAATTGTGACCTTGACCTTTGACCTTGGGGACCCAAAAACAATAGGGCACGTCCTTGGGTCATGGGCAACAACTCTGTAAAGTTTCATGATCCTAGGGCAAATGGTTCGAGTTAGAACACAGAAACGAAATTTTGGATTTTGACTACTCTCCCCCCCCCCCCCCCCCCCCTTAAAAATTTCAAAGTGGCATAACTCTGAAACTAATGACTGGATCAAGATGAAAATTGCAGGTGCACAACTTCATATGATAGGAAACAACCTGATAAAATTTGGGAGGAGAAGAGGACACAAAATTATGTCCACGGACGGACAGACAGACGGACAACCTGATTCCAGTATACCCCCCCATAACTTCATTGTAGGGGGTATAATTACTTAACTTGAAATCGTCTATTCGTACCATACAGATTTTGTTCAATAACTGGTCACATAGCCCATTACACAGGTCTTACCTTCAGACAGGATTTGTGTACAATATAACACAGAAAATATTGAGACAAAAGAAGAAAATAATGATTATCAGCATTTCCTTCTTTTGCTTCAATGTTTTTCAATGCCTCTCTTACTTCAGACTTGAACACCAGATGTCTAGAAAAGGGTTTACAAACTTTGGCAATATCCTTATAACTAAAATTTTCTCTTTTTCTTATCATGCGTTTTATGACATAAGATACAGGATGCCTACTCCTTATGAAACTTATTTTGTGGTCTTTAGAATGTTTTGAATTTGAATCACTAAAGATCTTTGTTATTTTCAATTTTAATTTCCACTCCTAACTGTCTGCAACTAAGATTACACAAAAACACCATCAAAATGCATCTAAATATTAAACCAAACAGTGAAAAAACAAAAGTCAATCACCCGACAGAGCTTTGAAGCTTTAAGGAGACAATTGCATAAGACTTCCCTTTATGGACAGTCTCTATCAGAAATCTAAATCAAAATAAAATATGGCTAGTTTCATAACAAAGTAAAAGTTGAAAAATTTGATAAGGAGTCACAAGACCAACCTATATGCAAAAGTCTCTTGATCTCTTAGCCTATACATAACAGTTTGGTGGAGAAAATGGTACATGTACAAGAATTCCTTCTATAGTCGAACAGTAAAGAAAAAACATTTTCAATAATTCTGTGACTGATGACAGATTTGAAAAAAAAAATTTGAAGCAGAGGTGGGAAATGCCAGGGATTTGCTGTATCCAAAGGCTCTTTTAAAAATAAGCTGATAAAAGTGATAGTCTATTAGATGACCAACCCTGGTTGATAGTTAATAACTTTTTTCAAATGCTAATTTTCAACCCATTACAAGACAACAAATTTTCGACTGGCCCAAATCCAAAGATGTTGCAGACCACAATTTCCGGTGAATGATATTTTATTTTTTTAGTCTTTCTGGGTAGAAACATGCAACCATGTCAGTTCAGCCAACCATACTTTAAAGATCAAATACCCCCAGTTAGACTATTTTGATTCCTTACATCTCTTCTTGGGAGGATTAAGTACACATTATGTAGCATTCTCGAGCAGGCAATTTTCTATAGAAATTGACCCATATTCTTTGGGGCTGATGGAGTTGATTTTTTTTTAAATGAAAGACTCTTTCCCAGTCCTAAAAGCATCAAATAATTCTGAAAAATCACTTACGTTTTGGGATATAATGGCATGAACACATCTTCATCTAAAGTTTCTTTCATTCGGCCTACTAATGCTTTCAAAAATGCCTGCAAACAACAACAAGCCATATTCAATCTATTATGCAAAGTATAAATGAACACACAATTTTCACCATAAAATAGCATTGGTAGAAACTTTTATATTGAAATAGTAGACACAGATATTTGACACTTGCATTGATGCAGATAACTTTAACCAAAGCATTAGCTGACATGCAGGTGACTAGAATAGCATACACCCACTCCCCATTTTGATTTAACAAGCTATAAAAGACATCTGTCAAATCCCAGAAGGATTTTGACCAACACAGAGAAATCCGTGATAATAACTTATTCTAGAAATCAAACATAACAAGAGTTGTCCGCGGACAACATAGCTCGCCTATACGGGAGCTTGTCACAAAAACAGCTAATTTTTTAAAAGTAGGTCAAACTCCAAGGTCAAGGTCACAAGGTCACAAATGAAAGGTCTTGACAGAAGGTATCTATGTGTGAAATATCAAGGCTCTATCAATAATAGTGCATGAGATATAGGCCAGGTTAAAGTTTTTCAAAAGTAAGTCAAACTCCAAGGTCAAGGTCACTAGGTCAAAGGTCATGGTCCCAAATGAAAGGTCTTGTCGAGATGTATCCATGTATGAAATATCAAGGCTGTATCTCTAATAGTGCTTGAGATATAGACCAGGTTAAAGTTTTTCAAGTGAAGATGCGACGGGACGGGACGGTATGCGACGCCGACACTAGGGCTGTGACATAAGCTCCCCGGACATAAAGTCCCGGCTCGCTAAAAAGAGCTTACCTGTGTGTTTTTAGAGTTAGCCTGTAAGGTGGGATAATCTTTCTGTATTTTCTTGACCAGATTAACAAATCTACATGTCTGTGATGTTGACATGGGGTCCCATTGAGTTTCTGCTATAACTAAAAGATAAACCAGATATGTCAGTAAAACACAAACGCCCTCTTAACAAATATTTTCTTAACTCTTTCCTCGAAACAAATATTTTCTTAACATTTTGCCACAAATATCAGGACGATTCTATTTGAAAACTGCTGCAGACAACAAAATGCAACCGTTTACAAAAGTTTTTTTATTTTAGAAAAAGTTTGACCAATCAAATGGCAAATGCAGGTTGCACATTTCTTTTTGATAGTGGTACCAGTTGGCATAATCTTATCATCTTCTTTATCTATATTCTTATGTCCCAGCATTTTTTTCGATTATTTAAATTGTTTCCAAAGAACATAATAATACATTTGAAATACAGCACTTACTAGCAAGTTTAGGTAGCACAACTTTATCAATGATGGCTGGTATAATTTTATTATCATCATCGTCTTTATCGATACTTTCATGATGTTCATGTGCTTTACTAACAATGTTTTCAACAGCAGGGGGTCATTAGAAATAAAACACTTAGTTTACTAGCAAGTTTAGGTAGCAGTGCTACCTAAACTTGCTAGTAACCTTAGTGTTTAAAGCACAACTAAAACAATAAAGATTCAAATCAAGGCATCCCCTTAAAATCTTGTGTTGGTATCAAAAATGTTAATATGTGGAAATGGATTAAGAAATCCAACACTTACTAGCAAGTTTAGGTAGCACAACTTTATCAATGATAGCTGGTATAATTTTATTATCATCATCGTCTTTATCTATACTTTCATGATCTTCATGACCATAAAACAATAGAGATTCAAACCAGGGCATCTCTTCAAAGTCTTTACAAGTCTCCTGAAATGGTACAATATTGTCGCTTTTCAACAAAAATCTTGTAACTGCAGCTTAAAACAATCTGCAGTTATGACATTTTCGTTGAAAAGCATCAATATACTTGTTATAAATCAGCATTGACTCTTGATCTACATGAATGAGTGTTTATGTGTAACCTTAACACTTTCCCAAACAAGACCTGGTTTTGACGTACCATATAGAAATGGCTTGGGAAAACATTGAGACAAAAGAAGAAACTGCCGATAACCAGCAGTTTCTCCTTTTCTCTCAATATTTTATGAGTTATATTTTACACAAATCCTATCTTTAATAACACCCAATTTTGTCATTTGTAGCAATTTTTGAAGTGGTTCACCCTTAAATTTTGTTGTTTTGGAAAGGCTTAATGCCCTTTTCAGCAGCTAGGGTCATGTTGGAGTGGCTGAAGCACCAAACCATGGATTCCTGTTCCCATATCCTTTCCCAGCCTCAAACTGCTAGCCATATTAGAATACCTATTATCAAACCACTGGCCCGGTTTCTCAAAAAAACTTAAGTACGTTCTCATGCTCAAATCTGAGCACCGGCTCAAATCGCATGAAATCCATGTGAACTTCAATCGAATACCCTTCAACATTGGAGAGTATTCCTTTGAAGTCGAGCATATTCTCATGAGAATATACTTAAGTTTTTTTTGAGAAACTGGGGCCTGGTGGGACAAAATAGTCAAAAAGAATATTGCAGCAGCCAGGGATCGAACCAATGACCTCATGAATGACAGTTTGATGTGCTACAACTGCTCTATGACTGTGGCATACTGACCCTGGGTCTTCATAAAAAAGTGGTTAAATTGCAAATGAAAGGGACCTATGCTAGTTTGTTGAGTAACTAATTGATCAACCTTCTAAAAGCCTTTTTCATTATTTTTATAAGGAAAGGCATGAAAAGTTTCTTTTCTGTTTTCTACAAGCAGCTGATTAGACTTAACCCATTACCAGATGACAAAATTTTAGACTGGTCCAAAATCAAAGATGTTGCAGACGACAATTCAAAGTGAATAAAATGTTACATCTTTTAGTCTTTTTGTTTGAAAAAGCATTGTGGGAAATGAAGAAATTGCTTGTCAAAAGCAATTTCTTCTTTTTCAAAAATGCTTTCCAAAGCCATTATCTTATATGGGTAAAAAAGAGTCACTGTGTGGTAATGGGTAAATATGGTTTCCAAAGATAACAATCATCCGTCCTTGAAAAGGCTTGAACATAAGATCTTCAAGGCATAATCAAGCATCTTTTACACTATAAATTAAAGTAGATAACATTTATCATTGCAGAATTGGTCGAGAAAAAATGGCCTCATTCAGCCATGATCATGTAAAACCAATGACTTACATCTAAAGGATTCCACTTTATCAGTTGAAGTCTGATAAATGGGTTAACAAGTTTTGGTAAACATATTCCAATATACGCCTCCGTATATGTATCCCTGTATTTTCGTTTCCAGTCTATAAAGCGCTGCCGTATACTGTCCATCTCGCTGAAGTCTTCAACGACGTCCTCGAATAGATCCTGAGAACGGTGGAATATTTCATCTGAAACAGATAGTCAATAAGAAATTTAACCCATTACCAGACGACAAAATTTTGGGGGTATTCCAATTTGAAAAAAGTTGCAGACAACATTTTCAACATGATGCAATTCTAAAATTGTATAACTTTTTGGATAGAAAACATTGTGGGAAATGAAGAAATTGCTTGTCACAAGCATTTTTTTCATTTTCCACAATGTTGGATAGAAAACATTGTGGGAAATGAAGAAATTGCTTGTCACAAGCAATTTTTTCATTTTCCACAATGTTTTCTAAAGGATTTATCTAATGGGGAGTCAAAAGGTGTCACTGTGTTGTAATGGGTTAAAAATCAAGTCATACTTTATTAATAATGTCACGAACAAGACATGCTTTTGCTGTACCTTATAAACAAAGCTTGGGCAAATTGGTTTTCTGCAGCATCCTTTTAATTCGAACCATCTTAATTTCAGGCATTTAGGAAAGATTTAAACAGAATAAGACGAGATTGCACATAAAATGCAAATGAAGGGCTACATGAATGGAAAGAATTGAGTATACAGGCAAATAGATAGTCCTAAAAGACCAATACATGTATGCAATTTGTGGACATTAGACTAAGAGACAATTATAGAAGTAAATATCTTTTCTAGTTTTATCAACAATGTTGATGTGTCAATAAGGGTATATATCACCACCTCTTTCCTGTTTAAATTTTGTAATTTCTGACAAATTTTCCTCATCGTCGGATGACAACCCGTCATGATGTCCGGCGATATTTTTACCCTCCCTTGCTCGTCGTCTTCTAGACCTACAAAATAGGAGGAAAAAACATTAGCCTAGTAAAGTAGCATCTTGTTAACTTCAAATGTAAAAATCTTCATAAATCAATGTTTAGCTCAGTTAATCAAAACTCATTTTTGTCTTGCTATTTGGCCCATTAAAATTTCATTGAAACTTAAAACACAAAATTAAGAATACTCTATTGAATAATTTGATTTTAGATTATGCATGAAGTTATTGTTATTTCTACTATTCCAAACAAGGATAATTGATTTCATATATGACAAAAAATCTTGAATACTGTGTAAATAGCAAGTCCTTTTCATATTAATCTTTAAGCCATACATTTCTCCAAGATGTCTGTAACTGATTATCAAAGAAATTCAAATGGATTATCATTAAGCAGGATTGCTTGATAAATGGTATATCATCCTCATGACTTAATTTTATCCTGTCTCAAAAGGTACGAACATTAGTATGCTTGAATTTAAAATGTGCTGTAGACAACAAACAATATTTTTCACCCTGACATACAGAGTTTTAAATATGGAAGGCTAATTTTACATTTGCAAGAACTTTTAAACATAAACATGTTACAGTTGTGTCTTTTGGGAAAGATACGATTGTTTGGGGTACAATAATGTTTTCAACTACTGTTGTCATATCACAGCAGCTGGAGCAAACTAACGATGGACTCCTATCATTTTTCATTCCAGTATTGCTCTTTTGGGAAAAGTTAAAACATGTTTGTAAGAATGTTTTAAACAAGCACAATTCACCTTCTGGCCTCCCTTTCAGCTGTTCTCCTCTGTCTTGTTGGGTTTTCTGTATCTACTA
The DNA here is from genome assembly GCA_963680895.1 of Fragum sueziense. Taxonomy (NCBI): domain Eukaryota; kingdom Metazoa; phylum Mollusca; class Bivalvia; order Cardiida; family Cardiidae; genus Fragum; species Fragum sueziense. Next base: position 55,624,388 of record OY804595.1, read on the forward strand.
CCACCTGTGATTTACCTGTGGACAAAAATGTTAAATCAGTAATCACTGGCATGAACAAGATGTGTTTGTGAAACACAAATGCCCCCGAAATGGCCATATTTCTAAAATGTTAAGTTTTCGTAGAGTAAAGGGTTATTAAGGGTTAAGGGATGACCTTGAGGAAGATCAAACTGCTTGCAACAGATAGATATCATTGAAAGGAAGTTGCATACCAAATTTGAGCTTTGTATGTCAAATACTTTTGGAGAAAAGGCAAAGGTTAAGTTTTCGGAGTAAAAGGTTAAGTTTTCGTAGAGTAAAGGGTTGATAATGGCTAACGGATGACCTTGAGGAAGGTCAAATTGCATGAAACAGATAGATACATTGAAAGGAAGTTGCATACCAAATTTGAGCTTTGTATGTCAAATACTTTTGGAGAAAAGGCAAAGGTTAAGTTTTCGGAGTAGAAGGTTAAGTTTTCATAGAGTAAAGGGTTGATAAGGGTTAAGGGATGACCTTGAGGAAGGTCAAATTGCATGGAACAGATAGATATTATTGAAAGGAAGTTGCATACCAAATTTGAGCTTTGTATGTCAAATACTTTTGGAGAAAAGGCCAGGGTTAAGTTTTCGGAGTAGAAGGTTAAGTTTTCATAGAGTAAAGGGTTGATAAGGGTTAAGGGATGACCTTGAGGAAGGTCAAATTGCATGGAACAGATAGTTATCATTGAGAGGAAGTTGCATACCAAATTTGAGCTTTGTATGTCAAATACTTTTGGAGAAAAGGCCAAGGTTAAGTTTTCGTAGTAGAAGGTTAAGTTTTCATAGAGTAAAGGGTAGATAAGGGTTAAGGGATGACCTTTAGGAAGGTCAAAATGCATGGAACAGATAGATATCATTGAGAGGAAGTTGCATACCAAATTTGAGCCAAATACTTTTGGATAAAACGCCAATGTTAAGTTTTTATGTTAAGTTTCAACAAAATTAAAGACAAGAGGACCATGATGGTCCTTAATCGCTCACCTGCACCTAGATAGAATGAAAGTCTCAATGTTGTCAAGTTCAAGAGCCCATTATTTAAGATGCGAGATTACGATCCAGCTAAAAACTGCTTTCATAATCTTGAATGATCAATATTTGTAGCTGTTACAGTAAAAACAAAGTGGAAGAAAACAACAGTTTTGTGACAGTAAAGGGCACATAACTCTGTTCTGATAAAGGAATTCTCATCAATATTATGTCCAAGTTTTTTTTATTGGTTAATATTTATTGCTGTTTGAGAGAAAACAAAGTCGAAAACGGCAATTTTGTAACAGTCAAGGGCACACAACTCTGTTTTTTTAGTCCAATCAATCTGACAAATCAAAACATTTAAGATATTATGGTCACCAACATTGCCAGTTGTGTCTTGATTGGTCCATATTTGTTTGTTAGAGAGAAAATAAAGTCGAAAACAGTAATTTTATGAAATTAAAGGGCCAATAACTCTTGGTTTTCTAGTCAAATCAAGCTGAAAGTTTAACTCATCAAGGATCTTATGGTCACCAACATTGTGGCCAAGTTTTGTCTTGATTAGTCAATAAATGTAGATGCTACAGTGTAAACAAGCAAATTCGTTGAATTGATATCCCCCGCCGAATATATTTTCATTGTCAATAAAGTAGCGCGGAAACGAATATAACTCTGTATGTATATGGCTTCAACAGAACGAATATCACTCTGTATGTATATGGCTTCAACAGAACGAATATCACTCTGTATGTATATGGCTAAAACAGTCAGGGGCAGTAACTCTAAATTCGACGGTCGAACCGGGTAACCCCGACGATATGCGTATGTCCTCATTGTAGTAAAGCTGTGTGCCAAGTTTCATTGAAATCCGGTGTATAATTTTCAAGAAATAGCGCGGAATCGAATATCACTGTATGTATATGGCTTAAACAGTCAGGGGCAGTAACTCTAAATTCGGCGGTCGAACCGGGTAACCCCGACGATATGCGTATCCCCTCATTGTAGTAAAGCTGTGTGCCAAGTTTCATTGAAATCCAGTCTATACTTTTCAAGAAATAGCGCGGAAACGAATATCACTCTGTATGTATATGGCTAAAACAGTCAGGGGCAGTAACTCTAAATTCGGCGGTCGAACCGGGTAATCCCGATGATATGCGCATGTCCACTTTGTAGTGAAGCTGTGAGCCAAGTTTCATTGAAATCCGATCTATAGTTTTCAAGAAATAGCGCGGAAACGGATATCACTCTGTATGTATATGGCTTAAACAGTCAGGGGCAGTAACTCTAAATTTGGCGGTCAAACCGGGTAACCCCGACGATATGCGCATGTCCACTTTGTAGTGAAGCTGTGTGCCAAGTTTCATCGAAATCCGGACTACAGTTTTCAAGAAATAGCGCGGAAACGAATATCACTCTGTATGTATATGGCTTAAACAATCAGGGGCAGTAACTCTGAATTCGACGGTCGAATCCGGTAACCCCGACGATATGCGAATGTCCTCATTGTAGTGAAGCTGTGAGCCAAGTTTCATTGAAATCCAGTCTATAGTTTTCAAGAAATAGCGCGGAAACGAATATCACTCTTTATGTATATGGCTTAAACAGTCAGGGGCAGTAACTCTAAATTCGGCGGTTGAACCGGGTAACCCCGACGATATGCGCATGTCCACTTTGTAGTGAAGCTGTGTGCCAAGTTTCATCGAAATCCAGTCTACAGTTTTCAAGAAATAGCGCGGAAACGAATATCACTCTTTATGTATATGGCTTAAACAGTCAGGGGCAGTAACTCTAAATTCGGCGGTTGAACCGGGTAACCCCGACGATATGCGCATGTCCACTTTGTAGTGAAGCTGTGTGCCAAGTTTCATCGAAATCCAGTCTACAGTTTTCAAGAAATAGCGCGGAAACGAATATCACTCTGTATGTATATGGCTTAAACAGTCAGGGGCAGTAACTCTAAATTCGACTGTCGAACCGGGTAACCCCGACGATATGCGCATGTCCGCATTGTAGTAAAGCTGTGTGCCAAGTTTCATTGAAATCCGGTTTATAGTTTTCAAGAAATAGCGCGGAAACGAATATCACTCTGTATGTATATGGCTAAAACAGTCAGGGGCAATAACTCTAAATTCGGCGGTTGAACCGAGTAACCCCGACGATATGCCCATGTCCACTTTGTAGTGAAGCTGTGTGCCAAGTTTCATCGAAATCCGGTCTATAGTTTCCAAGAAATAGCGCGGAAACGAATATCACTGTATGTATATGGCTAAAACAGTCAAGGGCAGTAACTCTAAATTCGGCGGTTGAACCGGGTAACCCAGACGATATGCTCATGTCCACTTTGTAGTGAAGCTGTGTGCCAAGTTTCATCGAAATCCAGTCTACAGTTTTCAAGAAATAGCGCGGAAACGAATATCACTCTGTATGTATATGGCTAAAACAGTCAGGGGCAGTAACTCTAAATTCGGCGGTCGAACCGAGTAACCCCGACGATATGCGCATGTCCACTTTGTAGTGAAGCTGTGTGCCAAGTTTCATCGAAATCCGGTCTATAGTTTCCAAGAAATAGCGCGGAAACGAATATCACTGTATGTATATGGCTAAAACACTCAAGGGCAGTAACTCTAAATTCGGCGGTCGAACCGGGTAACCCCGACGATATGCGCATGTCCACTTTGTAGTGAAGCTGTGTGCCAAGTTTTATCGAAATCCAGTCTACAGTTTTCAAGAAATAGCGCGGAAACGAATATCACTCTGTATGTATATGGCTTAAACAATCAGGGGCAGTAACTCTGAATTCAATGGTCGAACCAGGTAACCCCGACGATATGCGCATGTCCTCTTTGTAGTGAAGCTGTGTGCCAAGTTTCATCGAAATCCGGTCTATAGTTTCCAAGAAATAGCGCGGAAACGAATGTCGGACGGACGGACGGACGGACGGACGGACGGAAGGACGGACGGACATGGCAAAAACAATATCCCCCCCCGAAAAATTTTTTCGGTGGGGGATAACAAAGTCGAAAACAGCAATTTTGTCAAATTCAAGGGCACATAACTCCAGACTTCCTGCTCCTATCACACTGAAAATCAAAGTCATCCAAGATCTTATAGTTACCAACATTGTGGCAAACTTTTGTCTTGATTGGTCAATATTTGTAGATGCTAGAGTGGTAACGAAATAAAAAGAAGCAATTTTTGACGTTCAAGGGTACATACGAGGGTTGTCCCAATAAATCGTAGACACATTAAATAACTTGCCTTATTAACGTCGCATAATGTTTATTTTCCGTATGAACATTGTTCGTCCATTTTTGAATTAGTTTTCTTTCATTAGCTGTTCATATATCTCCTTTATATCCAGTTCTACCCGGTTATTTTAATCGCGTAGTGGTCGCGCGGCGCACGTGAAAAATATTGCCTTTCACGCTTGTCGTTCCTGATTAACTGTCGTGATAAAAGAAATCTCGTTTCTATTTTCAGTCAAAAAAGTTACACAGCCGGATCGAGTAAATTATGTTTTGTAATTGTGCCAAATTTCAAAGCATTGACATTATTTGTTTTCGAAGTAAGATGTTTTAAAAGAGAACGAATAACAATTTCGTTGACGTAAAAAGACGACGTTGCTGAAAATTGCGGCGCACCGTAAAATTGTCCGTTCTGCGATGTGAAGAGCAGTATGGTACCTTGAATCTTTAATGAAGATGAAGGGAATTAAAATACATTGC